>LPNX010350304.1:22693-74912 GCA_001517045.1 Pseudotsuga menziesii | reverse complement strand
AAGACTCAGCTTTAAATTCTGTTATGCTAAAGTTGAATTTGATTCTCATACCTTGGTTTATACTCTCCAATACCAAAAATACCCAGTAACCTTGTTTCTATGTGTTTTCCCGTAATTATCATGGTCGACATCCACGTCTGCAGTTGCGAGGGTCCTCCTTGAAATCTTTGAATGCTGTTAGGGTTAAATTTGAATTTTTATATTTTTGAATGCTATGAAGGTAATACTTTGGTTTACAATCTCCCTTAGATCCAGCTTTACCCATTTTTGATCAAATATTTCGATAAAAAATGCACATCAGCTTAGATGATCCAGCTCTTACCTAAAAAATCATGAAGCTGCAATTTAAGTTGCATGTTTTTTTATTTTCTTATAATAATACATGATGATCCAGATGAAAGTGCGTCCATTTAACTTGTTCTTCTTCTGCACCTCCCGACAGTGGACAGACTGCGATAGCTCTAAGCCAAAACATTCCACAACGCATGGCAGACAAAATACCTGAAGTTGTAAGCAGATTGAAAGACGTAGGGTTGGTGTCTAAAATAACTTCTCCCGCCGAAACCTCAGCTGCTTCCTTCATAGCCAATACTTGGCAGGGCGTTCTTCAAACTAGCGATCCAATCGAAACAAAGAAGAGGTAAGTGCAATGTACCAATCATAACTTATTAACAATTCACCAAAATTATATTTGGATACGTATCTGGACCGGGACTGAGTTGTGTGAGAGTTGTAGTGCTCCCATATCTGGAAAGAATATGGGCGAGATTATTGTAACATTTGGATTTTTAATTTTGTTATGATCGATTTGCCATTTTTTGAAAAAATTGAAATGATTGCCACCTCGATACAAAGAAGAAAATCCAAGAAGTCATTCAGAGAAGTCAACTCGGCATAGCTGATTGTTTGTAATAACACATTACAAACAAAGTGAAGTCGGCTCGGCATAGCCTATCTCTATTGTTCACATGACAATGCCGTATGCATGTAATATGAGCCTTTGAATCTTTAGACACCTCCACAGCATGTAATAGTTTTTCTTTCTATTTCGGCGCAATGACGAAATTGAAATCGGATCCCTTCCCATTTCCTCATGCAAATAGTCAATAATTTAATAATTTAGGTTACACCAAATCTTAATCCCATTTACGGAAATTGAAATCGGATCCCTTCCAAATTAGCATCCAAAATGAAGGTCAGTTTGAATACAATTTATTCCATGCCATGCCATACAGATATCGTTAACCGAGTACCCTTAGAGACAATTTATGCCATATACATCTTGTCGTTCCCTTGGGATTAGCCTCTGAATATAAGCCCAGTTAAAAATGTTTTTGATATCAGTTAGACATTATCTGCCAGCTAAGTAGTGCACAGCCACAGCCCATGGGTATTGGACACTTGTATTCAATTCTATGCATACTGTGTGGAGTGAAAGGTTTGTTGGCATGTTTTTGCCGATAGCTGGTCGACTGTTGTTGTGGGTGGGTATCGTGCATAGCATAGCATATATATATATGGGAATAGTGATGCCATAACAGATAATTTTCTCTTCCACTCTTCCTCACATTGAACGTTTGCAGGTAATAAAGCAATTGATGCCACTCAGTTTAAATTAATTGTAGATGCCAATTACTTTTTATTCGTCATAGTTCTGGAAAGAAAATCCTGCAAGAAAATTATGGTTGAATCTTTAGATTCAGATTCAACTATAAAATTCATGATCCGAAGGAAATATTAGATTTCAGATTGTATAGATAATATTGAATGCTTCGAATGATTATACAGTGACCTTGAATTGATTTTAGTTTTACGCCTTTCTTAATTTGTGGCATATGATTTTCTTGCTCAATTAATCCTCTTCATAAAAATATTTTTGCATCTCTGTATAAATATTAAGCCTAGTTATGGCGGCGCTTTGCTGTGTATAGATATTAATCCTAGTTTAATCTTTAAGCCGACATTCTGGTAGCTTCAAATATATATTTATTATGAGCCGACATTGTGGGAGATTTAAATATATATTTATCATGAGCCGACATTGTGCCGACATTGTGCCACGTGTCACTTCCACGTTGAGCACGGAATCACACTTCTACCTCATACCGGGCTGTAGAATGCGCCTCTCGGTGCAACAATCAGTAGAAGACGATGCATTGAATATGTAATAGTCGTTATTTGTTGGCCGATTAATTGGTTCACTCTTAATTAGAGTAAGATGCGATATTGTTAAATATAAAATGCGTTCTGAAACAATTTGAGAAGGTCCTGCATAGATTTCCTTACTTTGGTCTTGAGCATGCTATGGTACCACTTCACCTTTTATGAAGTTTGGATCTCATAGACAAATTTTGATGTAAATAGGTTCACGCTTAGTTTTGACAATTACTCAACTATCCCCCACAATTGTGTGGTTAGTTTGTGTCTCAGTGTTGCTCATCATACATCTGGAATTACAATTCCGAGTGAGGTAGTTGTGTTATAGTAAACTAAAAATCGAGCATAATTCTCCTTATATTGTAATCCCGCAAATCACTATTCAGAAATTCCGATGCATTATGTATTGTTATTTGAAAAGACCCAGATGAACCTTAAATTCCATATGAGATAGCTGCCGATGGATCATGCTTAATGTTTGGGTTGATCCTCTACTGGCCAAGATTGTTGCAGCAGATACCTGACATTTTGGGGCTTGCTTACTCTATTATGGTTGAAGTCCAAAGCTTAAGGAGATCTCAATTGTCTAGGTGGACATCAATTATGTCTAGGTGCATGTCATCAATCACTATGACGCCTTTGGTGACTTTTTTTCCAGGTGTATGCAGTCGATGTGCATGCAATAGTCCACCTCAATGTCATTTCCGAACAAGCTTTAAGGTTCATGCAAATCCACTATGAGCGTTTAAAGTTGTGAGCCTTAGGTGAACCTGAACAACCAAAAGAAGGGAAGTGGGAGATTGAGGTTAGATAGAATTTGAACCAAAAGCACCTCTAAATGATCATCACTTTAGCAAATGCGGTAACTCTGCATACCACTTTATGCGCCAGAGAGTCATCATTTTATTGTTGTTAATTTAGTTGTTTTTGCATTTGTTCGATTTGTGATTCACGTCTGTGCATTTGAAGAATTGTAGAGAAATCTGTAGAATGTTGTAGTGTTCATTTTATTCCTTTTCTAGGGCTTGTTGAGGTTTTGTGTAGAGTTTCAAGAGATGGGTTTAAAGACCACATCATCTAGATTAGCTAGCCTTCCATAATAAACTAATGAAATTTAACATATATAATAAGGTTCATCGTGACATGACCCATTAAGTCATCGATGAGTGAGATTGTGCCCCTCATTTCCTCCTTCCGCTCTCTCATACACTAGAAAAAGATATACAACATAAGAGGCAAATAGAAAGAATGGAAGTAGAATTATGACAGCGATAAGAGCAGTCTGGCGGACAAATCAGAATTCTGTGTTTAATTGATTTCAAAGTGGTGATTTCAAAGTGGTATCACACTAAAGTAGTTAGGGTTCACACGCAGACTGTGCGGATTATCGTTTCCTACTTACGATGAGAGGAATGAGAACTCTAAAGTATGGAAACATCGGTATACTCGGTCACTGTAAAACAACCCACTCGATGAGAGAGTCATCCCACACATCTACTATGGGAACCCCTTCTCTTCTCTCACCTTAATCACGCAGAGCGTGAGGAGATGCTCCCATTTCAGCTATCAATTATTAGTGAGCTCAGTTCGTACTTGTTCGATACTTTTTCTTAAAAACGTAGTTTCAGTTGCTAAGCAAAGAGGAAAAAGACCTATTTCCATGAGACTGCAATTCTATAAAGCAATTATACTTTTGATGTCATGATTAAAATTACGGATTCTAACTATATTCATAAATTCCTTGTTTCATTTTGTATCTCACTGTGATGATTTCATTAAAATGCCACGTTTCTAAAAATGAAATGACAATGTCAAACAACATTATGATTGACATCCCATCAAATTCTCTATCACTTTCGTGTCATACAAGAGGTGAAATTGTTTTTCCAACTTTTCTATTAAAATTTACCACTAACCTATATATGTTTTCATTTGCTTCTATTGTTCAATTATATGGTTTTTGGTTTTTAAATCATATGGTTTTTAACTCATACACATTGCTATCAATATCGATATTTATAATCATTTTATATGTATTTGTTATAAGCCATTGCTTGCTTAACTAAATCAAATCATGAATATATTAGAATAGATTTAAAATCCATTTTGTTATGTGTTGTATTTATTTTTAAAATATTCTCATAAAGAAAATCAACATTTGACAAAGATCTAGTGAAAAGTATGACAAAGTTGAAAGCATATAGTTGAGAGTAAAGTAATTAGCTATAATATACACCAAAGAAGATTAAATGCTTTTCTTCTAGGTTTTCCTTCTTATATCTTTAGTTGTGGAGATTAAGGCTAGTAAAAAATAAGTAATCTCACTTTAATCTTGTCATTTGTTAAACCGTGATATAAATCAAAGTGCACTTTTTCAATCCATTAAAGCCTAGACACATCGCACCTACTTTTATAGTTACCTTGTAATAGCAAGAGCTATTTACCATCTTTTTAGAGTTACCGTCTAACAACAATTGACAAAGTTGGGACATTACTATTATTAAAAAACATTATTTTTATTCTTTTTATTATTATATAATAATTATAAAAAAATAATATTTATAAAAAACATAGAAAACAAATAATAATATAGGTTAATAAATAAAAATTTAATAATTCATAATAATATTTAGTTTCATTTTTTATACCAAAATATAAATAATAAAAGTACAAATAAATATAAACTAGCAACAACCATATTAATTTTATTAATCTGTCCAATTAAGTGCCTAAATTTAGGCACATTTGCATAAGGAAAAACATTAATGTGTTAAGTATGTGCCTAATTTACGTCTATCGAGGTAATCAGACACATTAATAAAATTAATGTGGTTGTTGCTAGTAACCGGTGGGCACATAGGCATATCTCGAAAATAATAGTAAATTAATATGCTACAATTAATTATTATACTATTATTTTTTATTATTAATAGTAATTACTATTAATATTGATAAATTAATATTTTAATTGATTATAATATAATAATTATTTGTTTATTTAAATATTATTATTAAATAAATACTATTAATTATAATCAAATCCAAATATAAATACATTTTAATTAATTAATTAATTAATGTGTCACAATAATATTATATATCATAACACTCAGAGTTATATAATAATGCATAGGACACATAATCATTAAATTACATTCTAGATTGTGTAAGTTGAATGATGAGTAAATAGTAAAAAAAACTTCAAGTATTATATTAAAATTAAGTTAGAACGATGATGAAACATATGGATATTAAAAACTAAAATATTCAATATATTCAATGATAAAGGTGTGGGTCTCGTCAATAAGGTGACTCGGGTTCAATTCCTCTTAGGGATAAGCTAGTTAGGAGGAGACACCAAAAAATCCATCTATGTTAAGGGTTGGTGTGACCCAAGTTAGTTTGATCTTTGGGTGACTTTGGCAGCTTAGATTCCCTTATGTTGCAGCTTCTTAACCAATGGTTCAATGCACTAGCCCCGAGTGATGGGAATTTGAACAAAAAAGAAACTAGTATTGTAATATTGTTTTTAAATAATTTTTATTATTATATTTTTTCAATATTTTTAACCATGGTTGACTTTAATAAAACATGTGGCCACAGTTTACATTGCAACATGGAATTTTTTTAATATCAAATGTCACATTAAATTAATGTGTCAAATATTAGGCATTGCCACAATGTCGCATAACCCTTGACCAATGTCGCCATGTGATATAACCCTTCAGGAACGTCGTAATGCAATAGAAACATTGATAAACATCACAACGCGACATAAACCTCGATGAAGGACAAATGTCGCATTATTAAGGTGTCAGCATATACTGGACATTGTAGCAAAACATGTCTGACTTTTGTCAACCATGACTGACTTTAGTTTAACCATAGTCAACTATGATTGATTATGGTCAACCATGATGAATACATGGTCGCAGTTCACAATGCAACATGGAATTTCTAAACATCAAATGTCACATTATTAATGTGCCACATCTTGGGCATTGTCACAATGCGGCATAACCCTTAATCGTTGTTGCAATGTGAAATTACCCTTGATGAATGTCACAATGCAACCCAACCCTTGATAAACACGCAATGCTACATAACCCTTTATGAATGTCGAATGTCACATTATTAATGTGTCACATCTTCAGGGTGTTTCGACAAGTACTTGACACTATAACAAACGATGGTTGACTATAATAAACCATGATTGACTTTAGCCTAAGCATAACGAACCATGGTTAACTTTAGCGAGTCATATTTGACTTTAGTTAGTGATGGTTCACTTTGGTTAACCATGCTTGACATTAGTCTTACCACAATTGGCAATGGTTCAATTTAGCGAACCATGTGGCCATAGTTCACAATGCAACATGAGATTTTATGAACATCAAATGATACATTATTAATTGGTCACATCTTGTGCATTATCACGATGCGAACATCGAATGTCACATTATTGATGTGTCACATATTAAGCATTCTTGCAATGTGGAATAACCCTTGACCATGGTCTTAATGCGACATAGTCATTGATTAACATCACAATGTAATACAACCCTTGATAAACATCAAAATGTGACATAACCCTTTATGAATGTTGAATGTCACATTATTAATGTGTCACATCTTGGATTGTTCCAACATATACTCGATCATTAGAGGAAATTTCAACTCAAAATGGGCCTCCTAAAAAAAGTTAATAAAATAATAGTTAAAATAATAAAATAATATTTATTAATTTTGGAGGAAGAAAAGAAAAAAACTACTTTTTTTGTTTGTATTTTCGACATATCTTCCTGTGTTTTTACTCAAATTTCGATCAGGAGATCTCGTTGGATGTAGAATTAAATTTTGCATCCAACAAGTACCCACTCGATATAATTTTGACGGACCATGCTACCCCAAAAATAAGAAATACCTGAAAAAATGTGATGATGACATCATCATCACATGTTTTTAAGGTATTTCTTGTTTTTAGGATTGAAGGGTCCGTCAAAAGTATGCCAAGTGGGCACTTGTTGGATGTAGAATTTAATTCCACATCCAATGAGCTCTCCCGATCAAAATTTGAGCAAAAACACAGGGAAATATGTCGAAAATACAAACAAAAAAAGTAGTTTTTTTTATGAGTATACCTATCCCTGAATTTATATTAAAAAGGTGTTTAAGACCTATACGGTATTTCAAATTTAAAGAAATTTCATTGGCTAACACATGATGACATGGAATTTGAATTAGATTTAAAAGGCTCATTTTGAGTTGAAATTTCCTCTAATGACTGTAGCGAACCATGACTGACTTTACTCAACCATAATTAACTTTAGCTTGAGCATAACTAACCATGGTTAACTTTAGTGAGTCATTTTTTACTTTAGTTAATGATGGTTGATTTTTGTTAACCATGCTTGACTTTAGTTTGACAATAGTTGAGCATGGTCAACTTTAATGAACCATTTAGCCATAGTTCATAGTGTAACATCAATTTTTCTGAATATCGAATGAAACATGATTAATGTGTCAGAACTTGGGCGTTGTCGCAATGTGGCATCGCCCTTCACCAATGTCGCAATGTGGCATCACCCTTCGCCAATGTCACAATGTGACATAACCATTAATGAACGTCCCAATGCAACACAACCCTTTATAAACATCACAATGCAACAAAACCCTTAATGAACGTCGAATGTCACATTATTAATGTGTCGCATCTTGGGTTATGTCGGAATATACGAGACACTATAGCAAACCATTATTAAAGTGTTGTGTCTTTGGTTGTGTCGGCATATACTGGACACTGTAGCTTATCATAACTTATTTTGGTCATCCATGTTTGATTTTATTTTGACCATAGTCAACGATGGTTAAATTCAACGATTCATGTTGACTTTATTTAACCATGGTTGAATTTGGCTAACCATGCTTGACGTAATTTTGGCCATACATAACCATGGTTGACTTTAGTGAACCACATGGCCATAGTTGATAATGCAACTACAAATTTTCTAAACATCCAATGACACATTATTAATGTGTCACATCTTGGGCATTATCGCAATGCAACATAACCCTTGAAAAATATCACAATGTGACATAACCCTTGATGAATGTCACTAATGTAACATAACCCTTAATAAACATCACAATGCGACATAACCCTTATTGAATGCCAATGTGTCACATCTTTGGTTGTGTTGACATATACCAACCAAACACTGTAACAAACCATGTATTAACATCATAATGTGATATAACCCTTGATAACGTTGCAATTAAACGTAAACCTTGATAAACATCACAATGCGACATTTAATCCTTAATGAACATTGATTGTCACAACACAAATAAAAGAATAAATCCATTTAAAATTTTCGTTGCACTGATCATAGCATCAAAGTGCAAATGTTTCATCAAATTTTGATCCTGTAATATAAACTATTCATAACTTAATATCAAAACATTTTTGTAGACACGGATGAATTCTTTGTGCTTTTCAAAAGTAAAAGTCTTAATGGGATTGAAAAATACATCATGTTGGCCATACTTAACCATGGTTGACTTTAGGGAACCACGTGGCCATAGTTGATAATCCAACTAGAAATTTTCTAAACATCCAAAGATACATTATTAATGTGTCACATCTTGGGAATTATCGCAATGCGACATAACCTTTGACAATTATCACAATGTGACATATCCCTTGATGAACGTTTCTAATGTACCATAACCCATGATAAACCTCACAATGTGACTTAATGATTATTGAACGCCCACTATCATAGTATTAGTGTGTCACATCTTTGTTTGTGTTGGCATATACCAAAAAAACACTGTAACAAACCATGGCTTAATGTCGTAATGTGATATAACCATTGATAATGTCGCAATGAAACGTAACCCTTGATAAACATCATAATGCGACATAACCCTTAATGAGCGTTGAATGTCACAACACAACTAAAAGAATAAATCCATTTAACATTTTCATTTTGCACTGATCATAACATTAAAGCGCAAATGTTTCATCAAATTTCGATCGTGTAATAGAAAATTCTTATAGGTTAATATCAAAAAATCTGTGTACAAAGATGATTTTTTGCGCTTTTCAAAAGTAACAGTCTTAACGGGATAGCAAAATACTTGATTTTGGCCATACTTAACCATGGTTGACTTTGGTGAAACATGGCCATAGTTGATAATGCAACAAGAAATTTTCTAAAAATCCAAAGACACATTATTAATGTGTCACCTCTTGGGCATTATAGCAATGTGACATAACCCTTGAAAAATATCACAATGTGACATAACCCTTGATGAGCGTCTCTAATGTAACATAACCCGTGATAAATGTCACAATGCAACATAATGCTTATTAAACGCCCACTATCACATTATTAATGTGTTACATCTTTGGTTGTGTTGACATATACCAACCAAACACTGTAACAAACCATGGCTTAATGGCATAATGTGATATAACCCTTGATAACGTCGCAATGAAGTGTAAACCTTGATAAACATCACAATACGACATAAAATTCTTTATCACTATGTAGAATGTGGATGGTTTAAATCATTTATTTTTTTAAACGACTGTATATATATATATATATTCCAGGAAAATTCTTACAACATGATGGGATGAATTTCAACATCCATGAATAAATGTTTTGATCGTTGCGATGAATATCCCAATGTAACAAAACCATTAAGGAATGCACTATTGAGGAATGTCACAATCCAATATATTCCTTTATGAACGTTGAAATCCAACATAACTCTCGATTAATGTTGCAATGCGACAAAACCATTAAGGAATGTACAATGGTGTAATGTTTCAATCCAACGTAAGCCTCAATGAATGTTGCAATGCAGAAAATCCATAAAGGAATGTACCATGGATGAATGTCACAATGCAATATAACCCTTAATAAATAACAGATTACGACATAATCCATAATGAATGTCAAAATGCAATATAACCATAATAAACATCAGAATATGACATAACCCTTGATGAATGTCACAATGATGGACATCAAAAGTCACATTATGAATGTGTCACATCTTGGGTTGTGTGGGTGTATATCATTTTTTAATCCTTAGCGAATGTTAGAATGGGACATAACCCTTTGTCATATTAGACATATAACCCTTGCTCAATGTCACAATGTGACATAACAATTAATAAACGTCAGAATGCAACAAAACACAATGAAATTCGAATGTCACATATTGGATTGTGTCAGTGTATATCATTTTTTAATCCTTAATGAACGTCAAAATGTGACATAACCTTTTGTCATAGTAGACATATAACCTTTTCTCAATGTTGTAATGCGACATAAACTTCATAAACATCAGAATGAAACATAATCATTGATGAACATTGAATGTCAGATAATTAATAAGTCACATATTGGGTTGTGTCATTGTATATATCATTTTTTAATCCTTAATGGGATATAACCCTTTTTCATATTAGACATATAACCTATACTTAATGTCACAATGCGACATAACCATAGATGAATGCCACAATTGAACACAACATGATGAACGTCGAATGTCACTTTACAAAATCCAGTCTTATCATTTCGATGGAGAGAATAACCTATTATTGGCTCTTTGAGTCATTTTAAAACAAACAATTTCAATGAAATATGAAGAACCTATAATCCCTTTGGGTCATTTTAAAACGAACAAATTCAACATCCCACATCTTGGGTTGTGTCATTGAATATCATTTTTTAATCCTTAATGAATTTTAGAATGGGACAATCTTTATCATTTTAGAAATGTAACCTTTGCTCAATGTCGCAATGCAACATAACCATTGATGAACGCCACAATGCAGCATAACACATGATATACATCACAATGTGAACGTCGAATGTCACATTATTAATGTGTCACACATTAGGATACGTTAGTGTATATCACTTTTTAATCCTTAATGAATGTTACACTGTGACATAACCTTGTCACATCATGGGCATTGTCAACGTGTATCAATTTTTATAAAAAACCAATCGGAATGCAACATAACCCTACATAACCCTTGATGAATGTCACAATGCAACATAACATTAATAAACATTAGAATGCAAAATAATCCATGAATGAATGCCACATTTTCACCCTATGTCATATTATACTTATCACCTTTAAAGAACACCATGACATAACACTTGTTCTTCATTTGTGCTTTTCATGATTTGATTTTATTTATATACTCCAAATTCTTCTCTTCAAGTAATATTATATAATATTAATGTGCCTAAAATTCCATTTAATGTGATGTTTTGGAACTATCATACAACTAAATTTCAAAGTTCAATTTCAAATAATATATTGAGAAATTGTTAAAAGTGTTTTTATAACTAAGATTGTATTGTTTATTTCTTATATTTGGATTAGTTCAAAGAATATTTTTATTAATATCTTCTATTAGGGTCAGCAAAATAACAATTATAAAATTTCAAAACTAATAGATTGGAAAATTTCTAAAAGTGTTTTTTTAACTTAAATTATATTATATTATTTTATTATGTTTTGTTTTTCCAATTTCTAATGTTATAAATACTTATTCACACTCTTCCTTCATTTCTTCCTATATATATAATTGAAAAATTAATATTTATTGTACATATAATATTTTATTATATAGTAATTATTTTTACAAAACATGAAAATTTCATATTATATTTAGTTAAAATAAATTAATGAAATTTTAACTGACCATTTCTCTTAACAACTCTCTCTCTCTATATATTATTTACTATTAGCAAGAATTTCAAGTTTTTTTCTCCACACATAAAGTATTTCTCAAATTTATTAAAATAAAATCTATAATAGTTACAAAATTCTAAAAACACAAAATGAAATTGTCAATTTCTTATAAATAAGAATATTATATTTTGATTTTTTTTATTTACTATTAACAAAAATCCAAAATACATCTTAATACATAGGAAGTTTTTTTTTAATCATAATATATATTAATATATCTTAATACATGGGAAGTTTTTTTGTTTACATTAATATATATTAATACATGAAAAGTATTTCTCAACATTATTAAAATAAAGCCTATTCTCATTAAATAAAATCCAAAAATAGTTACAAAATTTAAAAAAAAACAAAATGAAATTATCAATTTCTTAAAACGGAAAACATTGTATTTTGAGTTTATTTATTTTTTATTAACCTTTTTTATAATTTGTACTTCCTTTTCCTTCTAAGGTTCTTTTAACATTTCCCTATATTTTTACATCTTTCATCCGAGAAACAAATCTATATATATTTTTTTCATTTATGATTCACAAATCTAAATTTTTGCATTGCAATACAAAAATTCCATCATTTCTTTTTATCATACTTCAATGTCATATAATAAACTGAAGAAAAAAAACCAAGAAGTTAACCTGTAAGCATAGATTCATCTAAGTCAACTACCCCTTTTGGTTTCCTTTCTCTGTCATGGTGAGAAAATAGAACACAATATTTAAAAAATTTACTTTGACGAAATTCAACGGATGTCAACAGAGCTTTGATAAACCAGTCGTCCAGATCGTTACAAGAAAGCATGAAAATAGATTGATATTGATAAACCAGTCGTCAAAAATGTTTTCTTTCTTTATGCTCAATATGTTAGGTGGAAAGATATTGCGCCTATGTCATTGTGTTTGCTAAAATAGATTGATACTTTTTAAATGCTTTGAAATTCCAATGTCCATATGTTCAATGGAGAAGTAAAATAGATAATTTTTAAATGATTTTAAATTCCAATGTTTATATGTTTAATGCATAAGTAAAATAGATTGATACTTTTTAAATGATTTGAAATTCCAATGTCCATATGTTTAATGCAGAAGTAACTTACATGGTTGATACTTTCTATCTATACAATTAAACTTAATACTCGTTGATCCATCCATCCTATTCGAAAAAGAGGACGCAAGTCAAAAGAGGAGATTAGGATGCATGGAAAGAACCCAGAAATCTCTATATCGCAATAGACGAGGTACACAAGGCGAGTACCCATGTTTGCGTGAGTCCTTTAATTGTTCCCAAGTTCATGCTTCTTTCGGCCATCTGAAGCAGTGTTCTCATTATGGCTAGCAACGATGTTCCTCTATGGGTTTCCTCTTTCAATTTCCATTTCAATTTAAAAGGTAGGAATGAAATGCTTCAAATGAAGATAATAGTGATTCGATCGTGCATATATTGGGTCTGATGCAAAGTATGATTGCAGACACTTTAAAAAATTGCAGTGTTAAATATCGGATGGAATGCCATAGAAAGGTAATTTGGTAAAATATCTACAAGTTAGGGCTATAGAAAAAAAGGTTAGGGAAATCGGTTTATTAACTTGAATGCAATGCAAAAATTGAAGAAAACAAATCGCCTACATCTAGGAGCAAACCTACATCTAGGAGCAAACCTAATGATTTTCCCAGCCTAAGTGCCATTGTTGGAGATGTGTTGAAAGTAAAAGAAAGATAAAAAAGGAATTGTAAATGTTTATAATTATAATTTGGATCTGTAAATGCAGAGCATGTATTGGAAGTCACCTTCTATGAAATTTAAACCACCTGGGTTGTCACCATCTTGATAAATAAAAAGTAAATACCATTTATTTGTCGAATATACAACAACAAACCAATCAAATGTGATTTGAGTGACCAATATACAATTCAAGCATGAAGAAAAAATCTCCTTGGTTGTTCATTGTGTAGTTCATAATGTTCTTGGTTTCTCCATCTCGAAGAAGCACAACATCAAATGTGAAGAGACCTTTGTGCTCTCATAGATTAACTTATTGATCTTTATCAAAAACCATCGGGTAAACTTGAAAATTGTGTTTGTAATGTTTCAATCCAATGTAAGCCTCAATGAATGGTTCAATGTGGAAAATCCATAAAGGAATGTACTATGGATGAATGTCACAATGCAATATAACCCTTAATAAATAACAGATTACGACATAATCCATAATGAATGTCAAAATGCAATATAACCATAATAAACATCAGAATATGACATAACCCTTGATGAATGTCACAATGATGGACATCAAAAGTCACATTATGAATGTGTCACATCTTGGGTTGTGTGGGTGTATATAATTTTTTAATCCTTAATGAATGTTAGAATGGGACATAACCCTTTGTCATATTAGACATATAACCCTTACTCAATGTCACAATGTGACATAACAATTAATAAACGTCAGAATGCAACAAAACACAATGAAATTCGAATGTCACATTATTGATATGTCACATATTGGATTGTGTCAGTGTATATCATTTTTTAATCCTTAATGAACATCCGAAATGTGACATAACCTTTTGTCATAGTAGACATATAACCTTTTCTCAATGTTGTAATGAGACATAAACTTCATAAACATCATAATGAAACATAATCATTGATGAACATTGAATGTCAGATAATTAATAAGTCACATATTGGGTTGTGTGATTGTATATATCATTTTTTAATCCTTAATGGGACATAACCCTTTTTCATAGTAGACATATAACCTATATTTAATGTCACAATGCGACAGAACCATAGATGAATGCCACAATTGAACACAACATGATGAATGTCGAATGTCACTTTACAAAAGCGAGTCTTATCATTTTGATGGAGAGAATAACCTATTATTGGCTCTTTGAGTCATTTTAAAACGAACAATTTCAATGAAATATGAAGAACCTATAATCCCTTTGGATCATTTTAAAACGAACAAATTCAACGTCCCACATCTTGAGTTGTGTCATTGAATATCATTTTTTAATCCTTAATGAATTTTAGAATGGGACAATCTTTATCATTTTAGAAATGTAACTTTTGCTCAATGTCGCAATGCGACATAACCATTGATGAACACCACAATGCAGCATAACACATGATATACATCACAATGTGAACGTCGAATGTCACATTATTAATGTGTCACACATTAGGTTATGTTAGTCTATATCACTTTTTAATCCTTAATGAATGTTACACTATGACATAACCTTGTCACATCATGGGCATTGTCAACGTGTATCAATTTTTATAAAAACCAATCGGAATGCAACATAACCCTACATAACCCTTGATGAATGTCACAATGCAACATAACATTAATAAACATTAGAATGCAAAATAATCCATGAATGAATGCCACATTTTCACCCTATGTCATATTATACTTATCACCTTTAAAGAACACCATGACATAACACTTGTTCTTCATTCGTGCTTTTCATGATTTGATTTTATTTATATACTCCAAAGTCTTCTCTTCAAGTAATATTATATAATATTAATGTGCCTAAAATTCCATTTAATGTGATGTTTTGGAACTATCATACAACTAAATTTCAAAGTTTAATTTCAAATAATAGATTGAGAAATTGTTAAAAGTGTTTTTATAACTAAGATTGTATTGTTTATTTCTTATATTTGGATTAGTTCAAAGAATATTTTTATTAATATCTTCTATTAGGGTCAACAAAATAGCAATTATAAAATTTCAAAACTAATAGATTGGAAAATTTCTAAAAGTGTTTTTTTAACTTAAATTATATTATATTATTTTATTGTGTTTTGTTTTTCCAATTTCTAATGTTATAAATACTTATTCACACTCTTCCTTCATTTCTTCCTATATATATAATTGAAAAATTAATATTTATTGTACATATAATATTTTATTATATAGTAATTATTTTCACAAAACATGAAAATTTCATATTATATTTAGTTAAAATAAATGAATGAAATTTTAACTGACCATTTCTCTTAACAACTATATATATATCTATATATTATTTACTATTACCAAGAATTTCAAGTTTTTTCCTCCACACATAAAGTATTTCTCAAATTTATTAAAATAAAATCTATAATAGTTAGAAAATTCTAAAAAAACAAAATGAAATTGTCAATTTCTTAGAAATAAGAATATTATATTTTGATTTTTTTTATTTACTATTAACAAAAATCCAAAATACATCTTAATACATAGGAAGTCTTTTTCTTTACATTAATATATATTAATACATGGAAAATATTTCTCAAAATTATTAAAATAAAGGCTATTCTCATTAAATAAAATCCAAAATCCAAAAATAGTTACAAAATTTAAAAAAAAAATGAAATGAAATTATCAATTTCTTAAAAAGGAAAACATTGTATTTTGAGTTTATTTATTTATTATTAACCTTTTTTATAATTTGTACTTCCTTTGCCTTCTAAGATTCTGGTAACATTTCCCTATATTTTTACATCATTCGTCCGAGAAACAAATCTATATGTATTTTTTTCATTTATGATTCATAAATCTAAATTTTTGCATTGCAATACAAAAATTCCATCATTTCTTTTTATCATACTTCAATGTCATAGATCCGCGAGACGTAGAACAGTTGGTGGCGGGGTATGGTTAAGACACCCCCTAAGCTGGAAGGCCACTGGTTCTAATCTCGTCGGATACCTAAAATCCAACCATGTTAAGGGTTGGTGCGGTCCAGGCCAGTTGTGATCCCCGAGTGATTTTGACGGCTTAGATGCCCCTGGTTCGTGGCCACTCAGCCAATGGAAACCCTGCTAGTCAGGGGGGTTGCACCACTTTGCCAACAAAAAAAAAATTACTTCAATGTCATATAATAAACTGAAAAAAAAAAACCAAGAAATTAACATGTAAGCATAGATTCATCTAAGTCAACTACCCCTTTTGGTTTCCTTTCTCTATCATGGTGAGAAAATAGAACACAATATTTAAAAAAATTACTTTGATGAAATTCAATGGATGTCAACAGAGCTTTGATAAACCAGTCGTCCGGATCGTTACAAGAAAGCATGAACATATGCCTAATGAAATTTAAAAAATGTTTTCTTTCTTTATGCTCAATATGTTAAGTGGAAAGATATTGTGCCTATGTCATTGTGTTTGCTAAAATAGATTGATACTTTTTAAATGCTTTGAAATTCCAATGTCCATATGTTCAATGGAGAAGTAAAATAGATAATTTTTAAATGATTTTAAATTCCAATGTTTATATGTTTAATGCATAAGTTTAATAGATTGATACTTTTTAAATGATTTGAAATTCCAATGTCCATATGTTTAATGCAGAAGTAACTTACATGGTTGATACTTTCTATCTATACAATTAAACTTAATACTCGTTGATCCATCCATCGTATTCGAAAAAGAGGACGCAAGTCAAAAGAGGAGATTAGGATGCATGGAAAGAACCCAAAAATCTCTATATCGCAATAGACGAGGTACACGAGGCGAGTACCCATGTTTGCGTGAGTCCTTTAATTGTTCCCAAGTTCATGCTTCTTTCAGCCATCTGAAGCAGTGTTCTCATTATGGCTAGCAACGATGTTCCTCTATGGGTTTCCTCTTTCAATTTCCATTTCAATTTAAAAGATAGGAATGAAATGCTTCAAATGAAGATAATAGTGATTCGATCATGCATATATTGGGTTTGATGCAAAGTATGATTGCAGACCCTTTCAAAAATTGCAGTGTTAAATATCGGATGGAATGCCATAGAAAGGTAATTTGGTAAAATATCTACAAGTTAGGGCTACAGAAAAAAAAAAGCTAGGGAAATTCGTTTATTAACTTGAATGCAATGCGAAAATTGAAGAAAACAAATCGCCTACATCTGGGAGCAAACCTAATGATTTTCCTAGCCTAAGTGCCATTGTTGGAGATGTGCTGAAAGTAAAAGAAAGATAAAAAAAGGAATTGTAAATGTTTATAATTATAATTTGGATTTGTAAATGCAAAGCATGTATCGGAAGTCACCTTCTATGAAATTTAAACCACTTGGGTTGTCACCGTCTTGATAAATAAAAAGTAAATACCATTTATTTGTCGAATATACAACAACAAACCAATCAAATGTGATTTGAGTGACCAATATACAATTCAAGCATGAAGAAAAAATCTCCTTGGTTGTTCATTGTGTAGTTCATAACATTCTTGGCTTCTCCGTCTCGAAGAAGCACAACATCAGATGTGAAGAGACCTTTGTGCTCTCGTAGATTAACTTAGTGATCTTTATCAAAAACCATCGGGAAAACTTGAAAATTAAACACAATCAAAGCGCAAATTAAACACAATCAGAGCGTAAAACAATCGGGTAAACTTGCAAAATTAACACTGCAAATTAAACACAATCAAAGTGGAAAACAAGCAGGATGGAAGTGCCTGAACATAGGCATTGAGAATGTTCCCCGTTCTCTTTCACAATACTCACAGCAGGCTTGGTGTCCACTGTCCAGTTTCCATGCAGTCATGGATTCATAAATAGCTTTGGAACACCCAATTCTAGTCCCTTTGAAGAGGTTATAAGACATGTGTTGATGGTATTGGGTATAAATGGCAGTGAATAAGTATCATATTCACAACTCTCATTGCCTCCACCACCGCAATGACAGTTCTCCATATACAGGGAATGACTCCATCCTGACACATTGCAAAATAAACTACAATCACCCTGGATCAGCCACACCCGTCTACACCAGTTCGGTCATAACATATAACTAATCTTAAATACACTGCTAAATAAATAAATTTAAAGATCAAACGACAATCAAATCAGGTCAACACGCATCGGCAGTCGGGAAGATTTGGACTTCGGGTGCTAAACTACTCTGGGTTCTGCAATGGCGGAAGCGAAAAGGCTCCGGCTTCCGATCCAACAAGAATGACTCATGATCAATATAAAGATTCTAAGTGTTTAGACAGCTTTAAAAATCAATAATGGCCAGAAACCTACCATACCTCCGCAACGACGACCCATAATAAAGAACACTTGGTTCAATCAACAAGCGAAACAAACCTAGAGTCTGAGACTCACCATAAATTCCAGACGCAAACAAAATACGAAACCCTGGGCAAGATTTAATCCTTTACGATCATCAAAATACAACACGACCACTCATTCAAAAAATCCAATGATTAAAAATAATGCAAAATCATGAGGAGGGGCCCAAAAATTAAGAAATTTGGGGTGAACAGTTGCGTCGGCAATAGTTGGTGATTACCTGGTGAACCTAGATCTCTGGGCGATTATTCTTTGAGTGGCAGACTGTTTAACCCACAAATGCATCTATTGAATTCTTCCAGCTCTCTGGATTTCTCGAATGCCGGAAGTGTGTACCCTCAATCATTGATAATAGTCCAATTTGGGAGAGTGGAAACTAAGATTTTCAAGTCCAGATGACTCTGTTGAGGCGAGAGGATGATTTTCATTATTACCTTTGTCTTCAGGTAGCTGATAGCTTGGACCCCATGGGATTGTAGCATATGGTAAACAGAAATATTCGTTTGTTCCTCATTCCCATGCCACTTTAGCACTTTTGTGCTTCTGGACTTTTGTCCCTTTTATACATGAGTCCTCCTGCATGCCTTTCTTACTGAATCTTAATTCAGGATCCTCTATCCCATAGTGTCATTTTGTGTGAGTGGTGTACTTCAAGTTTCAGCTCACAAACGGAGAGGATCTTTCGGCAATTTAATACTTATGATTCAGCACCTACTTTGATTTATGATGCTTTCATAAGAGTTTTGACTCTTTATTTTCCTTTTGGCATTCGTTTCTTAGCATGTGATCATTTATATTTAATATACTGTTCACCTTGCTCCTTTCCATGGGTCCTCTGCTGTCGCTCCTTAGAACATTTTAAGTGTGACGTGGATGGAGCCCCAACATAGTACTCCAGACTCTTCAAATCCAGTTTATTTCACAAGGGTTAAGCAGGACTTCAATGCACACAGACTTATTCGAGAAAACGACTAAACTGGAAGAAATTCTTTTATACAAAATGCATAGTCTGAGACCCAAAAAATGTTTATCATTCCCAAACATTTTAATGTTCTCTATGCAACCGCGGGTTCCTCCCCTTTATTAGAATCAAGAAAACAAACTAAAACAAACTATAAAACATGACTCAAAAGACAGCCAAACAGATTATTTATATATAAGACAGAAGAATTCAAACAAACTCAGGAAAAATACGGCTTGAGGAAGAAACCATTTACTGGTAAGTTTTCTTCCCATCCTTGCAGATCTTGCAACTTATAGGTAGAAGGGCCAAGCTTTGCCTCTATCTGATAAGGGACTACCCACAACTGCTGGAATTTAGTGTGCTTTTCTTTCTCATCATGGGGGTGATCCCATTTGAGGACTAAGTCTCCTACTTCAAAGTCTTTTGTTCCAGCTTTATGCTTGCCAAACCATCTCTTAACTAACTCATGCTGTTGTTTAAAGCGTGCTTTGGCTTTAGATCTAGCCTCTTCTGCTTTTAGGAGATTATATATTCTTATTTGCAAAACTTCATCATCCGACCCCCTAGACTCTTGAGCTAGTATGGAAGATGGTAGCATGATATTGGGAGGAAGGATGGATTCTTTACCATAGACAAGGGTATATGGAGACACTCTAATCGCAGACTTGGGGGTGACCCTATCGGCCCAAAGGGCATTTGGTAATGCTGAGTGCCAACTCCTCTGGTTTTTTACCACAGTCTTCTTTAAAATTCTAATCAGATTTTTGTTGGAGGATTCAGCCAGACCATTTCCTTGTGGATAGTAATTAGCAGAATAATGCAATTTTATCCCTTTATCATGAGCAAAAGCAGTCAATTTAATGGATGAAAAGTACTTAGCATTATCAAAAACTAACGAAACTGAAACTCCAAACCTGGTCATGATGTGGTCTTGTAGGAAGCTGATGACCTCGTCTTCATTTATCTTGCACAGTGCGATGGCTTCGACCCAGCGAGTGAAATAATCAGTAGCGGTCAGAATGTACTTGTGCTGCAAAGAGGAATTCGGTTTTATTTCTCCAATAATATCGAGTCCCCATTGCTCGAATGGCTTCGTGATCATCACAGGATTTAGAGGTGCTACTGCTTTAGGCTGTCTCCCACTACACCTTTGGCAAATATCACACCTCCTGACATGTGTGTGTGCATCTCTAAAGAGCGTAGGCCAATAGTAACCTGCCCTGAGGATTTTGTGGGCTGTGGTGTCCCCTAAATAATGTCCTCCAGCAGGACTGTCATGCAATTCTGCCATCACTTTCTTCGCATCTTCCTTTTCTAAGCATCTGAGAAGAACCCCGTCATAATTATTTCTGAATAATACCCCTTCAACAAGTTGATATGCGGCTGATTTAAGACGTAGCGCTCTCCTTTTCTTGGAATTCCAATGTTCTGGCAACAGTCCTACCTGCAGGTAATGCACAAGGTCTCTATACCAAGACTCGGGAGCTGTAAACAAAGGACATACCTCCATTACATGTAATTCGGCCTCATCTTCCCAGGCGTTTTCTTCATTTTTTCCATTTTCAGTCATCTGTTTGCATAACCCTTGTCCTTTAACTATAGATGCTGGCTTGAATTCAAGGTCGTACTTTTGAAGAGCTGTTACCCAGTTTCCTCTTCTTTCTCCCAACTCCTTCTGTATAAGAAGAGACCTTACAGCTGTGTAGGGGACGATTACCTTGGTTCTATTTTTTAAAATATAAGGCCTGAATTGTTTTACTGCCTTGAATACAATGTAAGCTTGTTTATCAATAGCTGGGTAGTTCAATTCGGTCCCCTGCAGACCAGTACTCATAAAGGATATTGGGAATTCATCCCCCCCATCTTCCTTTTGCGTGAGCACAGCTTCTAGTGAATCATCGGATGCAAAGGTATACAAGATAAAATATTTGTCGAAATCTGGGCTTTTCAGGGATGGTGCGTGTGCGACAGCAGTTTTGATTTTGCTGAATGCGCTCTTCTCAATTTCAGTCCACTTGAATATTGCATTTTGCTTCACCATCTGCTGTAGTGGTTTGACAATCTAAGCAAAATCAGGCACAAATCTTCGCACAAAGTTTATCGTTCCCATAAATGATTGCATCCCCTTTTTATTATGGGGCAAGGGGATTTGTTCAATAGCATTAATTCTTTTTGGATCTATAGAGATTCCTTTCTTTGAAACTATGTGACCCAGCAACTTGCCCTCCGTGATAGCGAACACACACTTCTTAGGATTGAGTGAGATGCCGTATTTCCGACAGCGTTTGAAAATTTGCCTTAAGTGAAATGTGTGCTCTTCTCTTCGCTTCGAGAATATTGTAATATCGTGAAGGTATACTACAGCACTTCGGCCAATCAATCCACGGAAAGCTATGTCCATAGCTCTCTGGAAGGTTGCTCCAGCATTTATAAGCCCAAAGGGCATTCTTTTGTAGGTGAGGGTTCCCCATTTTGTCCTGAACATTGTCTTTAATCTGTCTTCTTCGGCTACTAACACTTGATTGTAGCCAAAGAAACCATCTAATAATGAAAACAGTTCAGAACCAGAGACCATTTGTAGCAATTGCTCAATGGGTGGAACATGATAGTTATCTTTGTTTGATGCACGGTTTAATTTCTTGAAATCCACGCAGAGTCTGATCTCTCCAGATTTTTTTTCTTACTGGTACCAGGTTTGATACCCACTCAGAGTGTCTGACTTTGAAAATGATTCTAGCATCCAATAATTTCTTCACTTCACTCTGAATCAACGGTTCCAATTTTGGATGCATTTTTCTTAACGGTTGCTGATATGGCTTGACGCCTGCTTTAATGGGGACGATATGCTTGATGATGCTGGTGTCATATGTTTTCAAATCTTCGTACGTCCATGCAAAAAAATCTTTATATTGTTTAAATAGACTGATGAATTTGTCTCTTTCTGCTAGTGAACAACAATTTCTGAGATTCACAAATTTGGGATTCGTCTCAGTCCCTAAATTTATCAGCTCGAACTGTAGAGATGAGCTATGGGTCTTCACGTTGGCTGGTCTTCTGAACTTTTCATTTAAATCGAACATTTTTTCTAACATTCTGACACCTTTAGGAATTAAATTGTCATATTTCATTTCTTCCTGATGTTCCTCATCATCTATAATGGCTCCTTTAAAGACCTCGTCATTTGTCAAGCATTCTATTATTTGCTAATCATCGTCGAACACTCGTAAGTTGGTGATCATATCCGGTATTGAGGGCCTGAAAAGTAGTTCGATAGAACATTGATTTTTAGTGGGTACGAGCCTAGCGGCTGATGTGGCCAATAGGTCAGCTGCTGCGTTTTTAAGCCTTGGAATTGAAATAATATTGAATGCATTAAAATATTAAAGCAAATCCTTTAAGTGAGGAGAAACACAATGTATTTGATTCTGGATTTGTTTCACAATAATTTCAGAATCACCAAAAAAATTTAGATTACTTACCTTTAATTCAATCGCTTTCTTTAGTCCCTGCACCAGTGCTTCGTACTCAACTGTATTATTAGTACAATCAAAATCTAATCTACATGAATGAAAATGTTTATTCTTCTGGGGGTCGATCAGGACACAGCCAGCCCCTGACCCCTCTAATGTCTTAGAGCCATCAAAAAACAAAGTCCAAAAATCACTAACTACTAAAGGTGAATCTACTCCTACTGTTAAGTCTACTATTTTACAGTCAATCTCATCAGCTTGCGAGAAACGAAGGAGATCAGGCTGAGTGTCTGATGTGTTGCTGGCTTCTTCTGCTTGGTAATTTCCTGGTTCTAACTCAATAAAATAGTTTCCCAATACAGAATCCATTGGTTCATTCTTCTGATTCAGTTAAGTAACATTGTATCTCATGTGAGGCTCCCTTAAAATCTTAATCTGGTTCGGACTCCCTTTGTATGGCAACCACAGATGTGACCAATCTGAGGCAAAATATCCATTTAATTTGGCCGACCAATCTCTGCTCAGGACAAGACCGTAAGCGTCTGGTATATCATCCGCCACGGTGTTAATAACTTGGCATACTTTGTCATTGAATGCCAGACGGACTAGGACATCTTCCATTTCACCAATTACCTTTACATCTGTCCTATCCAACTGAACAACCCTCCACGTGGATGGCTTAGGCTGCCCATTGATCTTTTTACAGACTGATATGGGCATGACATTAACTGACGCCCCTGAGTATACCAGACAATTGTGCACGTTATGGTTAAAAATTTCAAATGTGAGGAGAAAAGGTGGATGTTTGCTTTTAGACTTAACTCCAACGTTGTTTTCTCCGATTTCTTCTTCTTCCTAAGGATGATTGTCCGTGGGCAGCTTCTCATCTGATGCTTCAAGTGCTTTCAACAGTCTTTCTTTTTGCTGCGGCACTTTACACATTTCGAACAGTGGAACATTCGCTTTTACCTTCTTTAAATCCTCCACGATGTCATAATCCATCGGTTGCTTAATGGGATGAGGTTTATCAGCATTCATCTTTCCTTCCTCTGGCCTAGCCAACGTATTATTCTGCTTTGGATCTTGGATGGTAATAGTGAATTCTGGGATCTTATCAGCCAAGGATTTATTTTGAAATCTCTTTACATTTCTTTGCAGCCTTTTAATCTTTGGTAAAATGAGACTGTTTTCTTTAATTGTCCCTTGGCTCCTTGTTACCACGTTGGTTTCCATGACGTCCTTGTACCCCTGATTCTTTTCTTCTTCAGCATCAAATAATGAAACAGAATCCCACAAAACCATAGTTTCCTCTTCCTGTTCCTTTGTTGACGTAGTCTTCTCTTTTCTCTCTTCATCTCCATCTTCTGTTCATCTAGAATCCAGCAGCTGATTCATGACCAACATCATCGAATTTATCCATCGAGGACAATTCTTTTTCGAGTGTGGCTGTTGGTGGAAAGTGCAAAAATTGTCCATGCCTACCTTTGTTAAATTCATAGATGCAATATTGTGAGGAGGAAGTTGAGACTGATGGTTGTCCTCTCTTTTCTTATAATATGGCTTATAAAACTTTTGTGTTTCCTTCTCTTTCTCCAAATCTATGATTTTGTTGGAAAGCTTCTGCATCATTTTGGCCATATGTTCCAAATCTGGCGACTTTTCTTCCTTAGGGTTAGTAAACAATAAATCTTTCCTTCCTGCACCTTTCTCTCCTGACTGTTCTGGATAATCTTCAATACTTTCTCTTTCAGCTTCCACTACCTCTGCCTCTTCATAGGTTCTTCTCAAAGTAGGCTTGGCCCTACCTTTGGAAAATATGCCCAAATTAGGGCCTAAAGCTGAAGTATAATATTCAATCAATACCTTGTCCGAAGGTTTATCTATTTCAGATAAATTCTTGAGATATGCTGCAAACCTTTGTGTGAAACTGTGCACCTTTTCTTTTCTTTCTTTCTTCAACATGCACAGCCCTTTCATGAGAGCTGCATGAGTTTTCTGAGTTGCATACTTACTTCTGAAAATTCTTTCGAAGGTATCCCAATCAGGGATAGAGTTAGCAGGAAATCCAAAGTACCATGATGATGCAGCTCCTTTAAGGGTATGCGGGAAAAGTATGCATACCACATCTTCATATTCCCCGGCCCTTAATCCTTCAATTGCCAAGTAAAAACTTTGTTGATGATCATCTACTAGTATTTTCTCATTTGGGTCAAACTTGGGCAACATCTTGTCAAAGGCTTGAGGTAGGTCGTGTAATGGAGGTGTTAGGTTTAATGGTGATATGGCTCTCCATACAGGTGGTGGATTAGGTGGGTTAGGTGGTGGATTAGCATTTACTCCTGCCATGAGTCTAGGTGGAGAGTGAGGAGGTGAGCCAATAGGAGTGCAAGCAGGAGAACTGTGAGGGGTATTTGGGCCTTCTTTGTTCAAAGGTAGTACAACTTCTTGTAAGGCTATTTCTACAAGCTCTTCCCAGTCTCCAACCAACACTGAGTCTTCCGATACAGGACGATCTTTCCTTTTATACTCTCTTCTGGGCAATTTAGGGATGATTGGCAATCCTCCAATCTTCTTTAGATACGCCCTGGTGTGTCTTCTCAGATCATTCACAATTTCGTTGCCAACAGAATATAGCTGTTCTCTTTCTTCCGGAAATGGATTATGAAACCCACTGCTTTCAGAACTGTTACCGGTGGAATAATCTCGAGAAAACGGGTTTCCTCGGCCAGCCACACACTGGCGGCCATCCTTCTAGCGCCAAAATTGTTGAGGCCTAGAAATTCGCAGGCAACAACAGATAGGGATTCTCCCCAGTCAACATTCCCAACTAACCCGTGACTATTTGGAATGGGGAATCCATCCAGTTTGCGGTCCGGCTACCGTAGGTCAAAGTAACAAAAACAAAGGCTTTACCGGTTGCGGCCCGGTCCACCGTGTATTTTGTATTTTTCAACTTAAGTATGATATGCAAGTGCCTAATTAACAATGTAGGGTGATAAAGATGCGAGGAACAGTCACAATGTGATGTGCAGGTTCTTACCTCTCGTCTTAAGGCTCACAAGCATCCAAATCGCATACAACAAGAAAATAAACTAACTACCTAAACTATCCCTAGGGAGCAGGATTATCATTCATTGGTGAGTAATATATTTTCCACATGCATAATGAAAAGTTACAAATTGCTGATACTTCTTACAAGACACGTGAACAATTGCATATTTTTTAACAACCGGTTAGCCAATTGTTTTATGAACAACATTTATCACTCACAGTAGAAAACATCACGAAATATACTGAAAAAAGCATTCAACAAGAACATAGGTTCAGGAAGTTAAACACTCTCATAATTAATGAAACACAGCTGAAAACGAAATAGTTCCCCTTCAACATTGTTCATTTAACCACATTGATACATTCCACATTTCGCTTTCTCCAGCAGCCAAAAGTTGCAGTTTCTGATTGTAAAACGAAATAGTTCCTCTTACAAGCAAATGGGTTACAAGTCCTTCCAGGGAAAAAGTCCTTTCTAAATTCTAACTTTCCAGTATTTAAACTACAGCAACCGATCATTTGGGCTGCCCCCCAAATGTGTGACCTTCCAGTACTTCCAACACTCCATATTCTTCTATGTTGTCTGTATACACTTAGGAACGTTTTAGTAACGAACAGATAGTCAGGTTCGTGCCTTTATCATTATCGACTTTGTCTTCTGCTTCGATGGCCCTTTTAGCGATCCGGTCGGTTTCTTTTCGATCCTTGCCAAACTGCTCCTTTACGTCTTCGCGCATCAGTTCCTTACGTCCACCTGCAATTAACCCAAGTGTATTATTCATGGGGATTGCATTACAAAATGAAGTAGCAGATTACACAAACTGAAATGGCTATCCCACAAGAAATGGCCAGATGCACTACCGCGGAAGTCGGAAGCCAAAGGCTTTGCCTAGTCGCAACGATGGAAACGGGAAGGGCTAAAGCTATGCGCAACGCGGGTGGGAGAGTTTTTAATCAGCGGTCGGACGGATTCTCACTTTGGAAGCCAAATGAATTTGAGAGCCGCAACGGCGGAAAAGGGAAGGATAGAGCCATGCGATGCACAGTCGAAAGTCAGACGGATTTGCACTTCGGAAGTCAAATGACTTCCCCAGCTGCAACGGCGGAAGAAAAACGGCTTCGGGTGAGCGGCTAAATCAGGTGATCAACACGCATCGGCAGTCGGAAAGATTTGGACTTTGGGTGCTAAACTACTCTGGGTTCCGCAACGGCGGAAGCGAAAAGGCTCCGGCTTTCGATCCAACAAGAATGACTCTCGATCAATATAAAGATTCTAAGTGTTTAGACAGCTTTAAAAATCAATAACAGCCAGAAACCTACCATACCTACGCAACGGAGACCCATAATAAAGAACACTTGGTTCAATCAACAAGCGAAACAAACCTAGAGTCTGAGACTCACCATAAATTCCAGACGCAAACAAAATCCGAAACCCTGGGCGAGAGTTAAGCCTTTACAATCATCAAAATACAACATGACCAGTCATTCAAAAAATCCAACGATTAAAAATAATGCAAAATCATGAGGAGGGGCCCAAAAATTAAGAAATTTGGGGAGAACAGTTGTGTCGGCAACACACTCTCTGGAACTTTCTGACCTGCTACAGACTGTGACAGAGTCGACTGATTGGAATATGGATCAGGGAGTAATTAATATTTCCAACACTCCCCCTTAATTATGAGCAGATCATAATTTAAAAACAAAATATTACAAAATGTTTTCAGAGCATAAAACATGCTCTGTTCATGACAGAGTTCACTGTATAGAACTTGTCATTCCCAAATAACTTCAGAGATACTGAAATGTATCCCTTGCCAATGGTTTTGTAAAGATGTTTTCAAGTTGATCTTGAGACTTGCGGAATTCTAAACAAATTACTTTGTTATTCACCAGCTTTCTTATGAAATGATACCTTGTGTCAATGTGTTTGGTTTTCTTGTGAAACACATGATTCTTTGACAAGGCAATGGCTGGATTGTTGTCACAAAACATGGTTGTTGGTTCTTCTTGGTTCTGTGACAGATATTTTAACATTCTTCTCATCCAAACAGCTTGACATGCAGCGCCTGTAGCTGCAACATACTCTGCTTCTGCTGAAGATAGAGTTACTATGGGTTGTTTCTTTGAAGCCCACGAAACAACAACTGTACCAAAATGAAATGTGTACCCAGAAGTGCTTTTCCTGTCATTTGTGATGCCTCCATTGTCACTGTCAGTAATCCTATGAGTTTAAAATTTTCTGAAGTTCAATACATTATGCCAAGATCTTTTGTACCACTTACATACCTCAGAATTCTTTTACCTGCTTGCCAATGTGAGTTTTTTGGTGACTCCATGAATCTTGAGATCAGACTTACTCCATACATGATGTCTGGTCTTGTCATTTTTAAATACATAAGGCTACGAACAAGCCTTTTAAACAATGTAGGATCTATCGTTGATCCATCATCATCTTTGCTCAATTTTAAACCTGTTATTATTGGTGTTGGGACTACCTTGCAATTTGAAATATTGAATCTTTTTAAAACTATATTTGCATACTTATACTGTGATATAAAAATACCACTTTCAGATTGTTGAACTTCAATGCCCAGAAAGAACTTCATGAGCCCCAAATCAGTCATTTCAAATTCACTTTCCATGACTGTTCTAAATTCTTTTATGCCAAAATCACCAATAAATATTAAATCATCCACATACATGAAAACAATTAACATGTTACCTTGCTCATTCACTTTGGTGTACATCGTTGGCTCACTTTCACTTCTGTGAAATCCATTCTCAATGGGATAGGAATCAATGTGACTGTACCAAGCTCTTGGAGCTTGCTTCAAACCATAGAGCGCTTTCTTCAGTCTGTACACTTTGTGTTCTTGTCCTGTAACTTCATAGCCTTGTGGTTGTTCCACATATACTTCTTCATCCAAATAACCATTCAGAAATGTTGACTTAACATCCTTTTGATAAACAGGCCATTTTCTTTGTGCGGCAATGACCAAAATAGTTCTGATTGTATCCATGTGTGCAACTGGTGCGAACGTTTCATTGAAATCTATGTCAGGTTGTTGTGTGAACCCTCTTGCTACCATTCTTGCCTTGTGCTTCTGCACATTCCCATCAACGTCTTGTTTGATCTTATAAATCCATTTAATGTTTACTACATCTTTATCTTTTGGTACATCAACTAGTTCCCATGTCTGGTTTTTCTCAATGCATTCTATTTCTTCATCCATGGCTTGTGCCCATACTTCTTCTTCAATAGCTTCCTCAAATGTTAGTGGATCATCTATTTGAGAAAATAATGCAAAGAGAGAGAGAATTTGGTGTACCACATTCATATATCTCATGCAGACTTCTTGTCTTCACTAGATCTGTTGATGTCGAACTGCTTGATGGAGTCTGTTGTCCTCTTGGTGCGCCTGTCGATGTAGCTTGAGCTGTGATTTGTGTTGATGATCCTTGTGCTGAACCATGTCGTGGTGGCATGGGATTCGATGGTGCTACAACTGGTTGATTTACTTGTGGTGTTTGAACCACTTCTTCCATCAAGTCTTCATGCTCGACATTCAACACAATCTTGACATTCTTCTCGACAGTTCCATCCCATGATTCATTCTCAACAAATTGAACGTCATGACTAATGGTTACTTTCCTTGCAATCTTCAGAATAACCATTAGGAACGTCGTGACTAATGGTTACTAATTCTGGCTTTTCTTTCCTTGGTCATATTGCTTCTTCCTGCATTCATATGCACAATGACCAATTTTTTTACAATAATGACATTGAATATTTGATTTATCAAACTTGTGACCACTTGGCTGACTTGTGTTCTGGTTCTGTACTCTACCAGCAACATCTGCAGGACTATTGTTGCATCCTCCTCTTGAGAAGTTTCTTCCTCTGCCTCTAAAATTGTTTCTCCCCCTGCCTCTTCCACGGCTTATAGATGACTGTGCTGTGAATTCACCTTCCAATGATGTTTGAGTTTTGCTGAGCCTGTGTTCATGATTGATGAGTGAACCTTGTAGCTCATCAATAGTAAACGTAGTCATGTCCGTGTGCTCTTCCAAGGTTACAACCAAGTTTTCAAATCTTGGGAGAAGACTTCTGAGAATTTTCTCAACCACCCTTTGGTCTGTTATGGTTTCTCCATGATATTTTAGTTTATTTATCAAACCAACAACTCTGGTATAAAATGAGTCTACTAAATCTGAATCTTTCATGGATAGAGATTCAAAATATCTTCTCAGAATTTACAGCTTCGAAGTCTTTACCTTATCCAAACCTTGATGAGTTGTCCCCAATGTGTCCCATTCCTGCTTTGCGGTAATTGCTACTGCTACTCTTGGGAGTATGCTTTCATGCATTGCTTGATGTATGTAGAATAGAGCTTTTCCATCTTTCTTCCTCTGTTCCCTTAGAATATCTTTCTCAGCTTGTGAGAGATTATTATATGTCATTTCATCTGTTGGTTCTACATAACCATTTTGGACAATATCCCAAACACTTTGACCTCTAAACAAAGCCTTCATTGTTAGGGACCAATATTCATAATTCTTTCCAGTAAAAATCGGGGTTTGTAAACTCGACATATTTGAACCGGAAGTAGAAGCCATTTGATTTTTAACTTTCCTTAGAAAATTACTTTTGTCTTTTTAGGACAAGATTTCTTTCCTAAACTAGCTCTAGCTCTGATACCACATCTCGAGAGAAATGGCGGAGGCGGCAATTAACTTGAGTTACCGAGCAGCACAACCTTTTGTTTTTCCCTTTTCACTTTTTCAAAACTTGCAAACTCAATTTCCTTGTGGCGAAATTTACTGCTCGAAGAAATTACTGTGCAACAAAATTACTGCGCGAGAGTTACTGCGAAGGAGTAACTGCAATGGACTCTTCACCTGAGAAGGTCTTTTACTTTGGCTTCGACCAGCTTTTACTGTGACATGAATTTGGTTGCAACCAACTCATTTGTGAACAAGTTTTATATTTTCCCAATAACTTTCCTTTATATTTCCTAGTCTAAGGACTTAGGAATATGAAAAACACTTTTAACTGCTAGACAACTATATTGGGAATCACTAGCAATATCATATAAGAAAATAATAAAAAATATTTGTGTCGAATCTGTGCCCGTAAATCTAAGAACTTGCGCTTAGAACTAGGAGTTTTTACACGAAACAATTATGGATTCTTGATGTCTTTCACTCATAGTAAATGTAAACAACATTCACTCAAGTAAATATGGAGAAGATGTGCGGCTATCAAAAACATTCATTCAACCATAAACTTAAGGATTTATATTTCATGAGACTTCATAACAAAACTTACAGCACTAAATACAAACTTGGTAAAAACACAAAAGCTTGAGCTTCAAACTCTTCAGTGAGTTTTCCTTCTTCTTCGCACTTCTCTTCTTTGTTGCTTGTCTGCCTCTTTTCTTCTCTGTATGTATCTCTATGTTGTGTATTTCACTATGTATTTTGATTTACAATTTCATTCTTCATATAGAAGATTTCTGCCCACTAATCGTCTTAACATTTAAAGACTGCAATTACTCTCTACCTAGAAACTTAGCTTCAACAACTAAATTCTATTGACTTATATGCGAGAAATATGTACTCTTGATCTTGTCAGACTCTCTGGCACTTTTTGACCTGCTAGACTCTGACAAAGTGAGCTGATTGGATTATGGATCAGCGAGTAATTAATATTTCCAACAGTCTTAAAGTTCAACCAAACTCAATTGAAGTTGCAAATTCCAGGACGTCATCCCTCCACACGCCATCAGGAACTGATCGATGCATCAAGAACTGATCGGTGCGAGCAGGTTCGACGGGTGGATGGCAAAGAGGTGGAATGTGTTAAGTAATTAATTAAGCAATAACCCATCCTAACAACAAAATCGATGATGGAAAGGATCCAGACTTTACATTTGTCAAGCCAGCGTTGATCTTGATTATCCGCTCGCTCAAGTCCAAATCCCAAATATGAGATATATACCCATATCAGCATAATAATAAAAGTACAAATAGGAGTTTAGTTAGTTGTATTTATATAAAAAAAAACATAAACCAATGAAATGAATACAACTATTTGTTTTTTATTTTGAAGTTGATTATGGTAGAGTATGTTTGAAGTTAGTTGATATTAGGGGTAATAATAAAAGTACAAATAGGAGTTTAGTTAATCGTATTTATATAAAGAAAATATAAACCAATGAAATGAATACAAACTATTTGTTTTTTATTTTGAAGTTGATTATTGTAATTATGGTAGAGTATGTTTGAAGTTAGTTGATATTGGTTGATGACAAACCCTAATAAATTTAAAGTTGACAACCTTGTGACTTTGTATAGTAAACTTAAAGTGGAGATTAACATGGTAATGTTTCACTATGGTTGTTTCAGGTCGATTTTAGATGTATCATGATTAACAAAATTTGACTTTAATTAATAATGGTTGACATTGTTTAATAATAGTTGAATGTTTAACTTTAATTAACCATAATTAATACAAATTAACCAAAGCTTAGTTAACAATATTTAACTGTAATTTGTTATTTATACATGATAGTTCACCATGGATCATAATTAACTATATTTATTTTGAAAGTCAACAACAATATCTTATTATCTATGTAAAACAGATTTTCCTATGTCTCTATCCAAACAGTGGCAATTTCAAGTCCCAGGTTCGCGATGTTGTCGATCGACGACATTTTGGTGGCATTCAAAACTCTCAATCACTTTCCTGTAATACAAGAGGTGAAATTGTTTTTCCAACTTCTCTGTTACAATTCACCGTTCACCGATATATGTTTTCATTTGCTTCTATGTAAGGAAAGCAAACATATGCTTTCGACTCCTAGACATTGCTATCAACCTCTATTTTTTACACTTTCCTCTTGTTCATAATGAATCCTTTGTTGCTTTTCCCTATTCTCTTGGAAAGAGTCATGTGTCATGGATCATTGTGTGTTTACACAAAGAATTTCAATGCTCACGTATAATGTGTCATTCACTGCAGAAGTGCTCAATTCAAATGAAGCAATAGTTCAATCATTTTTAGTGACATGATTTCTTTTAGTTACTGCACATCTCTAAATGAACCTGTTCTCATATACTGTTTTTACGTGTATTTTAGAAATTTTCTGCTTATTCTTTCTTAACTTTCACAGTCTATGAAATTGCAACAATAATTTGCCTGAGAAATGGGTAACATTGATAGAATGTTGCTTTATTCGTTTATTTATTTCTTTGCTGTAGCGATCCGTTTCTTATTAAAGATGGTTTTCAATTTAAAAACACAAAATCAACACCACAATGTTAGTAAATTTGTATAACGGTTATCACGTATAATATGTGATATAAACCCAATTTACACAATACGTGATATTTAAAATGAACTGAAAATGTGAAAAACGAACTGGTAGTTGTAGATATATATGGGAAGAATGTAAAAGCCGGCACACCACCCGCCATTAGCAGATTTATTTTTCAAGTGCTAAGAAATTAAATTATGCCGGAGAGCAACAGACAAACATAAGAGCTAGTAATGGAGGACTGTCACGTTGTATTCAACGACTGCGTTTCCTGTGTTTAGATCGACGGAATGAGTGCGAGCGAGAGCGTATCCTCGAGCCAATCGAAACAACCCACTACCTCCCACGATCGGCATTTCTCTCACTTCATCGAAAACCGCATTCTTCCCCACCATGGCGAGAGTGCTGCCGTTGTACTCTCCGTTATCGAACACAAACGTGGTGGCCATCAGCAGATGGACTTTCTGTTGGCAGGACGAGACGTAGATACCCTGTGCTCTGCCCACCATTTTGGAGGTCGCCTCCGGCCCTTCTGTCAACCAGTCGTCCATAACCCTCATCAAGCCGAACTGTGTAAAGTAAGAATTGGTGGTGGGAGCAGAGGCCACTTCCACGGCCGTCACATTTTTTCCCGACACTATGTCATGAAAAAAGAAATGCAGCTGCCTTATCTTCTCTCTTCCTCCCAATTTCGTATTTCTCTGTGCCTCCGTTATTTGCAGGCAAAACAACGAGAAGAACAATAGCGCGGCCACTCTAATAGTTGCTGCCGAATAACCCTGCTTGGCCATCACTCAAAGCAGAATGACTCAATGCAGTGGAGGAGAGAAGAAATGTGTGGTAATGAAAGTTGTGAAGTTCCACTTTTATAATGCCCATTAACGTTTCAGTATTATTTTGTTTTAGGTTGGGTCGTCTTGTGTGACCTTTAACATTTTCCTGTTGAAATTTGTTAATGTAGGCCACATTCTCTTATTGAATTCCACCGCACAATGACGTCATTCAATTGAATTTTATTGCGCGTTGCTATACTGCCAATTATATGACATGACAGTATTGTTCAGCCAGCCTTTCCCACTGACAAAAAGCTCGCCCACGACTATTTTGTTTCTGCATATAGAATTGAAAAACGATGCGATACCCACCGTAGAATCTGGATTCTCTTGTTTAAGAACTAGAATTTCTTATATCCAAAGCTGCTATACTGACTTTTCGTGTCGCCCTAAAAGTAGTCAGGCGGACTGACTACTTGCCATTCTATCCAGAAGATAAGTGCATTCGACTATTATGGACACCTAAATGCCGTAGACTATAACAAAGACATCACGTTAACTAGAATATAAAAACAATGACTAATACATGAGGGAAGAAAAATATATATAATCAAACGGGTCACCTACCAGCAATAAAACACCCCAATGCTATGTAGCTAATTTTTAAGCAGCTCGATTCAACAAATGCCAATCTCTCAATTAAATCATCATGGCATCTAGATATTGGTGTCAAAGGCAATCAGCTCTTCGTCAAAGGAATGCAAGAGAAGTCTTGAAAGTATTTGGAACTAATACCTTTGCTTAGCTTTTCTGAATATTATCCAGAATGTAGGTTCTACGTTATGGTGAGATGGTCTTTAATCGATTAAAAAAAAGAAGTTCAAAGTGTTGTAAAATTATAACATAGAGACGGATTCAATATACTCTTTTCATTCTTTGTGACATTTTAAATTCATTTAGTATAATTATAATGAGAATTAAAAAAAACATCAATTATTTATTAATTAATGTTATTATTGTAAATGATTCAAATAAACATTAATTATTATTTTATTATTGTGAATTATTATATTGAAACAATATAAAAATATATAATATATATACTAAATTTTTTAATATTAAATTATTAAAAATAAGTCAAATCTTATTAGTGCACTTGGTATTCAAGGGGTTTGATTTGTCAAGGGGACCAAGGTTGGTGATGGTAGGAGGGTACACCTAAAAATGAAACAATACTAAGGGTTAGTGTTGCATATGTTGGGTGCATTCTTTGGCTTACCCTAGGGTCCTTGGTCCTCGTTTTTTAGACCACACGTTAAGTGCAGTTTAGCAAAAAAAAATACTATAAGTAATTAAATAAATAAAAAAATAAAATCATTAATAATAGTTATGTTACAATTTGAACTCTAAATGATGTAACCATAATGCTTATATGCAATGCAATCTCGATGTAATTTGATTGAACTCAATGCATTTAACTCTAAAACTATGTCTAAATGAAATAATATGTGGAAAATACTTTAAAAGTATAATTGGAAATTTAGAGCATAAATAAAAAAATAAAGAAAGATTTCACTATGTAAAAGACATAATTACCATAATTATAGAAAATTGTAGATAACAAAATATCACAATAACAATATATTTATTGATTAAAGGAATATTAACTTGCTTATTTGAGGAGAAAACCTACAAATGAATCCAAGTTCCAATTATTAAATGCTTTACAATGCATATTGTTTCATTGCTTCTACTCTTATATATAGTTTCTAATAAATGAACTTTTTAGTAAGCCGAAACATCTAAAAAACCTTCTTAATGAAGGAGTTTTCTAGTAGGTGTAACCTTCGAGTAAGTCTTCTTATGAATATTTATTTCATTATAGAGACTTTCTAATAGGTGGAACCTTCTAGTACAAATAGTGTTTTCATAGTGTATCTACTTTATTGGATTTATGTAATATAGATGGCTTTAATAAATAAAAACCTATCTATTAAGGAGGTTAGGGTAGGACCCTAATATACACTCCCCCTTCAAAGCCAACATTGTCATCAAGGTTGGAGATGTGCACATTGCTAAAGTATTTGTGTTTGTTTCCATGTAACATCCTCAAGATGGGTATCTTTCTATTAGATCACGACATCTTGCAAGTTGCGATGGAATAGAAGACATTCCCTTTTGTTGAGGACAACCTTACGTTGCAACCAAATGGAACCTTTTTCATCAAATTTCAGAAGTCTACAACGAACATTTTTCAAGAAAGAGACATGAAAGATTAAATGAATCTTAGAGTGGATAGGTGTCTCTAGTTCTTAAGCAACGAGGCCCACATGTTTGAGGATATTTAAGGAACTATACAACTTGGGGAAAATATTTAGGAAGTGGTTGGTCTTAAGAAATGTTTTCTTATAGGGTTGTAGGTGAAGAAAGACCCTCTCCCCTTCTACAAAATGGAATTTAAAACTATGTTGATCATATTGTTGCTTCATCCTATTATGAGCCATTGCCATATTAAGTTAGATAATAATGACTCATTAGGGATTCCTAGAGTTTAGGGATTAGGTTGGGGGTAGCTGGAAGAGGTTGAGATATTCTCTCAACTTCTCCCTACAAAAATGGAATAAGTTGGATATAACTCCAACTACATATGTACCTGTTGTATCTCTGTTTATGCATGTAATACAATCTATTGTTTTGTGTGTGTTAATCATGTGCACTCCAATTTCCAAGTTGGTATCAGAGCAGGCTCAACCCTGACTCTCTCACGAGAGGGGTTGTGATCATGCAATCTAGACAATGTTAATCTTCTATAAATAGATTAGCGTAGAGTGAGAGTGGATTGTTTTTTATTTATGTGTTAGTTGTTTGTTTGCCTATTGCTTGGTGATCTGCGCACACAAGGATTGCTGCGTTTATTGAATCGCTGCTGAACTCTGTTCACTGAAAATGCACAAGTAAGCTGCTACAGCAAAAAAAGAAACCTGTTGATCACTGTGGAGAAGCCGTCCGTCCTCCTGTGCAAATCACTGTAGCAAGGAGCTGCCGTCAGTTGTATTAAACGTCTTTGTGAAGGAGCTGGCAAAGGGATCAACCATCATGAGCACAGGAGCCAAGGGAGGAACTGACCGTAGCCGAATCTGTTCCCTAGAAGGAGCCGTGAGACGCATCTGTTTGCTAGAGGTCGTACTGTCAAACTCTGTTTGCATCTGCTGTGAAAATTGAGATTGCTGCCAGGAGTACGCTGAAATTAATAGATCGCTTCCTCTGTTCATGTCCGTGAAGGGATCACTTCCTCTGTTTTCTACTGAACCGATTGTGTGTCAACTACTGAAGAAGGAATTGTGTGTTGACTGCTAGATGTTGGTTGCATAAAGAAGTCACCTTTCTGTATCTAATTACTATGCACTGTCAGAGAGGAGCTGCTACGTGGAAGAGAGCAAATTTTTTTGTCAACTAATCATTGGTTAAGCCACGACATGAAGGCCAATTTCTAGTCAGTAGATCTCGGAAAGGATTTTTCCAGTTCGTCAAAGGAGAGCTGGAATTATGGTTACCTGCGTGTCATTGAGAAGTCTCAAAGAAACCCACCATTGTGTCATATCATTAGCATTAGCTTCATAATCTGGTTTTGATGGCCCAAATGCAAGTGATGACAATTTAGAAGTGTAGTTAATATTGTGTGAAATTTGTTTTTGTTTTATAGAATGTGAAGAATTATAATATAGAACCAATTATAGAACAGAGTGATGTAATTCGGGCTAGTGGTTCTTGAGTTCTTCGGTACCACAAGAACATGTTACTAGCTTGAATATGTATACAATTCTGTTAAAAGATGGTGATTTTTGCTGTACTTTCGATGCTCCAAGATCATTAAGTGTGTGTATAAAGGTCACCTTGTAAGATCAATTACTGAATCTTTTTCAGTATCGAGACTATTCTTCGGGGTAGTTTAGAATCTTTGATCCTACAAATGCTACAAAGATGGTTGGAAGCAGTTTTATTTATGCTCGATGAATTGGTAGCTCGAAGATGATGGAGAGAAAGAGTGTGTCAATGAAGTTCAGAGATGGGTGTAACTGCATATGAGGATCAGTTAGACAGTTTATGTTGTAACCTTTTGTTATGTTGTGTAATGTAGTCATTAAGGGGGGCAGTTAGATAATAATGACTCATTAGGGATTCCTAAAGTTTAGGGATTAGGTTGGGGGTAGCTGGAAGAGGTTGAGATATTCTCTCAACTTCTCCCTACAAAAATGGAATAAGTTGGATATAACTCCAACTACATATGTACCTGTTGTATCTCTGTTTATGCATGTAATACAATCTATTGTTTTGTGTGTGTTAATCATGTGCACTCCAATTTCCAAGTTATTATTCTCAAGATTGCATGGAATGTTGGTCCGAGATATGACTGTGTTGTTAACCTCCTATATCTTAGAAATGCTTTGTAATTAAGATAGAACCAAAGGGGTATTTTATTGATATACAAATTCAAAGGTAATCATTCAAGTGGAAAAATGACAAGTTGTATTATACCACTATTCTATTACAAGTAACCACTAAGCCCATGTGGATTCTCGCTTTATAGCAATGCACTGCAAATATGCTTCCAAACATTGATTGACAACTTTAGTTTTACCATCTATTTGGGGGTGATACGAAGTATTGAGATTTAGTTGAATTACATAGAGACAAAATAGTTATTTCCAAAACTTGGTAGTGAAGGTGGGGTCACAATCCATGACAATATATTGCTGATGGACATGGAGTTTCAATATATTATCCATTACTACTTGAGCCACCATAGCTTCCTTGAAAAGGAATTAGGGGGAAAAAATGAGCATATTTGGAAAGGTTCCAAATAAATCACAAACATGATTACAAAATTTATTTCTATATTTTGGTAACCCCATAATTAAATCCATAGAAATGTTAGTCCATACATTAGTTAGAATTGGAAGTGGTTGAATTTCACCTAGAGGTTCCATGGTCTCCTCGTTATGACTTTGGGAAGTGTCACATTCAACTACAAATGTGTAGATGTCCTTCTAGATGCCTTCCCAAAAAAATGTTCATTTGATACCTTTGTATGTTTTATGAAATCATAAATGCTTAGTTGTGGAGGATGAATGGAGCTTAGATAAAAACAAGTCATTTCAATGATGATCACTTATGAAATTATAGACGCCATTTACAATTAAGCTCATCATGTTTCCAAGTGTATCTTGGATATGCATGGGGTTTGTTTGACTAAGAGAGGGTATTTCCAAAAGATCAAACACCTTATAAGAATGGTTACAAAAATAGATTATAGACCCACACATTGATGTTTTACATGGTTAAAAGCCTCAAAGAGGGAAATCATCCATGTCCTTAACCAATAAAAACTTGAGGAAATATATTAATGCAAAGGAAAAAAAATGCATATGACGTTGGCAACATGACAATATAGGTTGCCATTGATGGAAATTGATGAATCCTACAAGCCAGTAGAGAAGGAATCCCACATGTTGAAGATAAAGGATCCCATATTCTAAAGATAGATGAGCCGTGCAGAGAGATCAGGATGAACTACACCGATTCAATAAGGAAAGAGACTTAGGGATCGTTGGACCAAATGATCGATAGCTAAGATTCAAGTAGATTGAAGGTTTAGATTGAAGCCGCAAGTAAATCTATAGTTTTTGTTAAGTTCCACAAGAAAATCGTGTATTGGAGTAAAGTTCCACAATAGTTCATAAATGAACGATGAGGAAGCTTCCCACACAAGATCCAATGGTTGGGTATAAGATCCACAAAGGGAAAAAGAACGAGGTGAAATTCTATGGTTAATAAGAAAACTACAATTGATCATCAAATCGATGATCAGGAATGCAACCATAGGAGATCGATGGCTCAGAGGATTTGTGAGAGTAAAATTGTGGGATCGGAAGTGCAGGTGCAGAACTACGGAAGGAAAAAGGTTGAGGTCATTGGAATAGTAGATTTTATGATTTATGAATTCCACATTGAGGAAAAGGCGTTGTGAGAAGGCTGTTGTGGAATAGTTGGTGCGGAAATCCAACGGCAGAAGGACCATTAAGAAAGCGGAAAAGCAGAAAGGAAAAATCCTGGAAAACTAGAAAGTGGTGTTTTTTGATTTCCACCATCCGCGTGTAGAAAGTCCAGTGTGGAAATATGCCCACAATAAGAGAGATGCTCGTTGAAGGTTTAAGGAAGACACATAGGTGTGAATAGCAGAGAGTTCAATCCCGCGTTTTGGGAGAAAAAACACGCCCAACAGTCAGAGATAATGAAGTCCGCAGACCAGTGAAGTGTTGAAAATTGTGTTGTGGTGAAGAGAATGCCTGTAGAAGAGATTCGAAGAAGTGTGACTACAAGGATGCTTAGTTTAATCAATGAAGTTTTTTAACTAACTAATTAATTAAAAAAAAATATAAACAAAATATTCGAAGAGGTGTGAAGGAGAAAAACATGAAGCATGTCATATAAAGGTGTGATGGTTTGAATAGAGATATGAAGAGTCACAATGTGAAAGGGTGTGAGCATGGTTTGAAGAGATGATTAAAGGATATATATATAGAATATCAAATGGTAATTAAAGTGTCTCTATTATTGAGAATGACAAAGTCCAAGAAGTTAATAGAAGACTGATAAAAATTAAATAAGGGTGGAAGGGTGGAGCTAGGGCAGGTTGGTGCCTGCAGGGGAGTAGGTGCCTCCTTGTCAATTTGTAATTGACTAAATAATGGTGTGGGTGCATCATGATCAGTTGGTGCTGATCTAAAAGGGAAGAAGACATCTTCCTTCTATTATACATTTTAAAAACAAAATTTTGCAGATAATAGAAACGTGTTGGTGGTTTACCTTATTGGGTTCCATGTTAAACATTGTGTCCAAATTTGTTTTTACATTTTCTAAAATAAAAGAAATTGTGTTTAAATTTTTGTCACTCATTCACCACCCCCCCCCCACCCTCTCAGTGACAAGACCTGATCCATTAATTGGTATTAGAGCAGGATCCTTCACCACAGTTTAACCACTGGAAGGAAGATCCTATTAAAATCACTATGGATCAATAGATGAAGATGTCAATAAGAGTCCCCATAATTGATGGTGAAGACTATGTTTTCTGGAAGATTGGAATGAAAAACTACTTGATGTCCATTGTACTAGAAGTTTGGGTATTAGTTGAAGAAGGATATAATCTTCCAAAAATCACTCCCACAGAAGCAAAAGATAGGAATACATTTTGGGAACATGCAAAGGCCTTAAATAAATTACAAGCTTGAATAAGTAAGAAGGTTCTTGCAAAATTACTAACCTGTAAAAGTGCAAAAGAGATATAGGACAGATTGGAAAACATATATGCAGGAGTCTCCAAAGTAAAAATGGCAAAACTTGTATCTCTAAAACTACAATATGAAAGTCTAAAAATGAAGGATGAAAAAAATATTTCAAAGTACTTCGAAAGGATTTATAATCTTGTTAATACAATCAAAGGTTTTTGAGTAGAAATACCAGATTATGAGTTAGTTGAAAAGATACTAAGAACACTTCCTATGGCATATAATCCCAAAGTATCCACTCTTGAAGACTAACAGAAGCTATAAGATCTTACCATGGATGAATTATATGGAATCCTAACAACCTATGAATTAAGACTAGGTATTGATAATCTCCCAAAAGGAGAAGCAACTTTCAAGGTGATCAAGAAAACAAAAGGTCAGAAGCAAAAACATCAGACTAACCATAATGAAGAATATTATGAAGAAGAAGCTAATTTTATTAAAAAACCTTTAGAAAGGATCAGGGAATTACAAAGGTAATCCCCTCTTCAAATGTTTTAATTATGGATAAATTGGGCACTTTTAAGCCAAATGTCATTATCCCAAAGAAGACTCTGAAGATGAAGATGTCAAAAACAAACAAAATAAGAAAAGGGGAAAATTCCACTATAAGAAAAATTACGAAGGAAAAAACAATTTCTACTCAAAAGAAGAAGACACCAATTCATCTGAGGTTAGTGACAGTGATGATGAAGTCCTTTTTCTAGGTATTGAAGAGTCTAATGAGATAAAAGAAATTGAGCATAAGGAAGAGTCAGAAGATGAAGCAGAGGTTAATATGGAAGAATAACTACTTAGTGATTTGGATGGATTAAGAAGATACAAAACAAACATAGACAATTGAAAAGTTTTGTAGTTGAACAACAGGAAGAGCATGAATAGAAAGAAATAGAGATGAAGAAAATCATGAGCAATCTGAAACACCAAAATCAAGATGCAAATAAGATAGAAGAAAGGATGGAGAAATATCTTAAAGAAAAACAAGTGATCTGTTAAAAAAATGGATGCATAATTAGTTCACTTAAGAAAAGAGCTTGATGCAAAATATATTCAAACTAGATATGAAAATAGCTCTAAAATTTTAGATGAGATTATAACCACACAAAGAGATCCAAGTAACAAAAATGGAGTAGGTTATTCTCAAGAAGAAAATCAAGTTAGCTCAAAATCTTATGCAGCTTCTCTTCTTAGTACATTCAAGAAGAAAGAGGAAGAAAAGACAAGGAATGCTCAGAATTCCAGAAGATTATTTCAACCCATCAAGAAGGAATTCAAGACAACTCCAAGGAAGGTGTATCAAAACAAGCATCCTCACATTTTCCTTGGTTATTTTTTTGCGTGCTCCAACTTTGGACACAGAGCTATGAATTGTAGAGCATATGAAAGGAAAAGTTTGAAGGTGAAAAACTATAACCTCAAGGGAAATAAAACAATTGGTTAAGGTAAGAGAAAAAATTATAACTCATTTGCACCTCTACAAGAAAGGAAGTTAGAATGATTCAATTGTCATAACTATGGACATAAAGCAAGAAATTGAAGATTAATGGAAATTTGAGAAAGACCAAAGGATATTAGAGAGAAAAAAAAGTTGTGGAAAGAAAGAACATTAAAACATGAATGTCTTATTTCCTTGTGAACACAAGATAAAGGAGATCTCTGGTATGTTGACAGTGGGTGTTCAAAACATATGACAGGAGACAAGGAAAAGTTTTTAAGCTTAAAAAAACAAAAGGGTAGAGTTACATTTGGTGACAATGCTTCAGGTAATACTATTGGGAAAGGCATCATGAATGTGGGAAAAGACAAAGCCAAAAATGTGTTACTTGTAGAAAATGTAAAGCCTAGTCTATTAAGTGTCATCCAAACCTGTGATCAGGGGCGAAAAATTTGATGCGAGATCTGATGAAGGTATCTTTCTTGGATATGCTTCTACCAAAAAGGCATACATATGCTACAATAATAGATTAAATAAGATTGTTGAGAGTGCATATGTTAAGGTGGATGATTTAAAAATAGAGAAATTCAAACATCAAGAAACCATCCCTGAAGATGAAGATGAAGATGATGATGAGTTAGTTGATACACAAGCAGATGTATAAGAAAAGGAAGATACACAAGAAGATGAAATAGATACCAGAAAAGAAGAGGAAGATATTCGAGAAGAAGAGATAATGGAAGAATCCCCAAGAAGAGACACAAAGAAAGTCCCAAGAATAACCCAAAAAAATCATCCCGAAGACCTAATTATTGGAGATAAAAGTACAGGAGTAGAAACAAGAAGATAAATGTTGTATCAAACAGAAATATCGCTTTTGTCATGTATTGATCCTAGCTCAATCAAAGAAGCATGCAATGATGAAAGTTGGGTCAAAGCTATGAAGGAAGAATTAGACTAGATAGAGACCAGTAAAGTGTCTCTGTTGGTAAGTATTATTTTGCTTTAGGTTGGGCCGTATTGTGTGATCTTTAACATTTTCCTCTTGGAATTTGTTTATGTAAGGCCACATTTTCTCACAGAATTTCACTGTACTATGGCTTGAACCAATTAAATTTTACGTGCTAGAATTCCAATTATATGATTGCATTCTTTAGTCTGGCTTTCCCATTGAGAAAAGCTCTCGCCCATAGCCATTTTGTTTTTGTATATAGAATAGTTTTGTCTCGCAACTAGAAAATTCTATGGTTGAAAACGATGCCATACCCATCCTAGATATTGGATTTTTTTTTTGGTTCAAGAAGGGTTGCTCATTCACCGGTTGTGACAAGGCTCAGAGGGTAGGTGCCCCTTGGGATAGAGACTCACCTCGGTAAGCTTCTAAACGTCTCGACCCCTGCTAAATCACAAATTACTGGTATATCTGGCTTACCCACTGTTAAATATACTCTTAAGAGGTTACTCTTCCCATGGTTTAAAATAAAAAACTATAATTTCTTTTATCCGTAGTTGTCTAGTGAGTTTTTGAGTATCCCTACCTTGCACAGAATATGTAACGGTACAAGTGAGCTTCATGAGGGCTTTTGAGTGCATGGACCATTTCTACATCATTAGTGACTCGAAGTCTTTTTTAAAAGCAGAAAAATGTCAATGCCCTCGTGAGTGGGGATGACATCGCCCCCTACTTACCCAATTCTGGATTCTCTATATTATTTTAATGTGATTATTCTTTTTTATATTTTATTTCGAGGAGTCGCTTTGATTCTCATGTGACAGTTCTATGTAATGCGCTTGAGATTTTAACTTGGAAATTCTCAGCCTACCAATTATATGGCATTCTATTCTAAGAAAGGTAAGTACATTCGATTATGAGAGAGACCTAAACGCTGTAAACTATAAGAAAGTCATTCACATCCACTAGCATAGAAAAACATAATCTAATGTGTCACCTACCAGCACCATTACAGTCCAATGCCATGTAGGCAGCTTGATAAATCAGTCCAATTCAACAAATGCCAAACACTTGCTTCTCTCAACGAAATCAAAAGCGACATCTAGATATTGGAGTCAAAGGCAATCAAGTGTTCGTCAAATGTATGCAATAGAAGTCTTAAAAATATTTGGAACTTATACATTGGCTTAGCGTTTTCGAATATTATCCAGATGGGATGTTCTTCTAATCGATCGTGGTAGAATTATAACATAGAGAAAGACTTAATATAAAAATAATAATAATAAAATTATTTAAGTTTAAAAAACTTATATGAATAAAAAGTAATTAAATAAATTTATGTGGTTTATAAAACTAAAAGAAAAAATTAAAACTAAGATCAAATTTATTGAGATGTAATTTTTTAAAGATATATAAAAAAATTAAGATAAAAAATTACATCTTAAAAAATTGAAATAATCTATTTTTATGTTTTATAAATCCAATTTTAATTATTTTTAAGATATGTAAAAAAATTAAAATTAAAAAAATTACATCTTAAAAAATTGGAATGATCCCTTTTCATACTTTATAATCCAACTTTATAGATTCAAATTTAAAATGTTCAATTATACTAATAAAAAAACAAAAAAACAAAAAAAAAACCTTGTTCAAATGCCAACCCAGTTACTCTTTGTGACATTATAAATTCTAAATTCATTGATGACAAAATTTCATTGAATTCAAACATTAGATTTCATTACTATTATTTTAAATTATTAAATGGAAAGAACATAAAGAAATATGTCACAATATTTTTAAGTTGTAAAATTAATATAAAATATAAATTTATTTGGTAATTGTATTTATGTTTTTACAATTTAATATATATCTATTTTTTATTTTAATTATAAATTTAAAATTCCATATAATGATTCATCATTATTTAAATTATACCTTCATCCTATGTTAATATAGCTTTGAATATCATATAACTTATTGAAATATCCACATACACTCTTTTTATCCCAAGGTGGCCACACCTTTAATATGGCTTTGAATACCATATAACTTATTTAAATATCCACATACATTCTTTTTTTTTCAGAAGAAAAAATACCAGTATTTGTTATTCGATTAGAATCAAAAGACATCTTTTACATAGCATCAATGACTGAGCATTCAGCAATCAGCAGAGACAATAGTCAGAGCATCACAATAATAACAGAAATGATCCAAGCATACTGTATCATCCAAGATAGAAGAAACAAAAGTCTGATCATGGCAGACTTTACTCATCATCCCCGTGTTAATAGGTCAGAAAATGCTGATAGAAATCGAAGGTGATCAACAATCAAATAATCTGAAGCAAAACTTGTTGGCAGAGAGGACTCTAACCATGACAAAAACATGAAAAAATGCACATTTTGCTGATGGCCAAATAGGCTGAAAAACTCAGCAGCTAAACTAGAACAAAGTGGCCCTCATTTATGACCTTGCCATCCAAAAATTCAGTGAAAAAACTCAGACCCAAATCTAAATTCAGGGCCTTCTTTGAGAGTCCATCTGCCAGAGAGTTATGCTCCCGGAAAATGTGCTTGAAAATCACCTGAGGGGCCAAAAGAAGCAAATTTCTTATATCTTTGCACCAATGCATCAGAGAAGGAACATCAAGTGCCGACGATTGATTGAGCCAAGAAATTATAACCAAAGAGTCACCAAAAATCAACTGAATTGGGATACCCATCATCTGGCTTACTTTGAGAACAGCCCAAGAAGCCAATAACTCAGCTCTTGTATTTGTACCAAGTCCACTGCCAATGGAAAAACAAAAGTAGTGCTGTTCATTTAAATAGATAACAAATCCCGAGCCACTAATATTGTCTGCTGCAGCCCCATCAAAAAAACCACAGGGGAAGGTCAAAACAGGTTTAGGACCAAAATTCCGGAATTTTAAGGATTTAGTAGGAGCAGGATAAGTGTTTAAAAGACCTTCTATTCTGAAGATTAAAGGTGGAATAGCAGGTTTCCAATTCTCAAAGATGCACTTGTTACGAAGGATCCAAATATTCCAAAAGATGAAAATAGGCAGATATCTAAAGGCAGCCTTGCAAAAAGGGGAGTTAAACCACTGGATCAATAGGGAGGAGACAGTATCATGGATGGGGAATACAAAACCAAATTTTGCAGCAAAGTAAATGAAGATTCTCAACCTGGTAGGGAAAGATAAAAAAATATGGGGAACATCTTCCGAGTTACTACCACACAAGATGCATCTGCTTGGCCCTTGAAATCCTTTTCTCTACAATTGGTCCCAAGTTAAAATATGACCTCTTACCAAGAGCCAAGTAAAACAAATCATTTTCAGAGGAATACGTTGATACCATAGGAAATCCAGCAAAAGATCTAGAGGATCAAAACAACTTTGAGAGATGCAATCATATCCTTTATCAGCTGATAAGGAGCCAACATAATTTAAATGAGACCAGAGAAGAGAATCATTTTGGTTTGATAATAAAATTCTGCCATATTCTAGACCCTGAATATAACAATCCCAATGAAATTTCCATTCATTACAAAGGTCTAAATCAGCTGCCGTGAACCAGTAAGAAGTAGTCGATGTGGTAAGATTTCTGGCATGATTTAAAGTAACTATTCCATAATCTTCCAAATACTCCCTTAAACCAACTGGAAGAATGTAATTTGTGCCAAAACCTACCATAGGATCAGCACCAACCCGAATAGAAGAGCCATTTCCAACATACCAAATCAAACCTTTACCGATCCACGACAGAGTGTCAACAAACCCTCTCCATAAAATAGAGACATTCCCAACTACAAATCTTTTCTCTCTTAACCAAGTATGGATAGGTCTGTTCTTCAAATATTTGACTGAGATGAGCTTATTCCAGATGCCGGAACTATTTAGCACCAGCCAGAAACTTTTCATTCTCAAAGAAAGGCTGAAACTGGGCAAATGTTTGATCCCCCATCCTCCCTGAGAAATCAGACAAGCCAACGATTTCCAATCCATGAGATGAAATTTAGTTTTATTAGCTGAGGATCCCCAAAGAAAGGAGAAGATGATTTTCCTGAGTCTGTCAAGAATGGAGGGCGGAATAGGGAAGAGGGACAACCAGTAAACTGGGATACTCGAGAGGACTGATCAAATGAGAACAAGACGGCCTCCAATAGATAACATTTGATTGGTCCAGTGGGAAATCCTTTTTTCAAATTTAGTGATGAGCCAGAACCAATCTTTTATCAGGTAACCAGAAGGCTTCAGATAGTATCCTAGATAAACAAAACCTTTAGACAGAGAATCAAGTTTGTAAGGAAAATGACCAGCTAAATTTTGAAGGATATCCTCATCTAGATCATTATGAAGGAAGCTGGATTTATTAATATTGATACTCATACTAGAGGCTTCACAAAAAATATCTAGAATATCCTTGAAAGCCCTCCATTCCTCAAGAGAGCCAAACCCAAATAAAATCACGTCATCCACAAACAATAAGTGTGTGAGAGAGAGACGAGCCAAGCTTTTTATACCTTTGATCTTACCCTATCTTTTAGCCTCCTCAATCAACAGGCTAAGTCCTTATATAACCAAGATAAACAGCAGAGGGGATAAAGGACAGCCTTGTCTTATTCCTCGAGAGGCTGGGAAAAAGGAATATGGTGAGCCATTAACAAGAACTGCAAATTGAACTGAAGAGAGACATCCCAAAATCCAATTCACACCAACCAAGGGAACTCCAATTTGTAAGAGAATAAGATGAACAAAAGACCAGTTAACCCTATCAAAGGCTTTAGACAGGTCTAGTTTTAGAATAAGAGCATTACTTTTCCGGGCTTTAACAGTATGTAAGACTTCTTGGGTAATCCCTATGGGGTCAAGGATCTATCAATTTTTAAGGAAACCAAACTGCTGAGGAGAAAAGGCTTTGTCTAAGAAAGGCTTAAGTCTCAAGGCAGCAATTTTTGAGATCAATTTAGACAGAGGTTACAAAATGAAATAGGGCGGAAGTCTGCAAAGTTAACAGGCCTATTAGTCTTAGGAATAAGAGTTATAAAAGTAGAATTTATAGCTAGAGACACCCTTCCAAGAACCCTAGAGGATTCAACCATCTTAACAAGATGAGGGCCCAACAGGTCAAAGAAAGTCAAGTAAAATTCAACAGGCCAGCCATCCGGGCCTGGGGCCTTATCTTTTTTGAAATATTTGAGTGCTCTTTCAACTTCAGAAATAGTAACAGCACTCGAAAAAACCTCTTTCTCATCAGACTCAAAAAAGGAAGGAAATAAACGGATAATTTTTAGTTGAGCAGATATGGAGGTCAAATTATCATCTTCAAAGTTTTTCCTAAAATGAAGGATCCCAAGTGATTTGAGATTTGAATCATCCAAGACCCAATCCCCACTTTCATTTTGTAAACTCCAGATCGCATTGTGGTTTTTCCGTGCAGAGGCCACTGCATGAAAAAACTTAGTATTTGCATCCCCATTCGAAGCCCAAGTGATCCGACTTTTAAGTCTAGCTGAGTAGAGTTCATGATCAATCACCTTTTTTAGTTCGACCTTAAGAGAAAGGAGTTTAAGCTGTTGATCGTCAGTCAATAATGCAGAAACAGAGGAAGATAGAAGGGAGTTAATTTCCTCTTCCAAAAGGACAGACCTGTCCTGCATCTTTCTGGCTTCAAGTTTAGTCCAGGATTTAACTCTAATTTTTAGTATCCAGAGCCTATAGGAGAGATCATACATGGGATCTAGGGGATTATTAGAGAGAAGAAGAGGCCACTCAGATCTTATCATTTTTTAAAAACCCTCATTAGATAACCAGGATTGGTTAAATTTGAAGGGAAAAGCATAGGAGGTCCGATGATCCTGCCAATCAAGGATTACTGGAAAATGATCTGATATACCACATCTATGGGTCCAAACCCTGAATCTAGGGAGAGAATTGACAAGTTGGTCAGATAAAAGATAACGATCCAGTCTTTTGGAAATACCTTCTTCCCCCATCCTTCCATTCCTCCAAGTAGGACCAGCATAGGTGGGAGCCACATCCACCAGATGATGATCTGAGAAAAGCTCGGTGAAGAAGGGACCCAAAGGATCCAGCTGCGCTTTTGACCCCCAAATCTCAGAAGCATTTAAAGTAAAGTTTAAGTCACCAGCTAGAATGAGGTTGGGAAGAGAGAGAAGTCCTCCAGTGGTAGCAGAATTCCAGAAAGAGTCTCTATTAATATATGGGCCATAACAATTGAGAATAGACAGCCCTAAAGGAGAGCTTCTGAGGGAAGCTTTTAGAAGGATACCAGCTACTGTATGGAAGGCCTTGCATCTAAGAAGTTTAGGATTCCAACCAGAGACTATTCCTCCAGAGAGGCCTTTAGCCTTAATGGCGCAGAATTCCCACCCCAGACAGAGTTTGGAGAAAGCAAACAATGCAGGGTAAATACTAGTCATAGTTTCTTGTAGGAGAATCACATCAGGGGAGAGCGAGGAAATCAAATGGCGAAGGCCTTTTTGCTTGGCTAAGCCTCCCAAGCCTCTAACATTCAGAGTGAGAAAACGCATTAGGGGTCAATCTGAAAGGGGCTTTGTGCTCTAAGGGCCCTTGGGGAAGGAGAGGGAGGTTGACTGTCCGCAGATTTGAGTCTACTTGATAAAGGAATATAAGGAGCAGGCATAGAATCTACTAAAACCTTGGAAGGATTTTTTGGTTTCTTTTTTCTAATTGTAACATTTTCGAACCTTATGGAATCAAGAGGCAAAACCAAGGGCGAAAGGGGGGGTTTGTCAGAAAAGATGTTCAGAGATTTCTTCAAGGAAGGGTCAAAAAAGGAAGGTGAATGGACCGGGTTGAGAGGGGAGACGGGTTTGGAACCAGCCCTATTAAGAGGAGGGAAATCAGCTTCTGAAAAAAGGGGAGAAGGGAGAGCATCCACCTGTTTGTTGGAATTTTTAAACTTATCCAGAGTCTGAATAGGAGGGGAAGCCCGAGGGGTCTCCACAATTGAAATCTCAGATTGGGGAAATAAAATCACAAGATCGGGTTGAGGGATTGTAAAAGACTCATCTACAAGGCACTGCGGAGGAGGGATTTTGTTAGCCTCGAGATAAGATGGGGAGGAATTTAAGACAGAAGAAGGAGGAATCTCGACAAGGGGAACAGTAGGAGAGGGTTGGGGGGAGTCATTAGCAAGAGACAAAAAAACTAAAGTTTTATGGGCCCCATTAACAGCTAGAGTATTTCTTTTACTACCTACAGAATCCATATAAGCCAAATCCACATACATTCTTTTTATCCCAAGGAGACCACACCTTTTAAAGTCCAAGCAAAACTTTTGTATTGCACATTGTATAGGTTGTGGTGAATGAAATCCCAATGGAATCACGTGGATTGGGGATTGGTAAAAATATCATTTTAAGGATGAGCGAGGAGAAGAATCCCCCTCTAGAATGTTAGATAGGGAAGGTCCTCACACTAAGCTTAGAGGTAATTTGAAACTTAATATATAGTTAATTTGAAACTTAATATATATAAATTTTGGTTTTTTTTACATTGTTATTTGCGATGAATTTTTTGAATTTTATAAAATTGACTAATTGTTAATAAGGTAGTGCATTTATATTAATGATTTTTCTCAAACTATTAGTATACAGTAAAATAAACTTATATTAATGGATAATCTAATTAATAAAATAGACTTATATTAATAGATAATATAATTAATATTTAATTATTAACAATTATATAAAAAATAAACTTATATTAATGGATAATCTAATTAATATTTAATTATTAACAATTATATAAAAAATAAATAAATTGATGCTATAATTAAATAATAAATAATTCTTAAATTAAGAAAAATAACTATATAAAAATTTAATAATAATGTT
>LPNX010350304.1:0-22311 GCA_001517045.1 Pseudotsuga menziesii | reverse complement strand
ATATATATATATATATATATATATATATATATATATATATGCAATTCTAAATAATTTAAATTCAATTTAAATCCACATGTTATTTTTAATAACATTTTATTAATTTTTATAAAAGACACGTGTCAACTCTAACATGAGCACGGAAGGAGTTACACATATTTCCCTTACTGGACTGTAAAATGCACCTCTTCTGTGTAATAATAAGGATCTATATGATATGATATATTGGTAAATTATATAAAATGCATCCCAAAGTAAAGTTGAGGGAATCACTTCCACTATTCACTATTGGACTACAAAAGTATGAAGTCAAATTACCTTAACAATTCAAGAATCAAGTTAATTGTAAGCATGGAATTTTTTATATTATATTTATAATGTAATTAAAGCAGGTCTACACAACTAGCAAACTATCTATAGAACAAACATTTTAAAACCCATTATTTAGCTAAGTGAATCATATTCCATAGCTTAAGAAAAGGGGCTAGAATATGAATTTTGTATATTTTTTTATTGTAAATTTTATTACAATTTAATAGAATAAAAAAAAAATAAATATCTTGGTATCTATGTTGGATTATATTACTATTAATAAGAGAAGAACATCCATGATTTTTATTAGCTTATTTTATAATAATTTGTATTTTATCATTATTGCATGGTTTACCACTCTTATATTGAGAAGATTTAGTAAGTAAAAGTAAAATTTGTCATGTATAAGGAGGAGTGATGGTAATTATTTTTATAAATGCATGTATTAGTTGCATGGAAAATTTTCATTTATGGTATCAAGTGAAATATTTCCACGGGATTTGAATTATTAAATGCTTCTAATTTGGATGGGATAAGCCTCATTTAGGGATGGTTGAAAAATTGGAATATAATGATGATTAAGTGGACATATGTGAATATATGTGTATGTGTGTTGAAATATGTGAATATATGTGTATGTGTGTTGAAGGATGGCTTAACAAATTGATTTTAGTAGGTAATGTAATTATTCTTTTTACAAAATGGAATCGGAAGTATAGTTCCAAATTATTATAATGCATTTTTATGTATATAACTATGAGTTTAAGAACTATTCAAAGTTGTTTTGGGAGTTTATCTTAATTTTATTGGATAATTATATAAAGTTCTTAGTAAAATGTTTAGTGAGTTGGGACACTTATTTTATTAGGTAAAAAGAGAGTTATACATGTTTCACTTGGGTAACTATATTTTTATATAATTGGTAGGTCAAATACCGACTTTTAGTGGAAATTTACTTATATAATTGGTTGGTCATATATTGACTTTTAGTGGATATTTACTTCATGATATTATATAATTGGTAGGTCATATACCGACTTTTGGTGGATATTTACCTTATGATATAATGGAACTACAAAACCATAGAGAAGAAAGGCTTGGCGCTCATTTATACTATGCAACCAACCTATAAGGCTACATTTGTAGATGGTTTCTCTTATTTTAGAAGTTCTCCTTTGAAGTAATAGTCAACTCAGGGAAACATAACTATGAACCTAATCATGTATTGTGAATAGAATCCAGAGAAGACGACGGGCCTATTGATGATAACTTATTGGATACAAAGTCTTAATAGTAGAATCCATTCCTTACCATTTAGAAGCGATTGCATTATTCCTCACAATTGGGAAAGCACCTGATGATTATTCTACAATACAAAAAAACCACTTAGTGGTCTGAGTTATCGAATCAAATAATTGCATGATAAATCTATAAGTTGAGAATCAATGGAATTTTGCATCAATGTGTACTATATTATGAACGACAAAGAATTTTGCGAGAATGCCATGCTATTGTCATGGGTGGCGATGCTAATAGAAAACCTACAAGAAGGAAGATACTCCAAGCAAGGTTATGGTGGCCAACGATGTTAAAATATGCTAAGGAGTATGCTAAGAAACATGATTTTCGCCAATGATTTGGTAAGCCATCTCGATGAGATGAACTCCGACTCCAACTGGTATGGGTCTTATAGCCATTTGAAAAATGGGAAGTTGATTTGTGTGACATATTAATCCACCAGAGAAACACTCTAAATATTTTTATATCATTACCAAAATAGATTACCTAACAAGATGGGTCGAAGTAGCACCAGTATAAGACTTTTTTCCAGAAACAACAACTCAATTCATTTACAAAAACATCATCACTAGAATCGGATGTCCCAGAATCCTTACAAGTGTCCAAGGTAAGCACTTCTTAAATCACACCATTAAGGCACTAACTAGAGAATTATTAATAGAAAACCATAAAAGTAGTCCATATCAACTGCAATAAAAAGGAACCATAGAATCCTTCAACACAATCTGGAGACTAAGTTGAAAAAAGTATATTGCGAAAACCGGGATGATTGGAATGATAAGATTACAACTCTATTATGGAATACATGACCACTACAAAGTTGCTTCATAAATAGATGATGTTCTAGTTAATGTATGGTAGAGAAGTAGTAGTTCTGGTAGAATTTTTGGTTCCAAGTCTATACATTGCAACACAACACATATGATGGAGGAAGATTGAGTTGTGGAATATTTTGTGGAGCTGATGGAACTTGAAGAATCCCTCTTCTTAGATGACTATCGTGCAACATTGGAAAAAGAACGATTAAAGGCCTGGCATGATAGACACATCAACCATAAATAATTTAATAAATGTGATCAAATTCTACTCTATGAAAAAAAGTTCATGAAAAACCTAGAAAAGCTCCAAATGAATTGGTTGGGTTCTTTCAATGTTGTGTAAATAAAAGAGTCATGGGTTGTTAAGCTCACACAACTCAATGGTATTTTCCATCTAGGATGGGTGAATGGTGCATGCTTGAATCCCTATTGAGCTTGATTAGTGATTTTGCAAGATGGCATTCGTGTCACTAAGAGTGAGTTAGTTATGAGTTCGGTTACTTTTTATCCTTGTGACTTTTCATTTATTAGTTTTTGTCCCTTTCATTTTAGTCTAGTTAGTTACTAGTTGTTTGTTTGTCAATTAGTTCATACCAGTTTGTTCATCAAGACCCACAGGTTTTAGTTCATTTGATACCACTGCCACATCACATTAGTATAGTCGTATTTTCGTCAATAAAGAGCTATTAATGCCCAAATCAATCTCACCCAGGTGAAACCATTATTCAATTTCTACATTTGATGCTATAATAATTTTGAAGCCTCCGCTACCATATCTATGCAACTGCATTCTCCACCCACAATGACATCCATGTAGGCTGCATTGCTCAACAATCCATCATTGACAACCCTCTCATGTTTTCTTCCAATGTTATGTATCATAAACTATTATGAATGGATCATACCACACATGTAGGGACTCATGTAGATGCAATCATTATGATTTCCATCTATCACTGGATATTTAACACATTGTTTCTCTATCTAATCCACGCCCCACAAAATGCCACCCTACAATGATTTCATGTATTTATAAAGTTACACATCTTCCTACTAGTCCATTATACTATTCCAGTCAATGATGGCCTCACATCCTACCCTGGAATGATTTCCATGAAGATAGTTCCCCGATTCCCATTTCTTATATAGCTCCTGATCAATGAATCTCCTTATCCCACAAGTAAATTCTGTATTGATCCCATGAATGCCACCTCCTTGATCGCTCCAAACCATGTTTCAAGTTAGAATAATACTTCACTAAATAAATATGTGCAAGAGTTCTTGGACTTACCATGAAGACCACTAGTTAGCTCAAGCTCGGGAATTTGGTCTCCCACCCACACTGGTGTTCACGCCACATCCTTGTTGCTTAGTCTCCTTGTAATCATGGCCAACTAAAATAATTTCTCAATACCGACCGTTGATGTTGATGTTTAGTACCATATGTGGTATACCGATGATGTTTAGTACCATAGTTGGATCCTTTATTTGAAGAACTTGCAACAAAGGATGCACAAGCTTAAGGAACTAAACCAAGTTGACCGATGGCAAGTCAACATTTATGGTGTCACATACCCCAATTTTGTAAAATTTTGTAAATTGTTTTATTATATTTCTGAGACATTATGTTAAACTTAATCCTAAGTAGGAATTGATGACTCGGCAGAGTCAATAGTAATGGAGTGTAATTCAGAATATTTTATTATTAATAAATAAATTATGGAGACAACAGCATGGGAGAGCTGTTAAAAGAGGTTACTGGTCAAACTGGTGGATGGAACTAGGTGGAAAGGCAAAAGACAAGTGGCAGCATCCTCAAACACTTCCTAAGTTGCAGGTGGCAACTTCCCTATATTTGGGGTCATGATTCCCCAAGAAAGTGGAATTAGAGCAGGTGTCTCATTAAATGACAGTTAACCCAACAAAGACCTAGGTAATCTTTTAAAAAGAACTCAATGAAGAGAGCTGAGGCTGCTCAGATATTTTTTCTAGAGAGAATTCATTCAGGTGAATGTTATTCAGGAAATCCATTGAGAAAGAGGGAAATACAGTAAGGAAGTTGTTTAGGAGGATTGCTGCAGTAACTTGATTTCATTACAGCTTTTTGGGCTGAGAGAATTGACTGATAGTTCCGAGTTAATACTGAGTTTGAAGATTGGTATCCGACTTTGCTACACCTAGTTCCTGCCAGGGAGACCAAAGCAAGCTCGGGGGTCCTGAGAAGTTGCTGTCTGAGTGCTCTCCAGGAGTTGGTAGGGAGGAACGGCCTCCCATTGCTGTTGTTGTCCACAGCTTAACAGGTTCTGTCACTTATTTCTTTATGTTTACTGAGTATGAATGGATGCATGTTATGTTTATTTTATATATTTGAGGAGTTAGTTAGTTTAGAAAAGTTAGTATCTCAGAATATCAGTAGTTAAATCTGTTAATAGTTACTGTGTTTTTCCACATTTGGGATCACCAGACCGTACTCCAGCACAGTATCTCAGTGTTGAGAAGTAGTATTCTTCTGAACTGAGTTTCCTATTTAGTTACCACAAGTGTTTTCACAAATTCATAAGTTATTTTCTTGCAGTCTTAAAAACTATTTCCTAGTACTGTATTGTTGTTTCCATTAGATTCTACTGTAAAGAATAGATAGTAGAAGTTAGACTAAAATTTCATACTGTTTACTTTATGGTTCCATTCCATGTTTTCAGATAACTTCATTACCAAAATTAAACTCAATCAAGAACTAGTTATATAATATTAGATACTACTGATAACTATTCTGGACTGGAGGTTATGAATGTTTATAATGTTTTCCATTCTTTATTATTTACCTTTTTCTATTTTAAACTAAGTTCGAACAGGTCACAGAGTTTTCATTCTTTTATTTCGAATAGAAACATGTTAATGTTTGTATTTACAGGAAATTCATAAGTAAACATTATAATTAAGGAAAATAAACAAATACAGCACAACATAGATAGAATAGTATAAACTATAAAGGAATCAAATAATAAATATTATTCGAAAATATTATAAAAATAAACAAGGTTACATAGATGGAAAATCTATTACTCCAATTAAAATAGGATTATTATTTTGTAGTAGTAATTACTAATATAATAATAATATTTATCCAATATAAACTTAAGAAATAACAAATATTACTATATTACAAACTGGGGTTAAAATTACCCTGTTCTTGAGTCAACTAGACTTTTACAAGAGTTTTTAGTTAAAATAAATTAAACACCAAATATAAAACCTATATGGTTTAAGGGTATAAACCCTATATATATATATTACTTAAAAAAGTTTTTCATAATAAGCAAACCATAGTATAACCCAGGTACTTAACCTGACAGCAACCTTATAAAAGAAATTCACTTTAATAAAATAACTCAGTTGCATAATTAAAAATAAAGGTAAATAACAGAACTGCTCGTACAACGAGCTTAATCAATAGGGTAATAATCTTTTATTTAACCATAGATACAACAGAAGTAGTATTATTATACTTAATATCAAATTAAGAAGTAGTATTGTTCTCAAAGTGTAAAAATTAGGGTTAAACCCTATAATATCCAGTTTTTGCAAATATATAATAATTATAAAAATAAGACTGTAACAATTTACTTACAGCTGCGTTATTAAACAATACTATAAGGTTGTTCTAAGCCTGTATATTACTTATTTCTTACACAGATCATAAACTAAGAGTAAATGTGATAATACAAACTGTAAAAACAAGACATTATATTATTTTTGTTACAACTGCTTATAAATTAACATGGTAAGGCTATCTTAAGCCTGCAATTTATTATTCTATACAGTTCACAGATTGAAGATACATGCTGTAGTAAAATCTAAAAATTACAGACAAACAGTATGTTATGTATATCATAAAACGATGGGTAAAAACCCTGAATCTTTTAAGTACAGTCAAAACAAAAATTTGAGTTTGTAACCTCGTTCACAGTCAATCATACAACTAAGTATTTCTGTTTACTTTTACATACAGAGCTTAAATGCAGAAAGGAAATTGACATTTACAACCTCGGCCTAAGCCGTAACGCCCTCACATCTTGTGAAGGGTTATCTTCCATTAAATTTTAACCAGCAGTCTTAAAACCAGAACAAAGCAGTAAGGGTTTCAGGCTTATCAATCAAACCCACGAAAGTTCCAACTGAAAACCATAAGGAGGACCAGCCATGGTGTAACCAGGCTTACCAATTGTGCAGCTCGTTTGCCCAGTTTTTTTTTCACCATTGGCCGCGCCTTTGAAATTGTAAAAGCCTGCATTTACAAGAAATTAAAACCCTACATGAGAATGCTGTAAACTGTTAAAAAGAAGAATTAAAAATCTAAAGTTAAACAGTAAACTATTAAAACCCTTACCTGTTTCGTGGAGGAAGCACGACCGCTGGCAAGTGTTATATCACAGCTAACAACACAGGGAGGTAGTACCTGTAAGGAGATAAAGGAATATTTCCTCACAAACTTGCACAGAGTTCAAAGGAGGTAAAAATAACAAACGAAACCCTTGGAGGAAGGCAAATAGCATTGGCGAAGGTACTGTTCAGTATAGTAAGGGAACGTTCAATGGAGGGACGAAGACTGAGCTTCAACATGCAAGTATGGGGCGAGCTACGTGGAGGAGACTTACAGAGAAGAGGCCACACGAAAATGCCCAGCACAGTCGTAGAGCGACCAGCACCGAGGGAGACGGAGCAAATGAAGTTAGGGTTAACAATGCTACGTTTATATCCACACAGAACTTGGCTGGGATAGTGCCACGACATCAGTTTAATTATAGATGCAAAATGGGTTTGTTTACATAGTTTAGTCCACAACTTGCTGGAGGTTTGATATTCCCCAATCATTCGAATAATCAAGATTTTATCCAAAGTCTTCATTCTGTGTTGCATGCAAGAATGATTATTCATCATTTTTCTCCTTTCTATTAATCATTGTAAACTATTTAAAAACTATCAAACGACTTCATGGTATATACATAGCTCGGTGGTTGATAAATTTTCGATTAGAATCTTAACCTTGTCATTATAGTTTATATGCATTGGAAGGTTGTAGTATAACTTATAGTTCATATAGAGATAACCTTGGCGTAGGTTTATTATAAATTTTTTTATTATATTTATATTGCTCAAGTTCTTTTATAAGAAATCAAAGAATCATAATATAAAGACCTAAGATGGTGGTTTAGAGCAAATTATATCATCGTTTGGATTATATTATAGTATTGCCAATAGCCTTGGGAATCATCCCTTGTTTAAATCCATAGAGTCTTTTATAGTATAAAAATCCCCTTTGAAAATGGGTAGTCCTATATTTAATTTCAAACCCAAGGCTATGAGAAGTATTATAGAGTTGTTTATTGACTTCTAACTGGTTTAATCTAATTCCCTTCATTTACTAGCATAGTTAGAAGTTCATAAAGGAAGACATGATGATAGGAAGCTAGATATAATTGTTCCTTTCTGCCTGTAATCTTTTTATGATATATTTTCACAGCTTAAAATAGCATCTATAGTACCAGTTACTACTGTCAAGAAAGTAGGATTTACCATGTGAAGACAGTAGGTTTACTTAAAGTGAGATCCTCAATAATAATTGAGAACTTAGCAAGGATAGACTAACCCTTTCAATAATACAGGAAGTCTTTATCAGTTATCACATGACTCGAAATGCTTGTTACATTTGGGCCCTTAATATAGATTTCAAAAACTCTGTTTCTCTACTCTATTTTCTAAAAATATTATTAAAATATTTTTGTATAAATTGCGATTATAATAAAATAGAGAATATGTCAGATCAAAAGAAACATGAATTACTTTTGCTAGAAAGAAACCGGTTTGAGTATACCTTATCATAAGTTGAAGTGTTTTGTCTCTTATTTTCTTTCGAGCTTTTACTCGTACGACGAACTTTTATTAAATACTCTAAAATTACAAAATGCAGCGCCACAACCTCTTACCTGTACATCTGTAAGAAAAGTAAAAACCGTTGCGTTAGCTCGAAAGCTAAGTAAGCCCAGTTATGCATAACAGTTCACCTTATGGTCACAAAAGGAACGAATGTCAGTAAGCTGTAAAAATATGTTCAATAACTAAACATACTAACTGATAAATTCGATAGCAAGCTGTTAACACATAACTAATTACTATTAGTTAATCTGTTTAACTTTAATGATTTGTAGATTTAAAAATTTTAAATTTTTTCAGAAATTTTTGGGTTTTGACATGTGGTATCAGAGCATGGTTCAAACACTAGGCCTTGAGGTGGCCCAATTAGTTTCCGCAGAACAGTAAAAATAATATACTAACTTGTATTTTTTTTTATGCGAAAGGCAGAAAATTTCTTTTTCTAATAGGAAGGTATGGAGAAGTTAGGAGAATATGCTGAGGAGGAGTCTCCAAAAACTGAGACAAGACATATGTCTAGAGAACCTGTCATAGAGGAGGTAACTGCTCACTCCTTAGAGATGATGCAGACCATAAAAGGTTTAAAGATTGAAATTGAATCAGTCAAAAAGGATAATGAAAGGATTCTGAAAACTCAAGAGGAGTTAAATCAAATTTTGATAGAAAGATTTCAGACTGAAGGGAGAAACAGAAGGTCTGAATCTAAAGAAGCCAGCCATCAAAAAGGGTCCAAAAAGATGAAACTAGATAAACCTGATAGCAGTTCATCATCCGAAGGAAGTAAGGAACAACAGAGCTATTACACTACTAGTGACAGTAGTGAGGCTGAGTTGTATTAAAGGAAGAAAAAGTACAGGCCTTATGAAGAGATTTCTGGGGAGTTCAAGAAAATAAAAACCCCCAACTTTCAATGGAGAAACTGAAAAAGGAGAAGAGGCAGAATCCTGGTTATCCAGGATGAGAAAATACTTTCAGATTTATAATTATTCAAATCAGCTGAAGGCAAGAATGGCCATATATAACCTTTCAGGAAAGGCAGATATATGGTGGCAAGATTTGAAAAGGGTTAAGGGGATCAAAGAAAAAGAGGTCAATTGGAGTACCTTTAAAATGTACTTCAAGAAGAAGTTTCTGTCTCAACAATATTATGAAGAAAGGGCCAAGGAATTTTATGAGTTAAAGCTAGGATCTATGACTATGAAGGACTTAAACAGTAAGTTCTTAAGTCTGCTAAGATATGTGCCACATTTAGTTGATGAGAAACCTAAAGTACAACGGTTTCTCAGCTGCCTGCCATATCATATAAAGGACAAAATTGAATATGATAACCCCAAAAATCTAGAAGAAGCCATGCGAAAGGCTAATTTTTGTTTTGAACAGAACAAAAAGAAAGAAGGAATAGCCAACTGGAAGGCTAAAAAGAACAGTAATCAGCCTGAGTTCAAGAAAAAAAGAGTTTGTACCTCAGAAAAATTTCAGGAATAACAAGAACAGAAACCATTCTAATGGTAAGAACTTCCTGGGAAGCAAAAATGGTGTTTCTAATAATTCCAATAACTTCAAGGGCAGCAAGGAGGCTTCTAACAATCATGGAAATTTCACTAAGAATTTCGAACGGAAGGAACCTGTTAAGTGTTGGGAGTGCAATGGCCCACACTATGCTTCAGTTTGCCCAAATCGGAAGAAGCCAAACATCAATATTCATACAATACAAGATGAAATAACTGTTGGAGACTTTGCAAGGACCATGCCCCGAATCAATGCAGCGTTGGAGAATCGCCAAGCTGATTATCAAACTTCCATGGTGGAAGTAGAAGGTATGGTTAACAAAACCCCTGTAACTATTTTAATAGATCCAGGTGCTAGCCATAGTTATATTTCACCGCAGATAGTAGAAAAGTGCAATTTGACTGTTGAAAAGTTTGATAACTCTTGGCTAGTTCAACTAGCCACAAGGGCAAAAAGGAAGGTAAATTGTTATGTTAAGGAATGTGTTCTAGATATGAATGATTTTAAAACTACTGTTAAATTAAATGTTTTGCCACTTGGCTCGTATGACATACTTATTAGTATGGACTGGTTAGAACAACATAGGGTAGTTTTAAACTATTTTGATAAAACATTTACGTGTGTGAATAATAATGAACCACCAGTAACAGTTAAGGGTGTTCCTAGGAAAACTGTAATTAGGCAGATTTCTACCTTACAACTCAAAAGAGCAGTCAGGAAAGGGTGTAAAGCCTATGCTGTAACTATTACAGATGAGGCGAGTAAATCTGAAAAAGATAAAATAAAAATGGAGGATATTCTTGTGTTAAACGAATTTATTGATGTTTTTCTAGAGGAAATTCCAGGATTACCTCCCAGGAGGGAGCTGGATTTTACAATTGAGCTGGTACCAGGTGTTGTACCCAGCTCGAAAGCTCCGTATCGTATGAACATTCTGGAGCTTAATGAATTAAAATCACAGTTAAAGGAATTAATAGATAAGAAATACATTCGACCTAGTGTGTCCCCTTGGGGAGCACCAGTAATCTTTGTTAAAAAGAAAGATGGAACTATGCGACTTTGCATAGATTACCATCAACTAAATAAAATGACAATTAAAAACAGATATCCGTTGCCCCACATAGATGATCTATTTGATCAGTTGCGTGGAGCAACGGTGTTCTCTAAGATAGACCTGATATCAGGCTATCATCAGGTGAGAATTAAAGAAGAGGACATATTCAAGACAGCTTTCAGAACAAGGTATGAACATTACGAATTTTTCGTAATGCCATTTGGGCTCACTAATGCCCCAGCCGTCTTTATGTGTCTAATGAATAACATAATGCATAAATATTTAGATAAATTTGTTGTCGTATTCATTGATGACATCTTAATCTATTCTAAAAATGAAGAAGAACATAAGGAATATTTACGGATAGTCTTACAAGAACTGCGAGAGCAACAGCTCTTTGCGAAGTTCAGTAAGTGTGAGTTCTTCAAGGATGAAATCCAGTACTTAGATCATGTGGTGACTAAGGAAGGGATTTCAGTTGATCCTGAAAAGATCCGGGCAATCGAAGATTGGCCAGTACCAAAAGACGTAACATATGTTAGGTCCTTCATGGGAATTACCAGTTATTACCAGAGATTCATAGAAGGCTTTTCAAAAATAGCCAACCCAATCACTTCCTTGCAAAAGAAAGGCAATAAATTCGATTGGAACTTAAAATGCGAAGAAAGCTTTAAAAAATTAAAAACTTTATTAACAACTGCGCCTATTCTAAGAATAGCGGATCCCAATAAGGATTTTGTGGTCTGTATCGATGCTTGTAATGACGGTCTAGGCGGAATGCTGACTCAGGATGGGCATGCCATTGCCTATGAGTCCAGAAAATTAAAGATCCATGAAAAGAATTATGCTACTTATGATTTAGAACTTGCTGCTGTAATTTATGCCTTAAAAATGTGGAGACACCACTTAATAGGCAGAAATTTTACTCTAATGACTGATAATAAAGGTCTAAAATACCTTTTAGACCAGCCTAACTTAAATGCAAGGCAAGCAAGATGGTTAGCCTTCTTAAGTGAATATGATTTCGAAATTCAGCACATAAAAGGAAAGGAAAATAAGGTGGCTGATGCTTTGAGCAGAAATGCAAAGCTGAATTTTACAACAGCAATCAGTACTTATATTTATGATCTAAATGAACAGCTGACTGAAGGGATAAAATTGGATAAAATTTATCAAAAATTACAAGCTACAGCTAAAAAAGAACCTACAGAAAGTTTAATAAAGGGTTATAGTCTAAATAAAGATGGATTTTTATTGTTTAAAGACAGATTGTATGTGCCTAATGTGCCTAAGGTTAAATTGCTGATTCTGGATGAAGTTTATAAAACTCCTTACTCAGGGCATCCAGGCTACCAGAAGACTATCACCATGTTGAGAAAAGATTATTTCTGGCCTAATATGAAATCTGAAGTAGCTGAGTATATAGCTAGATGTTTGGACTGTCAACAAGTGAAGACAAAACATCAACATCCAGATGGGTTACTACAACCTTTTCCTATTCCTAGTTGGAAGTGGGAAATAATCAGCTTAGATTTCATTACTGGATTACCCAGAAATAAAAATCAGAATGATTCAATTATGGTGGTAGTAGATAAATTAAGTAAAGCAGTGCATTTTATTCCTGTTAAAACCACTTACAAGGTTGCAAACATAGCTGACATATTTCCAAAGCAGATTTTTCGGCTACATGGTGTACCAAAGGTTATCATTTCAGACAGGGATCCTAAATTCACAGGGAATTTCTGTAAATCCTTGTTTAAGGGATTAAACACAACACTGAATTTTAGCACCTCTTTCCATCCTCAGACGGACGGACAGACTGAAAGAGTTAATCAGGTGTTGGAAGATATGTTAAGAATGTACGTTAAGGATCAACCAGGTAAGTGGGAGGATTACTTGCATTTAGCAGAATTCACATACAATGACAACTATCAATCATCAGCTAAGTTCAGTCCTTTTGAAATTATGTATGGGCATAAAAGTAACACTCCTATCTCCTGGACTAATCCAGTAGATAGATTAGTGTTAGGACCGGAATTATTAAAAGAAATGGAACAGATTGTAAAACAAGTGCAGGAGAACTTGAAGGTTTCCCAGGATTGACAAAAGAGCCAAGCAGATTTAAAAAGAACTCCTAAAGAGTTCCAGGTGGGTGAGCATGTGTTCATAAAGGTAAGACCAAAGAAGAGCTCCCTAAGATTGGGGAGTTGTGCAAAATTAGCGCCACGTTACTGTGGTCCGTTTGAAATTTTATCTAGAATTGGTCAAGTTGCATATCAGCTAGCGTTACCACCTAATTTAAAAGTGTACAATGTTTTTCATATTTCTATTTTGAAAAAGTATGTTCATGATGCTACTCATGTGATTGATTGGAATGTTGTACAGGTAGAACCAGAAGGGGAAGTTCTAGTGGAACCGGACTGTATCCTCGTGAGGAGGAAAATTACTTTGCGGAACCGCACAATTGGACAGCTGAAGTTGCAATGGAAGCACCTTAGTCCTGAAGAAGCTACCTGGAAACTGGAAAGTAAGATGCGGGAAGCATACCCGGATCTGTTCCAGGAGGTTGCAGAGGATGAGGAATAAGTAACATCGAGGACGATGTTACATTTTAAGGGGGTGTGTATGTCACATACCCCAATTTTGTAAAATTATGTAAATTGTTTTATTATATTTCTGAGACATTATGTTAAACTTAATCCTAAGTAGGAATTGCTGACTCAGCAGAGTCAATAGTAATGGAGTGTAATTCAGAATATTTTATTATTAATAAATAAATTATGGAGACAACAGCATCGGAGAGCTGTTAAAAGAGGTTACTAGTCAAACTGGTGGATGGAACTAGGTGGAAAGGCAAAAGACAAGTGGCAGCATCCTCAAACACTTCCTAAGTTGCAGGTGGCAACTTCCCTATATTTGGGGTCATGATTCCCCAAGAAAGTGGAATCAGAGTAGGTGGCTCATTAAATGATAGTTAACCCAACAAAGACCTAGGCAATCTTTTAAAAAGAACTCAATGAAGAGAGTTGAGGCTGCTCAGATATTTTTTCCAGAGAGAATTCATTCAGGTGAATGTTATTCAGGAAATCCATTGAGAAAGAGGGAAATATAGTAAGGAAGTTGTTTAGGAGGATTGCTGCAGTAACTTGATTTCATTACAGCTTTTTGGGCTGAGAGAATTGAATGATAGTTCTAAGTTAATACTGAGTTTGAAGATTGGTATCTGAGTTTGCTGCACCTAGTTCCAGCCAGGGAGACCAGAGCAAGCTCGGGGATCCTGAGAAGTCGCTGTCTGAGCGCTCTCCAGGAGTTGGTAGGGAGGAACGGCCTCCCATTACTATTGTTGTCCACAACTTAACAGGTTCTGTCACTTATTTCTTTATGTTTATTGAGTATGAATGGATGCATGTTATGTTTATTTTATAAATTTGAGGAGTTAGTAAGTTTAGTAAAGTTAGTATCTCAGAATATCAGTAACTAAATCTGTTAATAGTTACTGTGTTTTTCCACATCTAGGATCACCAGACTGTACTCCAGCACAGTATCTCGGTGTTGAGAAGTAGTATTCTTCTGAACAGAGTTTCCTATTTAGTTACTACAAGTGTTTTCACAAATTCATAAGTTATTTTCCTGCAGTCTTAAAAACTATTTCCTAGTACTGTATTGTTGTTTCCATTAGATTCTACTGTAAAGAATAGATAGTAGAAGTTATACTAAAATTTCATACTGTTTACTTTATGGTTCCATTCCATGTTTTCAGATAACTTCATTACTAAAATTAAACTCAATCAAGAACTAGTTATATAATATTAGATACTACTGATAACTATTCTGGACTGGAGGTTATGAATGTTTATAATGTTTTCCATTCTCTATCATTTACCTTTTTCTATTTTAGACTAAGTTCGAACAGGTCACAGAGTTTTCATTCTTTTATTTCGAATAGAAACATGTTAATGTTTGTATTTACAGGAAATTCATAAGTAAACATTATAATTAAGGAAAATAAACAAATACATCAAAACATAGATAGAATAGTATAAACTATAAAGGAATCAAATAATAAATATTATTCGAAAATATTATAAAAATAAACAAGGTTACATAGATGGAAAATCTATTACTCCAATTAAAATAGGATTACTATTTTGTAGTAGTAATTACTAATATAATAATAATATGTATCCAATATAAACTTAAGAAATAACAAATATTATTATATTACAAACTAGGGGTTAAAATTACCCTGTTCTTGAGTCAACTAGACTTTTACACGAGTTTTTAGTTAAAATAAATTAAACACCAAATATAAAACCTATATGGTTTAAGGGTATAAACCCTATATATATATTACTTAACAAAATTTTTCATAATAAGCAAACCATAGTATAACCCAGGTACTTAACTTGACAGCAACCTTATAAAAGAATTTCACTTTAATAAAATAACTCAGTTGCATAATTAAAAATAAAGGTAAATAACAGAACTGCTCGTACAATGAGCTTAATCAATAGGGTAATAATCTTTTATTTAACCATAGATACAACAGAAGTAGTATTATTATACTTAATATCAAATTAAGAAGTAGTATTGTTCTCAAACTGTAAAAATTAGGGTTAAACCCTATAATATCCAGTTTTTGCAAATATATAATAATTATAAAAATAAGACAACAATTTACTTACAACCGCGTTATAAAACAATACTATAAGGATGTTCTAAGCTTGTATATTACTTATTTCTTACACAGATCATAAACTAAGAGTAAATGTGATAATACAAACTGTAAAAACAAGACATTATATTATTTTTGTTACGGCCACTTATAATTTAACATGGTAAGGCTATCTTAAGCCTACAATTGATTATTCTATATAGTTCACAGACTGAAGATACATGCTGCAGTATAATCTAAAAATTACAGACAAACAGTATGTTATGTATATCATAAAGCAATGGGTAAAAACCTTGAATCTTTTAAGTACAATCAAAACAAAAATTCGAGGTCATAACCTCGTTCACAGTCAATCATACAACTAAGTATTTATGTTTACTTTTACATACAGAGCTTAAATGCAGAAAGGAAATTGACATTTACAACCTTGGCCTAAGCCGTAACGCCCTCACATCTTGTGAAGGGTTATCTTCCATTAAATTTTAAACAGCAGTCTTAAAACCAGAACGAAGCAGTAAGGGTTTCAGGATTCTCAAGCCGACCCACGAAAGTTCCAACTGAAAACCATAAGGAGAACCAGCCATGGTGTAACCAGGCTTACCAGTTGTGCAGCTCGCTTGCCCAGTTTTTTTTTCACCATTGGCCGCGCCTTTGAAATTGTAAAATCCTGCATTTACAAGAAATTAAAACCCTACATGAGAATGCTGCAAACGGTAAAAATGAAGAATTAAAAATCTAAAGTTAAACAGTAAACTATTAAAACCCTTACCTGTTTCGTGGAGGAAGCACGACCGCTGGTAAGTGTTATATCACAGCTAACAGCGCAGGGAGGTAGTACCTGTAAGGAGATAAAGGAAGATTTCCTCACAAACTTGCATAGAGTTCAAAGGAGGTAAAAATAACAAACGAAACCCCCAGAGGAAGGCAAATAGCATTGGCGAAGGTACTGTTCAGTATAGTAAGGGAAAATTCAATGGAGGGACGAAGACTGAGCTTCAACATGCAAGTATGGGGCGAGCTACGTGGAGGAGACTTATAGAGAAGAGGCCACACGGAAATGCCCAGCACAGTCGCAGAGCGACCAGCACCGAGGGAGACGGAGCAAATGAAGTTAGGGTTAACAATGCTATGTTTATATCCACATAGAACTTGGCTGGGATAGTGCCACGACATTAGTTTAATTATCGATGCAAAATGGGTTTGTTTACATAGTTTAGTCCACAACTTGCTGGAGGTTTGATATTCCCCAATCATTCGAATAATCAAGATTTTATCCAAAGTCTTCGTTCTGCGCTGCATGCAAGAATGATTATTCATCATTTTTCTCCTTTCTATTAATCATTGTAAACTATTTAAAAACTATCAAACGACTTCATGGTATATACATAGCTCGGTGGTTGATAAATTTTCGATTAGAATCTTAACCTTGTCATTATAGTTTATATGCATTGGAAGGTTGTAGTATAACTTATAGTTCATATAGAGATAACCTTGGCCCAGGTTTATTATAAAAGTTTTTATTATATTTATATTGCTCAAGTTATTTTATAAGAAATCAAAGAATCATAATATAAAGACCTAAGATGGTGGTTTAGAGCAAATTATATAATCGTTTGGATTATATTATAGTATTGCCAATAGCCTTGGGAATCATCCCTTGTTTAAAGCCATAACTCTTTTATAGTATAAAAATCCCCTTTGAAAATGGGTAGTCCTATATTTAATTTCAAATCCAAGGCTATGAGAAGTATTATAGAGTTGTTTATTGACTTCTAACTGGTTTAATCTAAGTCCCTTCATTTACTAGCATAGTTAGAAGTTCATAAAGGAAGACATGATGATAGGAAGCTAGATATAATTGTTCCTTTCTACCTGTAATCTTTTTATGATTTATTTTCACAGCTTAAAATAGCATCTATAGTACCAGTTACTAATGTCAAGAAAGTAGGATTTACCATGTCAAGAAAGTAGGTTTACTTAAAGTGAGATCCTCAATAATAAGTGAGAACTTAGCAAGGATAGACTAACCCTTGCAATAATACAGGAAGTCTTTATCAGTTATCACATGACTCGAAATGCTTGTTACATTTGGGCCCTTAATATAGATTTCAAAAACTCTGTTTCTCTACTCTATTGTCTAAAAAGATTATTAAAATATTTTTGTATAAATTGCAATTATAATAAAATAGAGAAGATGTCAGATCAAAAGAAACATGAATTACTTTTGCTAGAAAGAAACCAGTTTGAGTATACCTTATCATAAGTTGAAGTGTTTTGTCTCTTATTTTCTTTCGAGCTTTTATTAAATACTCTAAAATTACAAAATGCAGCACCACAACCTCTTACCTGTACATCTGTAAGAAAAGTAAAAACCGTTGCATTAGCTCCAAAGCTAAGTAAGCCCAGTTATGCATAACAGTTCACCTTATGGTCACAAAAGGAACGAAAGTCAGTAAGCTGTAAAAATATGTTCAATAACTAAACATACTAACTGATAAATTCGATAGCAAGCTGTTAACACATAACTAATTAATGTTAGTTAATCTGTTTAACTTTAATGATTTGTAGATTTAAAAATTTTAAATTTTTTCGGAAATTTTGGGGCTTTGACATATGGTTAATGCATGTTGGATCCTTCACTTTTGGAAAGGACCCTAAACGATGAAACAAAGTGCAGCGTAAAGGAGTGGGAGTTGCAGAATCCCCTAATGGGCATAATGGTTTTGGACTCGCCCCCAACTAGTATATAAAGGAGTATGATGTAAGCATAAAAGAGTAACAAAGTACTGGAATCTAACGCGAGAGAGATAGATCGGAAAATGAAGTCACATTAATGGGAATAATGGTTTTGGACTCGCCCCCCACTAGTATATAAAGGAGTATGATGTAAGCATAAAAGAGAAGGAAAAAAGAGAAGTAACAAAGTAGTGGAATCTAACGTGAGAGAGATAGAAGAAAAGGAAGTCACAAATTGAATACTGATCAATAGAGCTATACTAAAGTATGGTTTTATTTATGGGATCTTGGGTAATGTAATTGAGTTATGGGTTTTATACTATGCTTTATACCGTGATGGGTAATTTTACAGATTATATAATCCTATAGAGTTGTTGTAATATAATGGAATATTATCAGTAATAGAAATGAATAAATTTTCCCCCGCCTGAGTGCAAGCTAATGAGTGTCACTTTTGGCGTGTTAGATGCAATAGAAAATTGAAAAATTAGACATCCCTTAAATTACTTGGATTTTTTGAGATACTTACATAAAATTACATAAAATATCTTGCTTTGAGTAAAAAACATGAACGGTAGGAAATTGAGTCTCATTTATGAATATATAAATTTTATGTATTGAAAATTTTTACAACTATGTCAAGATTCATTTTTTTTCTAACAACCACTTATTATTTTTCATGCAAATGATAAGGGATATGTTTTTGTGGGTGCATTTTTTGAGGGCCTAAGTGATGGTTTCGAGCTACAAAAATTTGCAGGAATGTAGCGAATATATCATAGTAGTGCAACAATATTTTTCAAAAATAAAATCAACAATTTTTTTTTTTATAATTATCATAGTGATCAATCCTTGAAAATGGTACGTCTTTTGTGGGTGCAGCCTTTAAAGGTCTTAATGAAATACACATGAAATGAGGTTTTTATAGAATGTATAGGTTAGTGTCTTATAGTGCACCATGCAAATTTTTTTAAAAGATGAAGAATTGAAAAAGTTATGGAAAAAATGCTAACAATGTTCTTTTTGAGTTAAGGAGCTTGGACAATAGAAATTGAAAAAAAAAATTCAAATAAAATTACATATTTGGAATTTGCAGAAAAAAATGCTAATTATGTTTAAGATTTCATAAAAAGATATTTTCTTTAGCATACTCTAACCAGTGGGTAAACACAGGCTTCTTCAGAAACTATAAGAAAAGTCTTACTACATCTTTTCAAGGTCTTAATGTAATGATAATGGATTGGATTTTTTATAGTGTGCAGAGGTTAGTGTCTAGTAGTGCGACATATAATTTTTTTATGAAATTGTTGAAAAAAGAAAAAAGTGATGGCATAAACATGATAGCTTTTCTAAAAATCAAGTTTCATCTAAAAGGTCCACCAACTTCATGCACTCACCCCCCCCTTAATTTTATGTCCATGGTTTAGCTATATTACATTTATTACCAATGGATAGGTCGCGCTTCTATTTCTTGTATGCAGATTATGGTTAATGGAACTTTGTTGCGATAGTATAAAGATGAATGTTGTTGTGGTATGAAGAATAGTAACTCTCACACATGTATATTTGCAATTAACACTCCATTGATATGCTTTTGATGATACATTCTCCTTCAAGGATTGAGAATTCTAGCATACTAGATTACAATGATGCCCTTTGTTGGACCCTACACAAGAACTCGGTCTCTAATTTTGCATGATAGAAAAATATTTTAGATATCAGTTTGGGTCCTCGCATAAAGATGGGGGACCTTTTAGATGAAACGCATGTTTTTCAAAACATGTTCTTGCTGTAGAATTCAACAATGTGTATGTGTTTATTAAACATAGGAATGAGAAATCATGAGGCATCCAAATGGGATGCCATGAAGGATAGGAGAAAAAAAACACGTGTGTGTTTTGGTTCTCTAAAGAACGTACATGTCTTGGTTCTCTAAAATGCACACGTGTTTTGGTGAACCAAAACGTGCACACATTTTAAAGAAGGAAAACACTTACGCATTTTGTAAATCATGTTTTATTGCCAAAAATTAGGCCCCTAGCAGCCCCTAACACCCCATATTCAACTCCCTAATACCCCCCCAAACAACACCTACCTAACCCCCTAACATTCCCTCTCCAAATCTCTACACCCCCTACCCTGTAACATCCCTTGTTCAACTCCCTAACAACCCCTACCCCTAATCACCCACACCCCCTCTCCAACTCCCTAACACACCCCCAACCCTATAACACCCCCTCTCCAACCCTTTCCAAGCCCCTAACACCCCCCAATCCCCTCTCCAACCCCCCAACCCCCTACCCTTAATCACCCACACCTTCCACCCTCTCCTTAACACACCCCCAACCCTATAACACCCCCTCTCCAACCCTTTCCAAGCCCCTAACACCCCCCAATCCCCTCTCCAACCCCCCAACCCCCTACCCTTAATCACCCACACCTTCCACCTACCCATGTCTCTCACCCCCAAGCCCCTAATACCCCTCCTCCCTACTCTCTCTCTCTCACACCCCTTTCTTCCTCTCCATAACCCTTATTAACCTCTTCTCTCACTCTCTTTCTCCATTGCTCCACTAACCCCCAATCTCCTAACACCCTTTATGTCTCTATATCTAAACCCTCAACCACCACTCTCTCTCTCTACCTCCAACCCCTTAAAGTACCCCCAATCTCTCTTTCTCTAATGAACACCCACACTCCTCACTTATACCTCTTTCTCTTTAATGGGCCTATTCCCCCAAACTCATACCCCCACTCTCTGTGTAATGGCCCTATTTCTCCCGAAAATCATTCACTAGAGACGCAAGCACATAAATACATATCATTTTATTAGAAAAGTTGCAAATAAGAGTAAAATATATTTAAGAACTTGTAAATCAAAAGACTAATTAAACCATTGACAATAAATATTTTTAAATCTATTTTTTAATTTCAATGGCAAAATTTAGGAGTCATAAATGCTGAAGTTTTTGTAATTAGGGGGAGTGTTGGAATATGCAATTTATTACTCATAAATTGTTGGCCGTAAACCTGCCATACATTTAGTAATTTTGGCAGTTTCTTATGCGCAGATAGTGCTTTCTTGGCAATTTTCTTGTGTTAACTTGCCATACATTTAGTAATTTTGGCAGTTTCTTATGCGCAGATAGTGCTTTCTTGGCAATTTTCTTGTGTTAACTTGCCATACATTTAGTAATTTTGTCAGTTTCTTATGCGCAGGTAGTGCTTTCTTGGCAATTTTCTTGAACACATGACGGTTTATTTCTTCACAAACATTTCGTAAATAAACAGTTAGCGGAGTTTTATTGTGTGAGAATCGTCGGATCTGCAATTTGGTGTGGCAGTTGCAATAGTCTGATAGTAATATTTATTAAATGCCCATGTCCATAAAATGAAGCAATGATTCAGTTATTTTTAGTGACATGATTCTTTTAGTTACTGCTCATCTCTACAGGAACGGCCAGTTCTCATATACTGTTTCTACATGTATTGATAGAATGTTGATTTACTGGTTTATTTCCCTATGAGATTTTATTTCTTTGGTCAAGCAATCCGTTTGTTTAAAAGAAGGTTTTTAATTCCCTAACACAAAATCAAAACCACAATGTTACTCAATTGGTTCTAACGTATCAAGTATAATATGTGATAATAACCCAGTTTACACAACACGTGACTTTTAAAATGAACTCAAAATATATGTGAAAAATGAACTGGGTAGCTCTAGACAAAGATTTATTTTTCGACAAAATAAGAAAGCAAAATTAAATATCTCATGACTAAGCGAAATTAGAAATGCTAAGAAATTATGCCCGCAGCACCATGAACAAAGACAAACAGAAGAGCTAGTAATGGAGAACGGTGACGTCGTATTCAACGACTGCGTTTCCTGTCTTTAGATCGACGGAATGAGTGCGAGCGAGAGCGTATCCTCGAGCCAATCGAAACAACCCACTACCTCCCACGATCGGCATTTCTCT
>LPNX010350272.1:29761-58085 GCA_001517045.1 Pseudotsuga menziesii | reverse complement strand
ACAGTGTATATGCCTGGAAACAATGTTTAAATATATATCTTGAAACAATGTTTAAGAGATTTATCATTACCTTTTACTTTTCAAACATGAGTAAACAATATAAATGGTAGCCTCTCCATCAAATTCATGTAATGCAATTCAAATCCTGTTCATCAATCAATTATTAAAATTGTCAAACATATGTATGCGAAAAAATATTTCAAATATTAAAAACCAAATTGTCAAAAACATATATATGAAAAAAATATTAAAAAGCATTTCAGAACTATTTATAAATTGTTAAATATCTAAAATATTAAAAAACATTTTGGAGCTATTTAAATTTTCTTTTTAAATAATAAAAAATACAAATACCATAGTTCCGATATTTCTTCCTGGATAGCAGTATAAAAAATACAAATATTAATAAGCAATGAAAAAATGGAAACATAGAACAGATGGGAAATTAAATACATAAGGGATTTTGTGTGCTGCTGTAGCTAAGAATGATATTTAAACTTATTTAAGCTGCTGCTGTAGCAGGGCAGCTTTTATTTGTTACACCATAAAACACTTACTCACATCATCTATCTGAATCTTTTGTATGATATTTCTGAGAGGACAGACGAAAGAACCAAACCAGACTGATTTAATGGCTCAGCAAAAGGATAGACAGAAGACCCAAACCAAAGTGATTTAGAACGGTACTATCGCTAAAGACCGAGCTCTAGAATTATCGATAAATTAATTTCATAATAGATAATAGATTTCGAATGGGGTTTGAGCGAGTTAGGTGTTAAGGACAATTTAAGGCCATCACTGTCGCTGTTGCCATAACCCACCAAACCCAAACAACCATCAATCTATATGTGGGTAATGGACTAGAAAGAAAGCGGTACCCGGCTAAACTAGACATGCTCGGCTCCGCTCAGCTTGGGATCGAACCCAACGGCTATCAATGGGTGGGTAATGAAGTAGAAGGTAAGGGAGCGAAACAAATGGAAGCATGGTTCCTAAGATAAGAAAGACCATCACAATTTAATCTCAACACATTCTTTAGCAAATCACAACAGAGATTTGAACTTACTGGAAAGTATATTGCTGTAGAAAGTTTGAGAACGAAAATTAACCTGGGAAAGGAATATTCTTCACTGCCTTTTGGCCATATTTGCGCCAGCAATAGCCATCTCCTAGATAATCGATATTGCTCGTGGTTCTGTTCGTTTCTGACGCTCAGAGATGATCGATATTGGTCAGGTGATCTGACAAATACCAGTAATTTATATCAGCAAACATTACAGGGCCTGAAGCCACCTATAATCTAGTAGATCACCTTGCATAATTTACAGATTAGCTTGTGTGAATGAGAGAAAAATTGCAAGGAAATGAATTAACTCACTACTTCTGGCTTGTGTGAATGAAAGAAAAATTGCAAGGAAATGAATTAACTCACTACTTCTGGCTTTGTAGGATTTTTTTGTGCGGATATTCAGGGAGCTGTTCAGTTTTTGAGGGCCCTGATTCGATCCTGAATTTCTCTTTGCACCGATATATGCACTGGGATCTTCATGACACAAAAAAAACGCGATCAAGAATTCATGAAACCCACTAAAGCCAAGAAATCGGAAGCCAAAGAAACCCACTAACTAACCGGGAGGAAATGTTCTACTGTTATCCTTGGGCTGCGATTTGCAGATCGCTGCATCATATCAGACATTTCTAAGATGGCACATCACGAACTGTTTGATGCATTCGAGTTGTTGGTCCATTTCCAGTGACTTGCATGTTTCAGCGAGCAGATCCAACTCTGATGCCCTGATCAATATTCCTATCTTGTCAGTTCAAGATGGTCATACCCAAATATTTATTAATGTTGAAAACAAAGCAGCCATTTCCAAACGGTAAATCGATGAGAAAGAATTTTCTGATTTGAATGCATAGTTTACCTTGAGTATCTCGCTGTGAATGATTAACAGTTTTGCAATCCTCCGTGATGTTGTTGGCATTCTGAATGGTTTCAGTTTCAGTCTGAGTCCGACGAGAAAGTGTTTCCAGGGGTTGGCCCTCGGCGCCCGATTCCTCCGTGAATTGGGCGACCATCTCCCCGAGGCATGTCGAGTCTGTCACGTCAAATTGTTCGTGGTCCTGTTCTTCTTCGCTCCCGCTGCTTCTATGTAAGTGAGCCCACCCACTCTTCCTCTGTCAGTTCTCAAGTCACTAGTTCCAATGGCGAAAATGTTTGGCTCCGGCAGTGGATGTCTAACCTCCTAGACACAGACACGATTCAGACCACACAGACTCAGACACCACATGCAACACATGACTCAGACCACACCCAAACACACGCCAGACCATAGACAGAGGAGGAGGACACCATAGACAGAGGAAGAGGAGAAACATTAAGCTGGGTAAAATTCGAAATATATATATATATATATCCTCATTTCTTTCCACACTGGCTTCAACGGGTAGTTTGAAAAAACAAAAAAAACCTTCACAAAATCGTTAAAAAAAGCTTCAACAGCTTTAAAAAATATCTCTTTTTAACCAAATTTGAAATTTGAATCTGTGATCATTAACAAAAGCTTGAACAGCTTTAAAAAAAATCTCTCTTTAACCAAATTTGAAATTTGAATCTGTGATCATTAACAAAAGCTTGAACCGCTTTAAAAAAAATCTCTTTTTAACCAAATTTGAATTTGTGAAAGTTTGAAGGTGAGCTGTTTTTTTATTTTTTTATTTTATAAAGTATTAATTTTTTATTTTTTTTAAATAAAGTATTAATTTTGAGAAAAAGAATATTTGGGAGTTTGAATTTGAGATTTCATTTTTATTTTAAGAACGTTTCAATGTTTTTTTTTCTTCTTTTTTTAATCAAAGGGAATATGTTAATAGAGTTTTAATGTTTATTTTTTTTCATTTTAATCAAGGAACATAGGTAGACATTAGTGTCTTTCACCCAAGAGATTAGGGTTTGGGTGAAAAGAAATTATCCTCACCTTACAACCACAAGCACGTTGAATGGGCTATTCAAGTTTTGAACCTCAACAAACCCCAATATTTTTTGGTTGAACACCTTCTCGTGCAGGGCGTCTGTCGTTCAATCTTGAACCACTGAGAAAATTGGTCACATATTTTGGGCCTAGTCACCATAGATTTTAAGGAGATACACATGGGCATCAATATAAATGGTTGAACATATGCCCTCCAAATATTTCATTCATGCTCTCCAATGATTATCAACTCTCATTGCATGGGAAATCTCTTGAAGAAAGGCCACTCCAAAATTTTTGCCCAATTCCATGCCATTAAAGCCATGGATATCCCCATCCCATAAATTTACTTTGACTTGCAGTGGGTTTTAACCAAACATCAACAATTCTTTTACACAGCATGTGGCTTAACCCCTTCATGTAGTGAGCATGATCATGGTATTCCCTTGATTCTTGGAAATCAACTCCCAAATTCGTATCCTTATCGACACCCATTTTCCAGAAGAATGAAATTTGATTATTCAATAACTATTGGGGTCAGAATCATTTGTCCTAGCACTAATCCTTATTCATTTCCAATTTTCATTGTATCAAAGAAAGAAGGCAACTCGTGCACTTGTTCTAATTTTTGTGCTCTCAATAAATTGACGATTAAAGAAAAATTGGGTTGCGAAGGAAACGATGGATGTTGGACTAACTCTCTCTCACACACCCATCTTCCACTCCAAGTTGTGTGCAAGGGGAGATTGATGTGGTGAATGGGAGTAAAGGCTATCGTAAAGCTATGTACCTAGAACTTACACATTCAATTAGGTATGGGATGCAACTCGACTTCGCAAGTTTGTATATTATTTTTGAACTTGCTCAAGAGAGGTGAGATGTGGGTGTTTTTTAGAGTGATGTTACACTTTTGGATACACGTTTACTCTTTGATGTATTAAATTAATTAGCTTACATACCAATTCCATTCAAGAACATGCAATCTTCCTCGGAAATCTTTCTTTGTTCATGATTTAATTATCCCATTAAATAGTAACAATGTTCATTCATCCTCCCAATCTATGCTCCACTACTTTTAAAAAATGTCATTCTAGAAAGCTTGCTCTAACTAGATTTCAACTACATTTAAAAAATGTCATTCCATAAAGCTTTCTCTAACTAGATTTCAATACAGTATATAATTGGGTATAGAGTGGTCAAGAAAGGCCTTGGTGTTTAGTTCTCGGGGCATCATTACATTTGTTAACATCGTGTCGATGTATGCTCACATTGGACAACTAAGCTCAACATTTCGCTTCAGACACTTTCTCACATTTTCAATCTAATAAATGTAAAATTTAGTGCTACCAAGTTTCAAAATGTGTCCACATCCAATCATTTAATGGTTGGTATTGGCATTTCAAGTAGAAAATAACAATTCAAACATAAGGACTTTAAATTGAATGGTTTTCTCATAATGGGTTACTAGCACATTAAGAGCATGCTTCATTTCTAGTGCTCACTAATTGTACTATTGGACCTCGACACACCTTTAGACAAAATAAATATTCTCTTCCATTTTATAAATGCTTGTAGCAATTAATTTATGAATTTCCATATTGTTGTCATTTGGAAACTATTTTCCAAAGCATCAAGCACAATGCCATTTCTATTAATAGAGACATATTTCATAAAACAAATTAGGCAGGTTAAACCATAGAAAAAGTAGGGTTTGCTCATTTTGTATATAGATTTGTCAGTGGAATTGATCCTAGTTTCTTATGGAAACAAAAGAGGTGCTTATATTTACACTAACTGTTGCACTTCAACATATATTTCTAGATAATTTGCACTCATGACATAAGAAAAAACCCATATTCTAGAAGATTGTAATGATTTGCTACCTTGATTTCAAGGATTACAAGAGTACCTATATTTTATATTTAATTTGGCTAGTTTGACTTGATGTTTTTTTTATCATCATCAAACTACTAATACTATCTTCTTCCTCTCATAAAACGGGTTTGTTTAGTATCACCAAAAAGAAAAGAATTAGTTGGTTGTTGAGTTAAAAACTAGTCATATTGGTTGGTGTTGATGATCTCACTTGGATGTTTGAAATATAAAATTGTTGATTCTTGCAAAGCTAGTAAAATATCAAGCTTCACATCTAGTAATGTCTTTTGCAATGATCATATCCACTGTTTGTGAAAGCAAGAAGAACGGGAGAGATCCTAATCACCACCAGTATATGAAGGATTAGAGTGCCTAGTATACCTTATGATAACATCCATAAGAGATATTTCTAAAGGTGGTGGGACAAAGTAATAGCTCCTTAATATTTCTGTGTCTTCTCTTCAAAAAAGAAACAAATATTTGTCCTTTCCCTTCATTATAGATTATGCTTTGATTTGATTGTGTATTATGTAGATAATAGACTATGCAAATTGCAAACACTGCTCTTATGCCTCTTGAACATTACTCCAAAAGGCAGCGCAAATCCAAGGGAATACATGTGAACATGTGAAACAATGAAGGTCATGCTTGGTATGTGGAACATAGAAGGTGACGCAGATAGGATACATGGTGCCAAGATAGGATAACCCGAAATTTTATAGAGGTATACATGGAGATTGACGATATCGAATGCATATGAATATGAGTACTACCAAATGTGAAGTGAAGTTAAACTAATACTAAACTCAATCGTATAATTAGTTCACTTTATAAATATATGTGGTAATACAATATAGAAGGAATACTTAAAACATTTGATTTCATGAAAATCAAAGCTATTGATATAAATTTTCCTTAGTTTGAGTCCAAATAACAGAAGAAAACACTTGATTGGTGGATATATAATACCGCACAACTATGATTTATATGAGGAATTAGTAGTGACTTGGAGCTAGGTTTTTTGAATACTCGATGAATGGGAAGGTACAACTAGTTGAATACTTTGAGGATTCACTCTCGAAGGAACAAATTTCATGCAAATTTCTCCTCACCTCCCTTGTTGAAGGAATTTGTGGAATCCTGTAGCACTGTGGGGGGATTAGAGGATGGTAACCCCTCATTTATTGATAGCTGGGTTTGGGGATTAGGGAATAGAGGGTGGATGGGATAAATGGGAAAGATTGAATGTGTGAAAAGGGAGCCTCAATCCTATATAGCTAATAGATTAGTTGGATCAATATGATCATCAACAAGTGCAAGCATGAGCCACAAGCCAAGGCATATTGATGTTTAGAGCCATTGTTAAAGATGAGAGTAAGTGAACCAAACTTCAGAGCCAAGAGCCAAGAGGGAGAAAAAGATGGTGTGGATAAAGCTCCTGTCACGTCCCCATCCCTCAAATCGGTTAAGAGGACGCGACGAACATCATAACGACCGGGCAAACAGCCTCATGAACATAAATCAACGCTGAGAATTAAAAGCAAGCTTAAACGTGCATAACAGGATGCATAATCCATCATCCAAGATGCACAATTCTTCAATCATACAGCGGAAGCAAACATTTACATGCAACCAGCATTCAACATGTTCATCATTATTCATTTACATCAATATAATTGCAGAGATAGAAGAGCAGCACTTATCTGTGGATGAAGAATCCTGCAACCAGCTACGTTGCTGCAACATTCCACCCAACCATAGGCCAACGTGCTCATAAACCTCTTAGCAACGCTGCCACCCCCGAGCTGGGCATGATTCCTCCAAGGATAAGGGTCAACTGCAGGCTTACACATAGCCAAGGGGACACAAAACAGCCAAACCAAACACTGCTGGGTTTAACAGGCCTTCATAGATTGGCCAAGCCAGCACGTCCCAAGGGGACAACCACTGCATACCAGCAGCCAAACAATCCCTTCACAGCTCTGTGAAGAAGGAAAAACAACTAGGAAAAGATCCCTAACAGAAGATGAGCACAGCTCAAGCCCACAAGGCAACACGGAGTTGTTCTTGGCCCTATCATGGCCAAAACAACTCAGCTGCAACCCAAACCAGGGTACTTCAGCAGCCCAATTCACCATGAGTGATGAAAACAATCCACAGCCCACAATGGTTAGTAAACAGCATTCCCAGCATAGCCATGGAAACTCAAATGCAGACCCCAACAGAAAACGGCTCACCACAAATACACAGTGGTCCAAAACGAAATTGGACACCACAACCCACAAGGCACGAGGAAGACAATGATCCCAAAACAAAGACAGTGAGCACTACTCTCACATGGGAAATCGACCTCAAGTTATGAGGTTATTTAATCGATTAAAAGTTAAATGGAATGGACTATTTTTAATTGATATTAAAAAGTAAATGGTACTTGAAATAAAATAACAATAAAAAATAGAAAAACTAAAAAAATTTAAAATGAATATAAAAATTAGTGTTTATATTATTACTATATTTTACTACAAATACACATACATACATATATAGATAAGTTATATATAAGAAAAAATATATACAATAAAAAAATCCAAATATAAACATACAAATATACACAAATAAATGCAATTTCACATAAATTTCTATATAGCCAAATACATGAAGTTGCAGTACAAAGAGCTAAAAACACAAACACAGAGTTGCATACAAAAAACATGTACAAAGATCTCAATCACAAACATAGAGTTACATACAATAACACATCATTTCATTCAACAAAAAATTCTACATAAACATACAAATCTACACAAACAAATGCAATTTCATACAAATTTCTACATACCCAAATACATAAAGTTGATTTACAAACACAAACACAAACACATAGAATTGCATACAAAAACATATCATTTTATCCAACAAATAAAAAAAATATTTAATTTAACAAACATAGAGTTGCATACAAAAAACATGTACAGAGATCCCAATCACAAACATAGAGTTACATACAATAACACATCATTTCATCCAACAAAAAAATCTACATAAACATACAAATCTACACAAACAAATGCAATTTCATACAAATTTCTACATACCCAAATATATAAAGTTGATTTACAAACACAAACACATAACACAAACACAAACACATAGAATTGCATACAAAAACACATCATTTTATCCAACAAATATAAAAAACATTTGATTCAACAAACATAGAGTTGCATAGAAAAAACATTATTTAATCTAGCAAACATTAAATCCATTTCATCTAACAAATTGTGCATAATTGTACAAAGTTAAAGTTCACTCAAACTGATTTAAATATAAACATACAAATCTACACAAACACCTAACAACCACATAAAATTGCATAGAAAAAAATTAGAGGAAATTTCAACTCAAAATGGGCCTTTTAACTTTTATTCAAATTCCATGTCATCATGTGTTAGCCAATGAAATTGCTTTAAATTTGAAATACCGTATAGGTCTTAAACACTTTTTTAATATAAATTTGGGGATAGGTATCATAAAAAAAACTACTTTTTTTGTTTGTATTTTTGGCATATCTCCCCGTGTTTTTACTCAAATTTTGATCAGGAGAGCTCGTTGGATGCCGAATTAAATTCGGCATCCAACGAGTACCCACTCGGCATACTTTTGATGGACCCCGCCACCCCAAAAACAAGAAATACCTGAAAAAACGTAATGATGATGTCATCATTACATTTTTTCAGGTATTTATTGTTTTTGGGGTAGCGGGGTCCGTCAAAAGTATGCCGAGTGGGTACTCGTTGGATGCGGAATTTAATTCCGCATCCAATGAGCTCTCCTGATCGAAATTTGAGTAAATACACGGGGAGATATGTCAAAAATACAAACAAAAAGGTAGTTTTCTTCTTTTCTTCCTCCCAAATTAATAAATATTATTTTATTATTTTAACTATTATTTTACTAGTTCATTTTAGGAGGCCCATTTTGAGTTGAAATTTCCTCTAATGACTTTACATACTAATCTACACAAACATCTGTAATTTCACACAAAGTTCTACGTACCCAAATACATAAAGTCGCATTACAAAGATCTACAAACACAAACATCAAACATAAAAATCATTTCATCTTACAAACACATAAAGTTGCATATAAAAAACATATCAAGCATCAAAATCATCTCATACACCAAATACATAGATTTACATACAAAAAGATCACCAACACACCTAGAAAATGCACTAAAATTAGACAATACATATATTAAAATATAAATAATAAATCATAACAATGCAATACAATAAATGCTATATAAATTAAAGTTGAACAAAAAGAAAAAAAATGCAAAGAAAAAAAAATAAAAAATAAAAAAATGTAAAGAAAAAAAATATAGAAATAGTTATTTAATAATTTCAATTATATGTAATTAAGTTTATTTAAATGTTAAATAAATCATGAAATTAGTCTTTGTGAAAAGATTTGTATGCAATAAAGTTTATATGTGTGAAAGAAATCATGTGAAAACATTAAGTAGAAAATGAAGTGTATGTGTGTTAGAGAAATTATAAAATTAGTTATGTATGGGAAAAAACATACCACATAATACTATAAGAGACTACTCTAAAGATGATAGGGCGCCCTACCATCTAGAGCATTTGAATGGGTTTAATCCCATCCCCCAAAAATATAATTTTTTATTGAGAAAAATATGTTTGTAAGTCTCTCTCCTTACAAAACTTTCGAAAATTTAAAGTACAAAAATCATTGCATATCATTTCAAAGTGATATAAATAACACTATTTGAATGTTCAAAGATGCTTTATACTTGAAAAAATAAAAAAACAAAAAACCAAATATTAGACACATTTTTATTTAAATATTATTTTAAAAAACATGAAAAAAATACAGGTAGTTTAGTTATCTTTCTTTCTCTTTTCATAAACATTCTTAAAAATGACTCACTAATACAATCCATGTGTTCAATTCAATTTATATATTGAATCAATATTTATGTTTAAAAATGCTGCAACTATCAACACACTGTAATGCCTTACAACAATGTTTAAATATATATTTAAAAAAATTCTAAAACTATCAATACAGTGTATATATGCCTGGAAACAATGTTTAAATATATATCTTGAAACAATGTTTAAGAGAGTTATCATTACCTTTCATTTTTCAAACATGAGTATACAATATAAACGGTAGCCTCTCCATCAAATTCATGTTATGCAATTCAAATCCTGTTCATCAACCAATTATTAAAATTGTCAAACATATATATGCGAAAAAAAATTTCAAATATTAAAAACCAAATTGTCAAAAACATATATACGAAAAAAATATTAAAAAACATTTCAAAACTATTTTTAAATTGTTAAATATCTAAAATATTAAAAAACATTTTAGAGCTATTTAAAGTTTTTTTTAAATAATAAAAAATACAAATATCATAGTTCCGATATTTCCTCCTCGATAGCCGTATAAAAAATACAAATATTAATAAGCAGTGAAAAAATGGAAACATAGAACAGATGGGAAATTAAATACATATGGGATTTTGTGTGCTGCTGTAGCTAAGAATCATATTTAAACTTATTTAAGCTGCTGCTGTAGCAGGGCAGCTTTTATTTGTTACACCATAAAACACTTACTCACATCATCTATCTGAATCTTTTGTATGATATTTAGGAGAGGACAGACGAAAGAACCAAACCAGACTGATTTAATGGCTGAGCAAAAGGATAGACAGAAGACCCAAACCAAAGTGATTTAGGACGGTACTATCGCTAAAGACCGAGCTCTAGAATTATCGATAAATTAATTTCACAATAGATAATAGATTTCGGATGGGGTTTGAGCGAGTTAGGTGTTAAGGACAATTTAAGGCCATCACTGTCGCTGTTGCCATAACCCACCAAACCCAAACAACCATCAATCTATCTGTGGGTAATGGACTAGAAAGAAAGCGGTACCCGGCTAAACTAGACATGCTCGGCTCCGCTCAGCTTGGGATCGAACCCAACAGCTATCAATGGGTGGGTAATGAAGTAGAAGGTAAGGTAGTGAAACAAATGGAAGCATAGTTCCTAAGATAAGAAAGACCATCACAATTTAATCTCAACACATTCTTTAGCAAATCACAACAGAGATTTGAACTTACTGGAAAGTATATTGCTGTAGAAAGTTTGAGAACGAAAATTAACCTGGGAAAGGAATATTCTTCACTGCCTTTTGGCCATATTTGCGCCAGCAATAGCCATCTCCTAGATAATCGATATTGCTCGTGGTTCTGTTCGTTTCTGACCCTTCCAGATGATCGATATTGCTCAGGTGATCTGACAAATACCAGTAATTTATATCAGCAAACATTACAGGGCCTGAAGCCACCTATAATCTAGTAGATCACCTTGCATAATTTACAGATTAGCTTGTGTGAATGAAAGAAAAATTGCAAGGAAATGAATGAACTCACTACTTCTGGCTTTGTAGGATTGTTTTGTACGGATATTCAGGGGGCTGTTTAGTTTTTGAGGGCCCTGATTTGATCCTGAATTTCTCTTTGCACCGATATATGCACTGGAATCTTCATGACACAAAAAAAACGCGATCAAGAATTCCTGAAACCCACTAAAGCCAATAAATCGGAAGCCAAAGAAACCCACTAACTAACCGGGAGGAAATGTTCTACTGTTATCCTTGGGCTGCGATTTGCAGATCGCTGCATCATATCCGATATTTCTAAGATGACACATCACGAACTGTTTGATGCATTCGAGTTGTTGGTCCATTTCCAGTTACTTGCATGTTTCAGCGAGCAGATCCAACTCTGATGCCCTGATCAATATTCCTATCTTGTCAGTTCAAGATGGTCATACCCAAATATTTATTAATGTTGAAAACAAAGCAGCCATTTCCAAACGGTAAATGGATGAGAAAGAATTTTCTGATTTGAATGCATAGTTTACCTTGAGTATCTCGCTGTGAATGATTAACAGTTTTGCAATCCTCCGTGATGTTGTTGGCATTCTGAATTGTTTCAGTTTCAGTCTGAGTCCGAGGAGAACGGTTTTCCAGGGGTTGGCCCTCGGCGCCAGATTCCTCCGTGAATTGGGCGACCATCTCCCCGAGGCAGTCGAGTCTGTCACGTCAAATTGTTCGTGGTCCTGTTCTTCTTCGCTCCCGCTGCTTCTATGTAAGTGAGCCCACCCACTCTTCCTCTGTCAGTTCTCAAGTCGCTAGTTCCAATGGCGAAAATGTTTGGCTCCGGCAGTGGATGTCTAACCTCCTACCACACAGACACATGACTCAGACCACACAGACTCAGACACCACATGCAACACATGACTCAGACCACACCCAAACACAGGCCAGACCATAGACAGAGGAGGAGGACACCATAGACAGAGGAAGAGGAGAAACATTAAGCTGGGTAAAATTCGAAATATATATATATAAATGTCCTCATTTCTTTCCACACTGGCTTCAACGGGTAGTTTTAAAAAACAAAAAAAACCTTCACAAAATCGTTAACAAAAGCTTGAACAGATTTAAAAAAGATCTCTTTTTAACTAAATTTGAAATTTGAATCTGTGATCGTTAACAAAAGCTTGAACAGCTTTAAAAAAAAATCTCTCTTTAACCAAATTTGAAATTTGAATTTGTGATCGTTAACAAAAGCTTGAACAGCTTTAAAAAAAATCTCTTTTTAACCAAATTTGAATTTGTGAAAGTTTGAAGGTGAGCTGTTTCTTTGTTTTTTTTATTTTGTAAAGTATTAATTTTTTATTTTTTTTAAATAAAGTATTAATTTTGAGAAAAAGAATATTTGGGAGTTTGAATTTGAGATTTCATTTTTATATTAAGAACGTTTCAATGTTTTTTTTTTCTTCTTTTTTTAATCAAAGGGAATATGTTAATAGAGTTTTAATGTTTTTTTTTTCATTTTAATCAGGGAACATAGGTAGACATTAGTGTCTTTCACCCAAGAGATTAGGGTTTGGGTGAAAAGGAATTATCCTCACCTTACAACCACAAGCACGTTGAATGGGCTATTCGAGTTTTGAACCTCAAGAAACCCCAATATTTTTTGGTTGAACACCTCTGGTGCAGGGCGTCTGTCGTTCAGTATGTCGTTCAATCTTGAACCACTGAGAAAATTGGTCACAGATTTTGGGCCTAGTCACCATAGATTTTAAGGAGATACACATGGGCATCAATATAAATGGTTGAACATATGCCCTCCAAAGATTTCATTCAAGCTCTCCAATGATTATCAACTCTCATTGCATGGGAAATCTCTTGAAGAAAGGCCACTCCAACATTTTTGCCCAATTCCATGCCATTAAAGTCATGGATATCCCCATCCCATAAATTTACCTTGACTTGCAGTGGGTTTTAACCAAACATCAACAATTCTTTTACACACCCTGTGGCTTAACCCCTTCATGTAGTGAGCATGATCATGGTATTCCCTTGATTCTTGGAAATCAACTCCCAAATTCGTATCCTTATCGACACCCATTTTCCCAGAAGAATGAAATTTGATTATTCAATAACTATTGGGGTCAAAGTCATTTGTCCTAGCACTAATCCTTATTCCTTGCCAATTTTCATTGTATTAAAGAAAGAAGGCAACTGGTGCACGTGTTCTAATTTTTGTGCTCTCAATAAATTGACCATTAAAGAAAAATTGGGTTGCGAAGGAAACGATGGATGTTGGACTAACTCTCTCTCACACACCCATCTTCCACTCCAAGTTGTGTGCAAGGGGAGATTGATGTGGTGAATGGGAGTAAAGGCTATCGTAAAGCTATGTACCTAGAACTTACACATTCAATTAGGTATGGGATGCAACTGGACTTCTCAAGTTTGTATATTATTTTTGAACTTGCTCAAGAGAGGTGAGATGTGGAGCGACACCAAAGAGCAGGATCGACACTTTCTCAAACTTGTTCTGGGATATTTATATTATCTTCAACATAATGAATGATTTCTTTTAACAGAATGCGAGATATGCAATAGATTAACACAATGTAAATAGCAATAACCAACGGTATTATAGTAAACAGCAACATGAATAGTATATTTGCAGAGCCGAGTAACAGTACATTTACAGGGCCAAATAAACAATATGATTACAGACTCAATGAATAGTCGATTGTCTTCGGAGTGCGAAGATCAGCACGACAACACTATAACATACAAGCCAAAGCAGTTTCTGATCCCAGCTGATCACACTAAGTGCAGAGGGAGAGCATACGCTACTTGGTTGTTTACAGATGCATTACACTTGAGATCACTGCTTTTGATCCCAGCTGATCGCTCTAGGCGTAGAGGGAGAGCATACACAGCGCTCGACACTCACAGAATGCAACCTAAAGCCAAGCGGACTACTTGCTCAGACTGACTCACTAAGAACTTGCAAAACTCTCTAAGACTCGAGATGTGATCTCCGAATATGATGATCAACAATGAGCCCGAGGGGTTTATTTATAGCATCCTAGCCGGTGCAGCCGGTGGACACTGACTGATGCTAACCAGTCATAAAGAGATCCGGTAACCCAAACTTACACTAACCAGTCATAACCGAATCCACGGGATGGAATGTGGGGACTACCACATCCATTATCTCATCCCTTAACTAGCCAGTGGCATTATGGGGACCCGAAGAATCATCATGACAGACCGACAGCATAAAACAAAGTAGAGCATAGCTGGCCCACGGCATCATCTATCTACTATTGACAAAGCGGAGCTTTCATCCGGCCTATGACGGAAACAAAGTGGGGCAATCCTGGCCCACTCAGGCTTCATAAGGCCCACCATTGCTTTCAATCATATAAGTCTCGGCCTTGAAGATACTCCCAAATATCTTCGTCTGGGGAGTCATAACCTTGAGCATCTTCTATAGGAGAATCTATAGCATCAATGTCCGGAGGAAGCAGATATAACCAAGGAGAGAATCAACATTATACATCAGAACCGTGAAAGACTTCTAACGGTTCGCTGACGAACTCTCCGCGGAACTTGGACTCAACTCTGAAGTCCAGAGGAATGTCACGAATAGTTACACGTGACTCGATGTGGTCACCTTCCACATTTCTCCGTATTACTTTCTGCTGTACATACATGTGGTGCTCAAGTGGTCTGTAAGAACCTCCTTCAAAATGAAGCTTGAATTTAAACCAAAGTTTCCTTTGGTGTGCCACTTCCATATCAGCTTTAAGATGAAGGATGAAGTTTGCTCTGCGGTTTTCCCAATTAGTTCTAGGACAGAACTTATCAAGGAAAACATCTGTCCAACCCGACCATTTGGCATTGGCTTTGAGATTAGCTAGGTCGGCGAAGATTATAACTGAATCATTTTCTCTGCAGCATTGTAGAATGAGATTATAGGAAGTCCATATAAGATTTCCTGCGCAGAGATCAATATACCAGAGATGATGAGTATCATCGTAATCTGTCCACACCTCTGGGCAGTCTCAGAGTTTGCCAGTGGCATCTGCAAAACTGAAGAAAGCTTCTTTCTCCCAACGTTCAAGAATAGTCAGCTTTAATGGAGAAGACTGAATATTATGTATCATTGTCAGCTGCAGAAACCTTTTTGCTTCATCTGCTGAAGCGTATTCCAGAGACTCTATTCAAACATTCCTGGGTAATGTCCCATCCCAGGGAAGGATAAACAAACCTTCTTTTTTCAGCAATTCTTCATGTGTCTTTGGCTTCTTTGCTGCTTCTTTAGATTTCAGTTCTCTCCTCATTCGTCTTCGAGCAGGACCGAAACTGGATTCTCCTGGAGCAAACATGTTAAGAGCTGGCTGAAGTGCTTTCAATTCTTCTGCTGACTCCCTGGTCAACATATCAGCAAGACAATTAAGATAGCCGGGTTTATATACAATTTCATAATCAAAATTTGATAACCATATAAACCATTTTAAAATACGACTATTGTTTTCAGCCATAACATTTTCATTCTTCAACATTCCAGGCATTATTTTTAAATCAGTCCTGATAATGAATTTTACTGGCTTAAGGAAGAGAATGAAATGTTGCACAGTCTTCTTGACTGCCAATATTTCTTTATGGCTAGAGGGATAATTAAGTTCAGCTTTCTTGAATGATCCTGAACCGTAGCCACATATGTATTCTTTCTGATCAATTGCTTCAAGTAATACTCCACCCCATGTATGGGCAGATGCATCTGTTTCTATAATCAGATTTCCTTTTCCTGTAGGCAAATTTAGTGCTGGCAGCTTTAAAGATTTTTCTTTTATTCTTTTCACAGCTGTAGTCATTTCTCTAGACCATGCAGGCGGATTCTTTTTCAATCTGCATTGGAGCAGAACAATATCAGCAGCCTGACCCTGATAGAATGGTCTGATGTAGTTTAAAGAGCCAAGGAACCTCTGGAGTTGTGTTTTATCTGTTATTTCATTCGGAAGTTTGTCAAAGTTATGAAGCACATGCTTTTGTAACACAACCGTTCCTTTATTAATCTTTAATCCGAGAAATTCTATCTCGGTCTTGCCTATCTCCATCTTTGGTTTAGAGAGAACCAATCCATGTTTAAAAACCAGATCATAAAAGATCTGCAGATGCTTGAGATGTTCCTACAGACTACGGGAATAGATCAGTATATCATCGATAAACACTAATATCCATGGATAGTCTCTGAATATATCTTCCATCCGTTTTTGAAACTCAGATGGAGCGTTATTGATCCCAAAGGGGAGAACTTTCCACTGGTATAAGCCATGTGGAACGACAAATGCAGTTTTGAATCTATCTTTAGCCTCAATGCCAATCTGATAGAAACAAGATTTTAAATCAAACTTACTAAAGATAGCATTACCTGTGATTTGCTGCAATAGACTGGCTTTATCAGGTAAAGGATACCTGACCTTCTGGAGAACAACATTTAGTGGCTTGAAGTTAACCACTAACCTCGGTTTTCCCCGCTTTTGTTCTGAGTGCTTATTGACTACAAAGGCGCGTCATGCCCAAGGAATTTTAGAAGGCTCTATCAGTCCTTTCTCAAGTAACTCTGCAATCCCCTTTTTACAGAATTCCCTTTCAGAAGGAGTCATCACTCTTGCAAAGGCCTTCATTGGTTTGATCTTCTGGAGAGGATCATAAGGGAGTGAAACAAAATATTTCTCTCGCTTCCAAAAAGCATTAGGGCTGTCAGAACAACAATCCTTTTTAAGCTTCTCAGATATTTCTTTCAACATTTTCTCACCATGCGTCTCTGAATATGCTATTGCTCTTTCCATTTTTGCTAGCCGAGGAATACTAGCATCTTCTGGTTCTTCTGTACTGAGGCATTTGACTTCACTATGAAATGACAGAGGAAGAGTTACTTTCCTTTTATTAATGTAGCAAGTGAAAGTCATCTGATAGTGATCTACTGTATAGGGACTGACTTGATGTAAGAAATCAGAACCTAGTAAGCAATCATCTTTTAATTCATCCAGTCTGTAGAAAGTAAGCTTACTCTGAGCTTTGCCAAATATGACTGGAACAATTTTAGCTTTACCCTTTATTGGTACTGGCGTGCCATGGATAGCAGTTCCACTGCCGAATGTCTTTTCCCAATAATAAAAGGGTAGTGCAGAACCTTTTGCAAGATTGACCTGGCAAACAGAATCAATCTGACAGGAAAGAGTGTAGGGCTTGAACTCTTGCAAATCAAACTTTATTTGTATGTACAATTTCAGACCAGACATAAGAAACAAGCTGGGCTGAGTATTTACAGGCTGGTCAAGATCATCAGGAGTACTTACAATTTCTACTTCTCTGTCCATAGCTCCTTTGATGAACTTATTAACTTCAGCCTCTGAGGAATGCTCTTCCTCAGCATCTAGGATCTTTATGTGATCCCGAAGTTCACTAATTTTTGTACAAAGCTGCTTGATCTGTTGTTGTTTCTCTTTCACCATAGCTCTCAAGGTTCCTCTCGTTGATAGTCTATATTCCTGTTTGTTTTCATGCTTATCTGGATAAGCCTTATAGACTGTTGCTGGTTCATGAAAGCTAACAACCTTCTGAGAAATATTCTCTCTGGGTTTCTCAGATATCTTTTGTTTTCCTTTAAGTTGTTTGAGCAGCAGATCTTTTTCTGTTCTCAGCCTTTCTCGTAATTGGTATTGGTAGGGCTGAGTTTGAGCATATTCTAATTCAATGGCAGCTATCTGTTTTTCAAGGTCGTAGTGCTTAGGGACAGAAAGCATGTACAACGAAAAGTCAAAATCAGGAGGCTGGAAAGTATTTACAGAAGAGGAAATAGAAGGACGAGGGGAGTTGGGCATATTACACCCCCCTAAATTTGGAGCCTCGGAAGCATCAGTGTCAGAAGCAGAATCAGACAGTTCAGAAGAAGAGGCTGAAGAGGGACCAAATTTATTAAGCTCTAGAATATCATTAGAATCAGACTCAGAATCGGAATCAGAAGGGAGATAAAGGAAGTCACCAGTAGGGGGCTGGGAAGAGGAAGAATACCGCCACCACTGGGGTTGTACAGAAGCACAGAAAGCAGCAAGCCGAGGCCTGGCTTTCTTTTTGGGGCATTTGTTTTCCCAATGGCCTTTAGTGCCTCAGAGAAAACAGGATTCTTTATCTCCGGGTTTCCGGCGCTTAGCCTTCGAGGAGGAGGCCTTTGGAACTTATAAGATTTCTTCTTTGGCCTTTTTCCTGAAAACTTTAATGGTTTCTCAGGATAGTGTTATCTTGGATCACTAGTAAAGAAATTCTTCTTCTTGTGCTTGTGCTTTCCTGTACATTGACAATTTTTATTAAGATGACCACGATTGTGGGAACCACATCCCCAATCTGGCATTTGAGCAACCTTCTTACAAAAGGAAGGTGTATACATATTCTGATGCCTTTTGAAATCCTTATCAATGCGCTTTTCGAGGCAATGTTCTTGCCACATTTCTTTAATGTGATGATGGAGCTGAGCGATTGACAAATTCTGATAATTCAAATTTTTATCTTTCATGTATTTTTCCACGGCATCTGGAACATGACTTGGGATACTTCTCAGGTAATGTTTTAAGTATGCCGGATCACCTGCTTTGCGTGCTCTCATAAGCAGCTTTTGCATATAGCAGAAATATTCATCTGCAAGTGATAAGTCACAAAGCTTGGCAGACATAAAAAGGGATCCGAGATGATTTGCATCATCATTGTCATCACCTCCATGAAACTGTGTTGCCAAGGATTTGAGCAATTGCTGATCTGCATCATCAACACTTAAAATATCATCACGCACTCTTTGAGGAAACCATCTCCACCATTCATTGGCTAATCCCGTAAGACCAGTAATAAGCAGTGTAGCTATCTGCTGGCCAGATATTTCAGGGTTTTGAGCTTTCTTCAACAATGTGGAGTGAAATAATAAATTCAAAGAATCATGTATAGCATCTCTGGACTGATAGTCAATATTCAAGATGGGGTGATCAGGCATCTGAGAGATGATATTATTGAACGTATGGGTACTAAAATTTAATGGAATACGAGGACCTTGGGTAGGTTCTCTTTCTGCCATATGATCATCGAATTCTGGCTCAGGTCGTGAACCAAAGGAAGATCCTAGCACATTCGTGCTAAGCATTCTTAAGTCCATTGAGACAGACTGGGATTCTTCAGGTTGTTCTGGAGGAACCTCAGGTTGTTCACGAATGTCCTCAGTCTCTTGCTGTGATTCAGGAAGAACAGATGAAGGTTCTTCTTATTTAATGGGAGCAAGACTTAAGATTTTCTGTATGACCTTCTCAGGAAGTGTAGGAGGCAGAGTTTTGATAGCAGTTACCCATTTTGTAAGAATTCGGAATTCCACTTCAGATCTACCAAAATCAAATTCTGGTCTTTGATCTGTGTCATTAGTAGCCATCATCCCAAATGACATGCTACGTTCAAGTTTAGCTTTAGGGTCTTTTCTTTTAGAGCCTTCAACAGCTAAAGCTAAAATAGCTGGGCTAGGTTTCATAACCTTTGAACCCAGAGAAGAAGCTCTTTTTGACAACTCTTCCATTTTATTCAGACGAGTCAGAATATTATCAGAAGCTCTAGTAATCATTCTTTTAATAGCTTTTGAGTCAGCAAGTAGGTGTTGAACCAGTTCCAGCTTCTCACTTACTTCGGCAATCTTTTCTTTTTCTTCCTGCATGCTAGCTTTAAGACTTAGAATGTCTCGGGCCACATCATCTAGATTTCTGGCAGTTAAGCTATGCTGCAGGTTTCCCCAAATGCTTAATATAACCTCATCAGATGGTGTTTCACCAATCTCTACCGTTTTCTGAGGTAGATATTCTCTTTTAGAGAGACCATCTGGAGTATACTGTCTGAAACGGATTGTAGGCAGATTCCTACGTGGAAAATATGACTTTCAATCATCCCTTTCTATTTCATGGACATCATTTTCTCTAGGGAGAGAAAACATACCTAAGTGGGGAGACTTTCTGTGACGCCGGAGTTTCTCAATCGTTTTCCGACAAGCGAGACAATCTGTGTGTTGAACTTTGTGTTCTGTGTCATGGAGGCCAGTGAATGACTCTGAAGAGTTGGGTTCTGGAACAGAAGGAGTGGAAGATAGTTTTCTGTCGACTGCATAAGAAGAGGTAGATGCAGAACGAGATAAAGAAGGATTTACATCTGCAAGGGAGAATCTTGGAAATGGTGTAACATTAGGTAACCGGAATGAACTGTTTTGCCTGTCAAAGCTTATCGGCTGCTTTTTTAAGGAGGCCTGTAGGGCTTCAGTGTTTCGGAGTTCATCATATTTACACTCCCATTCTTGTGTATATTCAATGCATGTCCAATCAAGAGAACAGGTTGAGCTTTACTGGAGATATCATTTTCCACCACGCTAAGCAGGCGCGGGGTATTGTGAAGAGGGGACTGGAGTGCAGGTAAAGTATCATTACCGAATGTAATATCCCTCTCCTACGCCCTGGAATAATTTGTACCTTTGCATATTGTTGTATGAGGCTTCTGGGTGAGGAGCTCAAGTGCCAAGGCCCCACCCAAAGAAAAACATGAAAGTTAGGTGAAAGTCTAATAACACTAAAAGCCGACGAACACAGGTGCGGCAAGAACTAGGGTTAAGGGATCGGAAACAAGGGTTGGACAACAGACATTATGATATAAATCATATCATAAGGACAAATAAAAATTTAAGAAAAAGGGGACATTTATTAATAAATTGAAGATCTATCTATGATAGATATAAGTCCTCCATAAGGAAGAAAGAAAATGACAAACAAAGCCTTCATAAAAGATAAGGTATTTTTAATTAAAAGCTATAAGTAAAATATATGATGAATTGATAAATTGAGAGAACGTGGAGTATCATGATATAAATTATATCATGCGAATGAAGGAAAACATAAGTATTAAATCCGAAGACCTAAAGGTCTATAGGATGGATTTATTTTCGCTTTTAGGACTAAGGACTCATTGAGTCCTTTTGGCAGTATTTACTCCCTCGCTTTACATATGTAAACTTTTACTTTTTATTATAAAAGAGGAATTAATTTACTTTCAACCAGCACGACTTAAGGAGAGGTCTGGCTTAAAGGAAGGAATTGATTACCACTGACCTCAATGGTTGTTACCTGCTCCGGGACAGAGGGGACCTGCGCATGCAGCATGCACATAATTGCATATTTTTCTCTTTTCTCTGCACTCCTTTTTCTTTTAAAAAAGAACCAGGTTCTGATTGGGAGGGAAAAAAAAAACCCGGCACTCTTCTAGAAAAATGCTCTGCCTTTTTGCTGTAGAAGAATTCGCTGCTGTGAAGGGAAGGATTTTTGCCTTTTTGAGAGGAAGCACTAGAAAGGGGCGCGCCTTCTCAATCATTTTAGGTTTTAGGCGAAAATCCCACACTACAGATAGAGTAAGTGGGATCTTACGTGCTGAGTCTGGTATGATACTGCTCATTGTGTTTTCAATTCAAATGAAGTGGCCATTCTGTATGCCTCTAATCGTGAGGGTTGTTTCGATTTGTTAGTTATGGGACTTTCAACCTCCTGAAATATTTTTCACGTTTATTAATCCCAGTGTCCTTATCTACATGGACCTGAAAATGCACCCATGTTGCATTTTAACCCAATAACGGTATTGGCTAATCTTCTTAACCCCTTTACCTTTTTCTGGCTGGTTCTAGCTTGGTAGTGGTCTGACCTCGCACTGATAATCTTGGTGACAGTTGCTGGTCATAACCGTGGTTTTTTCAAATGCAGAATATTGACTTCATAAATTGGTTCAGACTTTCTGTTTGATTTTTTTTTTAACCCACGTATCACCAAAGCCGAAGCCCAGCAGAACTGTGGCTATGTTTCATGGCGCTAGCGTGATGACTAGTTTTTGTGTTCTTATTTAATTTTTGTCTCTATTTTTCCAATGTCCATCACTCTACGCTATAACAATGTAACTACAACAGATCAGGGTCTGTGACCGTGGCTATCCAATGTGTAAGTTCTAAGCGTCACCATCTTGTGGCCCATGACGTGTGGGTACTACAAACTTCAACGTTTCAATCGATGGAGTCGTCGGTTTTGTCTTCAAATCTTTACTAGCCAGAGCCATGGCTTCTGGATATTTTGTCTTCAAGCTTTAATCACACGAGTCATGGCTAATCGTCAGAGGCATGGGTACGAGACGCCCACTTATTAAGAACCTGGTTCGCCTTTTAATTTTTAATGCCAAATGCTTTCATGCCGAGTTCAACTTGCAAGAAACCCAATCCTGAGAGATTTCTCATTTCCAATCACTGGCAGGGTTCCCGGAGATTGAAAATAAGAAAGGTTTTAAAGATTTTTTTTTTTAACTTCAGTAAATTTTGTCGGTCCTTCACGAAACTGCCAAGGGGTGGAATTATGCTGTTTTCAAACCATTTTTTTGTTTTCGCTGGACATGGTGATGCGTTTTTCCTTGATAAAAACTGTCCTTTGACTTAGGTTTTGTCTTGCTACCTTGAGATGCGTTTATTTCCAACATAAAGGCTGTCCTGTATGTTTTGCTGGACATAAGAAAGACTCCGATCTGTTTGTTAAACACCACACTTTGCCTTTATAATACTGATAAGCTATGTTGGTGCCCAACCTTTGAAACAATGTTTCAAGAGGCTAGATAGGCCGTTTCGGCAGTAAATACTTTGAATCTTGAACTTAGCAGTTCTAAGCGTGGTTTGGTGTTCCCATACCTAGTCTGATATAGGCAAACATGTTTTAAAAGATATCTTATATATATGTTTTCACATTTAGGGTATGGCGGATCCTCAGATTGGATTTATCGATTCCCCAGAAAACTTGAGGCACGGGCATCCCTGGTATTTTCATTTTGGTAATGTCCACTGTAAGAGATATATGTTGAAAGGCTGCAATATAGGAACTGCATTTTTGTAACCTTGTTTGAATACTTAATGAAAATAAAAAAATCCGAACGGTTTGGTCTGGACTATCTTTGGTGGACGTAACCCCAAGGTTGGGGTGAATCACGTGAATCTGGTTGTCTCATTGTATTATATCTTGTGCTGGTTTATTTATTTGTTTATTTGTTTATATGATGATTATGAATGTAGAATAAATGCTAAATGTTTTTATTTTGCAGACTTCTTAATGGTTTAATGCTTAAGGTATCACGGGTATTCTACATATGGTATCAGAGGCCAGCTACAACGCTGGGCCCTCAAGAATGGGATAACATGATAGTTGCAGGATTGCATTTGGAAGAAGAATTGCTCGGAGCTTACCTTTGAAGCAATTCCATATCGGATAAGGAATCCTCTCTCTGGGGACGACCTGAGCGATTGTGTGAGTAGGCAGTGTATCGTTGAGTTAAGTAACAAATCTGGTAAAATGATTCTTGTGCCTACATTTGATTCATTCAGTAGTTATGCAAAGGAAAATTGCTGAATATATATAGAATCAATTTGGCGAAATGTGGCTTGGGTGTATCTTCAGATTTATTTACTAGATAGGGAGATTGAATTGTGGTTGATAAGATGCTTAGCTGAATCTGAAATGTGTTTTGTTGACCTCCAAGTTTGCGATTAATACATATCAATAATACCTATCTACCAAATGATGTTAATGATCTTCTATCCCCCTTAGATTTTCATACTGTCATGATTTTGTTGCTAGCTCACTCCCGGAGCCTCTTTTATTTGATGTATTTAATCAGCTGAAACAAAGTGTGTCAGGTAATCTCTTGTATACTTAGTGCCTACTACCTATCCTTGCTTACAATGGACATATGTAACGTACCACCTGTACCTTAACGTCATTAGGTAAAAAGTGGTAGAATTTTTTTTTCCACTTCGCTGCCATTCAAGGTGGCTCAATCATGTTAGTGACAGATGAACATATTCAATTTCAGTTTGATAAGATCAAATCGCATGCATGGTAAAATAATCATTTAATGATTTACAACGGTCTCCTTGACCTACGAATCAGTCATGTAAATTACATTCAATTTACTACAATTGTATCGATACCATAAAGTAAATGTTGCTGGTTATTCTTTTTAGTATTCATACGATTGAAATAGTCCCCTCAGGGGTGGAGTGCTGGTGTAGAAATCTACGTGCCATTTTTTAATTACTCCAATATTCCTTATCATCTTATTACCCTTCGTCTGAATGGAACAGAATTACTCATTGTTTAATTTTAGTTAGTGAATTGTATGAAAAGTACTATCATTCATTCCAACGACATATCCTTCACAAAACATTAATCCATTCATCTACTAGTAGTTTGGTTTTCATTGTCATAAAACATTTGAAACAATACTATGAAAAAACTTATATGTGAACAGCATCATTACAATAACATTTCTCGATCATTTTTTTACACAGCGTAAACCATTATCGAATTGTATAGGCACACAAACCATATAAGGAACCAGAAGCATTGAGACACATGAAAAAAGGAGACAAACAAGAATGTACGTGGTTCACCCCTACCTCAGGGTTACGTCCACCAAAGGCTGTCGCGTGCCTGCGACTTTCATTTCATTAGAAAATTACAATCTGCAATAGAAATGTTGCCATCCTTTTCTCTTGAACCACACCGGAAATCACCTAGGGAGTAATTCCTCCGGAAATGATTCTTACAGGATTCTAGATAGATATGTTTTACATCTACATCTCTATCTCCTCTTGAAGGTATCTATGACAGTGTGCATATAAATATAGACATAATCCCTATATATTCACAAGGACTGGCCATCTCCATACTGGAATTAAACAGCCCATTAAAAGTTAAACACGATTGGGCTTATCTAGTATTTCACAGAGAAGAAGCGAGAGTGCAGACCCCACAAGTTGGTAATCTCATTTCTGATAACAACCACATAATCTAAATCGGGAATCTCGTTCATATTCGTTATGCTGGGTTCAAAACTCAATCAAGTTAATTCTTCCAGCGTACCAACCGGGCGTAGGGATTCTAAGCATAAACTGGGATATCGAGGCTGAGCCTTCCATCCGATATGCTAGGTTCGTATGCCGATTAATCATAATTTTAAACATAAGGAAACAAGGGCCTACGAAGGCAAGCACATGCTGCATTACTAAGTTGGCCTTCCAACGCTATGTTGGGTTCGTACAAAATGCTATCTCATTTGATAGATTTAAAACTTAAACAATTGGCAGAGATAACCATAAGATCGGGGTCGCCTGATTCTAAAACCCATTCAGTCATTCCAACGGTGATCAAAGTTCAGAGGCAATAAACATGCCCAAAGTTTTGCTCTATAACCTAAACAGGAAGCACGCATTGGAGTTCAAATTTACTTCCCATAATAATTATAATGCAGACCCTAGGTCACAAAGACCTGACGAAAACAACAGAAGTAGGTTTTCAATTGGAACAGCAGGTCCGCCTCCATCATATGGTGGAGTTCCCAGGATCCTTAATCGTCATGTGCAGCCTAAGATCACAGCAGAGAGGGAGGTGCTTTCCTACGTAAGGCTCTGGTGAAGATAAAAATATGTACCCAGCCCATTGAGCGACTACCACTATAATGCATAGAGGGTGTAGGTTTTACCCCTGCACACCCAATCAAAGCTTATGCCCAAAAGGGTCGAACCCTAGATGCAAGCGTTACCCAAACGCATCAACAAAACAAAGTTACGCTAGTTTATATATATATATATATATATATATATATATATATCCTATCAAACAAGTCCATCTTGTAACACCCAAAACACGCAGGAATCCACAACACATCGATTCAACATGAAAGGGGATAGAAAACTTGAACAAAATAGGCTAGAAAAGCCCTTACCAGCTCTCACGCAGCTCGCAGATGCATGGCTGGCTTTATTTTTCTCGATGGAGAAAATATCCCAAGAGGTCGCGCCTAAGCGTCGTTGCATTCCTTTTCATCTAAGCACCGAGAGGATGCATAACGGTCCAAGGCACAGAGGTCGACCATTCTGCCCCTGGAAAACGCAAAGGAATAATGCAGAGGTCTTCTGTTCCTCTGCCCAAAAATGCAGATCGCAGTTCACCAACTGCATGGATAGATGTCCAACAGATATCCCAAAACTATAACTCAAGGACCAAAATCCAGAAAGTGCAGATGCCTTCTTGGCACCCCGAAATCCCCCCTTTAGAGTGCGCTAAGTCCCTTCTTATTCCCCCCTTACACAACTTTTCCACAGCAATTTTTAAAACCAACGGGTCACTCTCAATGCACCCGAAATCCAAGTCCTGAAACCGGCAACGTCCCCACAATTTATGGCTTTGAGTGGGGTGAATTAATCACTCCACTGACTGTGGCTACGTGTGAGGCAATTTAAGCCCTCCACAATCCATGCTTAGAATCACCTCCTTGAATTATGACATTGAAAATCACAGTCTGCCAAGAAGTGTGAGTCTTGAACAGAGGCATCCAAAGTTGAACCATAAAAACGTCGTACTACCTACTGTTTCAACCGTAGAGTCGACCAGAACCTTAGGCGAGATAGATAAAGAGAGAAAGGCACTTTACTATTTATTTCTCAATTATCGGCAATATTTAGAAAATGGAAAATCCACGGGGAACCCAATAAGGCATGGGTTTAATATCCTTTCAAAAGTAAGAATAGGTCGAGGAGCAAAACTCTCCTTTTCAGGGTAAGAGGCCGACTTAGAGCTAAATAAGCTGACAAGCAAACTTGCGAATCAACTAAGGCAAAAAAGATCAAGGTTCTCTTAAAAACAAAATATCTAGACCCTCCAGCATCAGGCGATGGTAGGTTCTCCTTTTCTTAGCGAAGTACTTCCTACAAAAAAACAAGGATAATTAATAGGGCCGCGCCCTCATGGAGGTGGATTATCTAAAAAGAGAGATATGCAACCCTTCAAACGTTCAATGAGATGGAGGAAAAATCCTTATCGATTTTGAAAGCTCTTTTTCATCTTGAGATCCTCCTCTATCCCTTTAGATGGAGAAAGAGTGGCGTACCTCCAAAATTAACGACTCTCCATTCACTCGCTGGAGTAATCAACGCCTCCATAATTAAAGGTATTTCAAAGGAGATAAGTGATGTGCCAAATAGTTAATAACATACGTACCTATCCATATATGTATTCTGCTTTTCCCTTAATTCCCGATTTTGTATGCATAAGGTATTGATTGTATTTAAGGTCCTTATAAATTATACAAAGGCTCTATTTAATATATATCTAATACTCCCGCATATATATATATATATATATATATATTATAGCATAATATAATGTTGTACATTCTTTACATATATGCCTATATATGAAGCTCTTTTCTTTGTAAATAATACTCCCCGTATAAATATATGGATATATTATACAGAGATAAAATAATGCCCCGCCCTTACCCATATCCTTTTCGTGAGGTTGGTTAAGCCCTTTGGTGGATTTTTTTTTTTTTTTTTCCTTGTTCTATTAAACTTTTTTCGACTATTCGACCCTTCCATGTCAAAGTCAATAAGAAGGTAAACCTCCTCCATCTTAGCTCAGTCATACTTATAACTAAAGAATAGGCTAAGGTAGTTTAGTTTGGGGGTGATTTCGGAAATAAAAAGGAGATCCCTAATCTTACTCCTATGCCTTCATAGGCTCAATTTTCCTGTCATTAAGCTACGACGAGATCCTAAGCCTACAACTTGGATCTTCGACTATATTAATTTTATCATTTTTCTTCTGGCGGGGCCTTGGCCTTGAGCTCCTCACCAGAAGAATGAGTACATCATACATTCAGAAACCCGAATTTCTTGGGGCGTGTAAGAGGGACATTACAACATAGTCCTTCAAACTCTGTTACATATTATGTTTGACTGCATCCTCAAGTCTTGATACTCGATTTCAGAGATTTATGTTTAAATAGTGAGCTTTCTAGAAGAAGTTGCATGATAGTGTGGACCGGGCACATAACAACCAGACTATCTGGTCTATCACCATTTGATGAATTCATGAGGATTCAAGTTTCAAATATGGAGATGTTCAAAA
>LPNX010350272.1:7776-28553 GCA_001517045.1 Pseudotsuga menziesii | reverse complement strand
TTGGGTATTTTGGAGAATAGTACATGTTAAAGATATATAGTTGTGATATATGATGCAAAGTGAAGCAAACCACATGCGCATATATATGTTTCCCCCCCCCAGCACTTGCAGCCTCCTCTCAAAATCCCTTATGCTCTCTTTGGTAGCGCTAATGCGTTCTTCTGCCTCTGCATGGTCTCGGGCTCGAAGATTCCTCGTTCTACGACGCTCTTGAAATGGATTTTTGCAGCTGCCCTATTTCTGCATTAATTTCAGCAAGCCTGTTTGAAAATGGGTAACATCATATAAGATAGGACAATTATGACATTAAACAATTACTATCCTATGAGAATGGGTAACATCATATAAGATAGGACAATTACCATTAAACAATTATGATCCCTATCTTATTGTCATTCATCATGAAATGGAATATACGAACTAGTACATCTCATATAAGATAGGACAACTATGATAATGACCGCATATGAAAAATATGAGAATAAACAACATCATCATGTATGATATATGAAGAAACAAAGTAATGTTAGCCTCCACGGCCCACGTTGAAAATGCAGCACCCAAATTCGTTGTACCGGATGATGTGAATGTTTAACTATTATTATTTATGAAAAGCTGTAAACTACTTTTCTTAAATTTATTTGATTTGAATTTAAATGAAGACACTTATCGAGCCTCCATTTATAGAGTGGTAGAGGAATCTCGCCATAAGTCACGAATTGGATGGCAGGCACAATTCTGACTAGTTCTCCGCACTACTTTTCTGCAGTTGAATACTATCACGCCTATTTAGTGAAAAACTGGCTGGCTTTGGCTACCTTGCGGAGCAAACATAATCTCCCCAAATCACATTGCCTGTCTGAACAGGAAAACTTTGCACAACCAGCTTACGTAGAAAAGATTCCATTTTCTATGCCAATGGACGCTTGATATATTTATATACATGTACAGTACATTATTTCAGCACTTATAATGGAGCTAATTCCTCATGCAGAAAGATATTAGTAGGAGTTATGGTGTCGGGTTATAACAAGAGGCGTTTTTAAAGCACCTAGACTTGCGTCAAAAATTGAGGAAGCATTATGGCTAATTCTTAGCTAATAAACGTTGAGCCTGAATGCCTTAATTATTTGGTCACCGAGCCATTAATTTATTTTACCTTGACTGTACGCCCATTGTGGAGGCGTTACTGGAATCCAAGAGCTGAAATCTTGGAAGCCCTCGGGCGGGGAAGGGAAAATAAAAATCCTCGCCGTAGAGTTAGAAGGGACAGGGGGGCGCCAGCATTTGAGGAGGGCTCGGCTTAGGGTTTTCAGTTCCCTGTCCTGAGATACACCTCTCCATTTTTGGGCAGGGAAAAGGGGCAGATATACCTCTGTGTATGCTTGAAGAGGATGAACCTCGGCGTTACGGGGATTCGGCGTGGTGAGCTGGAAGGGGGAAGGTTTGAATACTAAAGGCATAATGGTATGTCTGCATTGTTTTCTGGGTTTGAATCATGAGTTGGGCACGGTTGATTGCTATGTTTGAATCATGGGTGTCTACGTTTTGATGTCTACAGTTTATATGAGTGTTTTTGTGGGTTACAAAAGGGGTCTGAAAATATTTTGTTTAAGCCAGCGTTTTGTTGGTAGATTGGGTAGATATATATACATATATATATCTTGTGCTTGCATTTTATTGATTCATAATGCATAGTATGCCTGCGTCTTATGATCTGGAACTTATAGTTTGTATCAGCGTGTTGCATGGTGTAGACCCAATATGTGAGGGGTGTATGTGTTTCAGGCATAATTTTAATGTATACCTGTGATACTTAGATTCCATTTTTATATGATGGTTGTGTAATCCCTACGACGTCTAAAAGCAACGACCTGGTGTTGTTTTGGTAAATATTTGGGAATCTATATAGAATACATCGTGTTGGGATCGGGTAGTGCAGTCGATCGCTGCATCTGAATGCTTGACAAAATTTTGGATCTGGCATCTGTACTTAGTCAACCATAGGGAATCGACTTGATCTTTAGGGTTCCAACTTATGGTTTCTCAAAAGTAAAATAAAAAGGGCCTGCAACCTCTTGAAGACCGTGATCTCCTTTTTGGGATAAGGAACGACCTTGTTAGATTCAAGGAATGTTGGTTTTTCTTCCAACGACCCCAGCGAGTCAAGCCAGTATTGTAGGTTGTGCTTTGAATGAGAGTGTGAGGTTTTCTTTTCCAGCAACCCTAGCGAACCAAGCCAGATCTGATGAATTTACATTTGGATGGGAATAGTGAATCTCGTCCATTTTTTTTGTTTTGAGCTTTAGTTTTGTGAATTTGGATTTCTGTTTGCATCTGCGTGTTGATCCGGTCTATGGCCGCGCTGTGCAAAAGATCTAGATTATAATTTATACCCGCATTGTTAAAATTTTGGTGGATTGTGTATCGCCTGCATAGTGCAACGTTGCATGCTTCTAGCGTTGGGACTGGGTTATTAAACTTGATCCCTTGCTGTTGACTATTACCTGGAGCTAAGTCATATTAGCAGCATGGTAGGCGTCCAGTAGTTCATAATCTTTTGATAGCTAGGTAAAGATGAGTGTCCCGGAGACTAATAAATATCTGACTAAGGTCAACAATTTTCTTTGAAACATTTTATATGGTCAGCGATGTTAAAGAAAGCAATTGTAAGAAATTTACAGTTTAAGGCAAGGAAATTTGTATGGCAGTGTTGAGGATCTTTTGTAGTCGTTTTCTTCGTAGGTATGTTTCAGCCATACAATGTGAGGTGACAAATTGCTCGTATGTGCGTCAATAATTTTTCAGACGACATATGACTGGTCCTTTATTTTAATTTTTTGAATTATATTAGGCGAAAATAACCTTATGTAAAAGGTAAGCAATGCAATAAAATGTCTTATGCAGAAATGCCCTTTGGCAGTGGATTTGAATAAACTGAAATTAATCAGTCCGCATTCGTATGTCTTATGCAAACCTGTAGACTGAACATGTATTTTTTCTGGAAAACTCGGAACTGTAATATCCAATCCATGACTTACGGGACAAACTCATAATTTCATTATGACTGCCTGCAACAGCTAGTAATTTGACTAACAGGAAGTATAAAGATCTTGAGGGGATGTTCTATTGTGACAGCAAAGTCACGAGGTATGCTTTATATCATATTGGCGTATTCTGTAAACAGAGTCATGGGTGAGTTTTTATTATTAATCCAATGATTTTAGTAATTTACTGCATGCATATATAATTGTTACCTTGACAAACTAGAATGGAGGCCATGCCTACTCTAGGAGCTCATCCAGGGATGTTGTATGTGTGGGCCTCAGGATGAGGTTTTCTATTTTGTATAAGAAGATAATGGCACTTCATTTATGACGAAGATTGTACACCCTGAGCGGTGGCTTTTAATTGATGAATAAAGAGGAAAACCTAACCTTTGGTGGACGTAGCCTCGTGGACGAGTTGAACCACGTATATCAGTGCCTTGATGTGTATTTGTAAATTACCCCAGTTACCTTAGAGCTATAAAGCATTCAAGAAGTCTGCAAAAATAAAAAATTTAGTAATCTTTTCATCAATGGACACATTTTGTACTGCATTGATAATCATTCTCATCATGTAGACAAAAGAAATAAACCAACACAACAAAATAACACAAATGAGACAACCATTTTTCACGTGGTTCACCTCGTCCACGAGGCTACATCCACCAACTTATTTGTTATTTTTATTTCTTTATCAAAATAGAGTGCTTACAAAAATCACGGCTCATTCCTGGCCGGTTTTATCTTTCTTCAAGGTTCTACACAGAGAGACGCTTGTAACTCCACATCCCTATTCAGGACTCTTATAATCAGCTCAAGTAACATTAAATTTAATAGTCTGTTAACCCTTCAAAAATAACTTTACTCGTGAAGTACTCATTATGTACCTTCTATATTATTCTTGAATTAAGCTTATATACTGCAATTAATGTCTCATTTTCCATGATTCGCATTAACAAGTTGTTCTCTATTTCAAGCCTGGATGAAAATCATAATAAGAAATCAAACACCCGGTAAGGAGCCTGCAATTTTCTATCTTCTCATTAAATTACATCGTATTCTAGCGATCTGTCCAATTAAACATTGCTCGCCTATATTCTCAAATCCACAATCGTTTAAGAAAAACATAAGCAATTATTTCAATCCACCAATATATACATATATACCTATAAAGAGAGATGCGCAGGCATAAAATACCTGGTGAGGTATAAGGTCATTTTATCTGGCATGGTGAGGTTCATAGCCAGCCTTATATATATATAACGCAGTAAGGTGTTAAACCAGCGCAGAGTGTTAAATGCATCCTTTATCGGTTTTGTATTCTTTAGTCTTCCTTGGACAAGGAAATACAAGCATCGAACCCATCTAGACCAGCAGGATGGGTAATTCTAAAAAGCCACCGTAGGCGCGTAAAAATATCACATATAAAAGGGGCTGCCAGGCAATTACCAGATCAGAAAAAAATGGGAACGCAGACAAAAGCTAAATGCTTGTTACTATCCAGTTTTTATATGAAAAAGGAGAGATCATGTCATGGCATCAAATGGATGCTGGACCCAAAACCTAAAATAGGGCAACACTGGGAAAAATCATGGTCATCCGACTCGACTACAACCTCAGGAGACAAAACAATCACAGGTATACTAGTTTAGTGCTGTTACAAACTCTTTAACTATCATTCTTAAGTTGTCTGAATCCAGTATATTATCAATCTATCCATCCTATTTTCCATGTTCTCCTTTCCATCTAGTGATGGTCAATACGATCAGTTTGCTAGTCTCGGAAAAAAAACACAGCCATCATAAGATTAAATATATGTAATTAGTTGCAGCCTGTAATGGTCAATACGCAGCTAAAACATAAGATTTGAACGACGCAATCCTTATACCCAATTTCAGCATTGGGTGAGGCAAAAATAATGAATTTTAAGGGAGGGCGACTGGTGTGTAATGCAGTGTGTGCTGACCTGAGAATCGTGATGATTGGCGCCATGGTCAATCATACATAATTTTACATGTGGAATTCCTATGCGGCATCTCAGAGCTCTTTTAAACAATATTAACGACCAAAAAAAATAGTTTCTGTAGTCTCAAATATATCTATTGATCTTAGGCTGTGGGATATCACCCGATCTAAAATAATTTCAACCTAAAAGGAGATGTCAACCGATAGGCACAAGCATCACTCATGCTGGTTTTTTAATCAACCTAGGGGAGATTCTAAATGAAACACAGCTATGGAATATGAATCTGTCTTGAATTTTTAAAGAGGTTAAGGCGCATACCAGATTGACGCTTATCAACTGCCGTCGAGGGTTAACCCACGTCTTAGGGATCACGAGGGAAAAATAAACGCCTATCTCCAACGCCCATCAAGTGCAGTGGTTTATCCCGATCCCGTTCTCCTCATTTCCCTGTAAAACACCTCTCATTTTCAAGAGGCAGATATTGAAACGCCCTCACTGAAAACAAAAGGCAGCGATCCCCCTCTTGCAACTAATGCAGAGACTTTTCTATTCGACGGAGGAATGCTCAAACCCTTGAACAACGTACTCCCCTCTTTTGTGCCCCCTTCAATGCTATAGACTCCCTCCTAAATAGAAATGCTAAAAGTGAAATCCTTCCAGCTTGATGTACGGTCTTGCATGTAACCGTCCCATTTTCTATCGAGTGAATCGGCCCTATTAGGGCATGAGATGGTGGCCCTTTTCCCGCTGGAGGCAAGAGCCACTGTCCGGGAATAATAATTACACTGTCATGCACAGGGTTCATTTCCCATGATCAGTGCTGTTAGGCATTAATATTATATTTTCTATTTGACCAGGGGTATTTATATCTCAGTCAAACTTATAAATGCAAAGATATTACTCTCCATGAAGATAGTTATAAGGATTATTTAATAATTTAAAATAATCCACGTCTTTTGTAAAGACTTAATCTATCAATTATGGTAGATTTCATTTTTTTAATAAACAATGTCTTTTATAAAGACATAACATACTAGTCCATGTACTAGTCCAAGAATTCATTTTAGTTTCCCCATATATATATTTATATATTTATTATTTTCTTTTTTTTCTTTTTTTCTATACGGTGCCCTCACTTTTATAACGCCCCCTTATTATTTGTACTTTCACTTAGTCAGTTAACATTTATGAGCCACAAGGTGTTGTCTTGGGTGGGGCCTTGGCCTTGAGCCCTCACCGAGACTAATACAATAATATGAAAAATCTACAAGATATTCCAGGGCATAGGAGAGGGATATTGCATCCTCCCCCCCTAAAGAAAGAACACCGTCCTCGGTGTTTCTTGTTTCTTCGACAAAACTTTTATTCTTCTCTGGAGTCATCTCGTCTTATTTCGCCTTGCTCGGATCTATTTGATTTGATTTTATGATCCTTGTAGGTTTGTAGGACCTGCATTTTTCCTGTAACATAAAATCAGGTCTACCCAAATTTTTCATAGGTAAGATTCAATTCATCATGAAACATAATTAGCAGGTCATTTGCAGCATCATAACTACCATTCAGTCCTTTCCAATAATCCATTTCCAAATTACAATTCAACTTAAACAAAAGTCATAGATTCTCTTGCAATCTGCAATTTTTCCAATGTTCCTGGGTGTCATATTACCCAATTATTTTCCATAATGCAATTTATATATTAACAAAAACATGACTACAAGCATTGAAAATCCCATTATATCAATAATGTCAATCAATCAGCATATTACCTCATCGGTACTTGTTTACCTGCAATGCACATACCTTTTTCCGCATTGTTCATTTCTTGGATGTCCTCCATCCCAGCACATCAAGTGCCAGCAGCACATCAAGTGCCAGCAGCACTTCAAGTACCAATCCAAGTCACCCAACACAAGGACGATACCAACCCTTCGTGTATCTCCTCTATGCTATTCAGGGTGCTTGTCATTATTCTTCATTCAAGCCACCCAACAAAAGGATGATACCCTGTACCCCTCTTAGCGGTATCTCCTTTAGGGTGCTTCACCAAGCTGAGGCACTCCGTTCTCGCACACCTCCACAGCGCCTAGAGGTTATTCTCTTCACAGAGTCCCCCAACTCATGTGACAGTCCTCTAATGTGTGCGGAACGAGTCTTAACCACATGTCTTACATCTGGGCGTCCCCAGAATGCATAATGGTCCCTCGCTGGCCCGAGGGAAAAAAAGGTAGATTTTAACCACTACCTCCATCACCACTCCCTCTTCTGGTGATAACTTTATACACATGAGATAGCCCTGGAGCTTTAGCCTTTTTCATGGCCATAAATCCCCATGCCTGCAAGCACTTATAGGGGGTCAGTTTATCATATTATCAATTCAAAGAACATCAAACTTTAAGCATAAACCATGCCTTACCCCATTTCTCATTCATCTGATAAGAGTCCTTTTATCACCAGAATTGACAAGTAGGCATTTTCAAGAAGCCACAAAATTTTTTCATTTTCTTATACTAGCACCACTTGCAAGAAAACACATAAAACTTGAAAATTTTGACAGTGCAATTACTCATTAAATTCCAAGTATTAAAACAGAAAAATTCATTCACAGCTGTAATTTTATATATATACTACATTTGAATCTTTAAGCGCTTTGTCAATGCCATAAGACCAACATCCAAAATCTGTTAGCAATTCTAAACAAAGTAAATTGCCTGCACTTAGCCTCACCACAATACGGTCAGGAAATCTTAGTCGAAAAGACCAATTAAACAGCTATTGTTAGTTAAACTGTCCCTTCTACAATATTCATAATCAACATAAATCAATCACAAGGATGGGCATCCTCAATGAATTGCTGATAATTATTCAAAACCACCAAAACCTGAGATAAAGTGGATATCACCACTTGCAAGAAAACTCGATTAGCAGAGTTTAAACTTATATTATTCAAATAATGCTCCTTGCAATGCTTAAACATATAGCATTGATTCTTGAATGAATAAATATTTACATACCAACACTGCCACAACTTTAAATCAACATATACCTCTTCCTTCTAGCATTAGTTACTACCATTACTTGCATACTAAAAGATATCACTCACATTGATTGATTTTAAATAATCTTGTACTAATGGGGAAAGGCAGCCGCGATTTTTGTTTCCTTTTGAACCGGAAATACAATGCATAATAAACATATAATTAAATAAAAAAGAAATCATCTTTTCCACTTCTAGCCTTTACACCTAATCTAGCAAATAGAAGCAATTTTACCGGAGTAAATGTGGGGCCTGCATTTAGAGGCTGTTCCTAATCTTTTGTAAATCACAATGCATATAAATAACCATCTTGGACATGATTCCATAATCTGAAAATAAAACCAGGGATCAATATCTAAAGAAATAACTCCCCCCTTTTTTTTGAATTAGCTATAGAATCACAGATTCTGCAGCTAATTCTTTTTCAATGCATTTTATTTAAGAATCAAATCAGCATGAACAAAAATGCATTGGCTGCAAATTTAAAAAAGAAAAACTGTAGCTCAATTTTGGCTGATGGTATTCTAAGCAAATTTCAATCAAATCAATGCATAGGTAAATACTACTGCAAGTAACACATAATCTAACATAAATACCACTTAAATTTCAACCCATGGTATTAATATGCAAACCAAACAATCCCAACCTATAAATGCAGCTATCATTCAAATTTCATCAACTTTCATCCCATGGTATTTTATGCAGTTACCTATCCAATCCAACAATCGTAAAATTGTATTCATTTACCTAACCAATTCACCACATAAAACATATATGAAGTTATCTCTTAAGTTTACCCATATATTAAAGTATATATCATAAAGGTCAACCTAAAAAGAAATCTCGACCTAACATTTACCAATTTACTCCCGTTATATATGAGCGGTTTCTAAACTTGTTTGGTCAAACCCAGAAATTGAGGATCAATTGTCAAATCTGCTACAAGAAATGTGACCAATTCCTACAGCAAAACATCCATCCCTCATGATATTTATTGAATATAAATTCTTCAGCATAGGATTTTATATAGAAATACATATTGATCATGATAGTGAACAAAACGTAATTGATTCCACTCTACACTCAACAATAACTCAAACAATGGCTACAAGAAATTGATGCATACTTCTCCCAATTGAGCAACACTGCATGAATTTACTTTTGGTTTTGAGTGTTGAACAAAAATGAATGCTCCGGTCTTTTCCAAAAACTCAATCTACAGAAGTAAAATCGAGTATTACCGCTTCTGGCCAATTACGAATTTGCTCAAGGCTTGGGGAAAAAAAAAAAAATGATTACATGGAACTTTCTTAGTTACTAAGCCTTGGAATGCCACACTTTCAAGTAGTGGTTTGTTGCCCAATAATTTATGCATAATATGAAATTACTCCATCTGCAAATTAATGAAAATGAATAGGACTAGGCCTTTTCTTTACCAGCAAATGCATAATATATTTATTTCAAATACCAGAAATCATTGCAATTACCCATCAAACCATTAGAATATATGTGTTACATTTATCAATCAATCTAACATATATAATGTAAATGCAAATACCACTCAATTTTGACTCATGGTATTTATAAGCAAATTCCAGACGAAATTATTAAACCATAATCGGAAGCTAAAACATATACAACGCCAAACATGCAGTAAATTTGAAACTAAGTAAACAAATTCAGATCTATTAAATACCAGGTAGGTTTATACCTTTTTCGTCAATCACTGGCCATGGACAATGACTGTAATTGGAAAACAAATTTAGATTTATGAAGCATATAGTTACCAGGCTCAGATCTATTATAAACCAGGTATTTTTACCTCAATCGCCGACTATGGACAACGATTGAAAATTTGCCTAATTTGAAATGAGCAGATATATAATATTGAAATCCCAATCTAGTCATAAGACGGCAGTCATAAGCTATGGAGACAAAATTTCAGCCAACTCCAATTATTTAATGAAAACCTAGGCAAGGAGTATTTACTTCAGATATTTAGGAAAGCGCATGCAATCAAAACATGTTCCAATTCTTTTTGTTTAGATAATAAAAGGAAGAGAACCATAATTCATAATACCTGGTCCACAACCGATCAACCCTATCACCCTTTGATATGACAATCCTGAAATGCATAAACGAAACGCAGGTATGAGCAAAATGCCCATAAGGATTAGTATGTGGTCGGGACCTCCAGAATATGCTGCGGTGTCTCTCCCTTCAACACGCAGGGGATTCTCCTCTTGCCGAATATTCATAGGTGTATTTTCTCTCCAAGTAAACGCAGAGGTGCGCCAATGCTCTTGTAAAAGAGGGAATCTGTGATCACTAATCAAACTTTTCCACGTTATTGATTAACCAATGAATTCAATAAAATACAGAATAGTAATTTGCAAGGTTACAAATCTGTAGAAGGCCCAACAGCTCCCGAGTTGTAACCTGGATCTGATACCATATGTAAATTACCCCAGTTACCTTAGAGCTATAAAGCATTCAAGAAGTCTGCAAAAATAAAAAATTTAGTAATCTTTTCATCAATGGACACATTTTGTACTGCATTCATAATCATTCTCATCATGTAGACAAAAGAAATAAACCAGCACAACAAAATAACACAAATGAGACAACCATTTTTCACGTGGTTCACCTCGTCCATGAGGCTACATCCACCAACTTATTTGTTCTTTTTATTTCTTTATCAAAATAGAGTGCTTACAAAAATCACGGCTCATTCCTGGCCGGTTTTATCTTTCTTCAAGGTTCTACACAGAGAGACGCTTGTAACTCCACAGCCCTATTCAAGACTCTTATAATCAGCTCAAGTAACATTAAATTTAATAGTCTGTTAACCCTTCAAAAATAACTTTACTCGTGAAGTACTCATTATGTACCTTCTATATTATTCTTGAATTAAGCTTATATACTGCAATTAATGTCTCATTTTCCATGATTCGCATTAACAAGTTGTTCTCTATTTCAAGACTGGATGACAATCGTAATAAGAAATCAAACACCCGGTAAGGATCCTGCAATTTTCTATCTTCTCATTAAATTACATCGTATTCTAGCGATCTGTCCAATTAAACATTGCTCGCCTATATTCTCAAATCCACAATCGTTTAACAAAAACATAAGCAATTATTTCAATCCACCAATATATACATATATACCTATAAAGAGAGATGCACAGGCATAAAATACCTGGTGAGGTATAAGGTCATTTTATCTGGCATGGTGAGGTTCACAGCCAGCCTTATATATATATAACGCAGTAAGGTGTTAAACCAGCGCAGAGTGTTAAATGCATCCTTTATCGGTTTGGTATTCTTTAGTCTTCCTTGGACAAGGAAATACAAGCATAGAACCCATCTAGACCAGCAGGATGGGTAATTCTAAAAAGCCACCGTAGGCGCGTAAAAATATCACATATAAAAGGGGCTGCCAGGTAATTACCAGATCAGAAAAAAATGGGAACGCAGACAAAAGCTAAATGCTTGTTACTATCCAGTTTTTATACGAAAAAGGAGAGATCATGTCATGGCATCAAATGGATGCTGGACCCAAAACCTAAAATAGGGCAACACTGGGAAAAATCATGGTCATCCGACTGGACTACAACCTCAGGAGACAAAACAATCACAGGTATACTAGTTTAGTGCTGTTACAAACTCTTTAACTATCATTCTTAAGTTGTCTGAATCTAGTATACTATTAATCTATCCATCCTAGTTTCCATGTTCTCCTTTCCAGCTAGTGATGGTCAATACGATCAGTTTGCTAGTCTCGGAAAAAAAACACAGCCATCATAAGATTAAATATATGTAATTAGTTGCAGCCTGTAATGGTCAATACGCAGCTAAAACATAAGATTTGAAGGACGCAATCCTTATACCCAATTTCAGCATTGGGTGAGGCAAAAATAATGAATTTTAAGGGAGGGCGACTGGTGTGTAATGCAGTGTGTCCTGACGTGAGAATCGTGATGATTGGCGCCATGGTCAATCATACATAAATTTACATGTGGAATTCCTATGCGGCATCTCAGAGGTCTTTTAAACAATATTAACGACCAAAAAAAATAGTTTCTGTAGTCTCAAATATATCTATTGATCTTAGACTGTGGGATATCACCCGATCTAAAATAATTTCAACCTAAAAGGAGATGTCAACCGACAGGCACAAGCATCACTCATGCTGGTTTTTTAATCAACCTAGGGGAGATTCTAAATGAAACACAGCTATGGAATATGAATCTGTCTTGAATTTTTAAAGAGGTTAAGGCGCATACCAGATTGACGCTTATCAACTGCCGTCGAGGGTTAACCCACGTCTTAGGGATCACGAGGGAAAAAGAAACGCCTATCTCAAATGCCCATCAAGTGCAGTGGTTTATCCCGATCCCGTTCTCCTCATTTCCCTGTAAAACACCTCTCATTTTCAAGAGGCAGATATTGAAACGCCCTCACTGAAAACAAAAGGCAGCGATCCCCCTCTTGCAACTAATGCAGAGACTTTTCTATTCGACGGAGGAATGCTCAAACCCTTGAACAACGTACTCCCCTCTTTTGTGCCCCCTTCAATGCTACAGACTCCCTCCTAAATAGAAATGCTAAAAGTGAAATCCTTCCAGCTTGATGTACGGTCTTGCATGTAACCGTCCCATTTTCTGTCTAGTGAATCGGCCCTATTAGGGCATGAGATGGTGGCCCTTTTCCCGCTGGAGGCAAGAGCCACTGTCCGGGAATAATAATTACACTGTCGTGCACAGGGTTCATTTCCCATGATCAGTGCTGTTAGGAATTAATATTATATTTTCTATTTGACCAGGGGTATTTATATCTCAGTCAGACTTATAAATGCAAAGATCTTACTCTCCGTGAAGATAGTTATAAGGATTATTTAATAATTTAAAATAATCCACGTCTTTTGTAAAGACTTAATCTATCAATTATGGTAGATTTCATTTTTTTAATAAACAATGTCTTTTATAAAGACATAACATAATAGTCCATGTACTAGTCCAAGAATTCATTTTAGTTTCCCCATATATATATTTATATATTTATTATTTTCTTTCTTTTTTTTTCTTTCTATATGGTGCCCTCACTTTTATAACGCCCCCTTATTATTTGTACTTTCACTTAGTCAGTTAACTTTTATGAGCCACAAGGTGTTGTCTTGGGTGGGGCCTTGGCCTTGTTCCCTCACCGAGACTAATACAATAATATGCAAAATCTACAAGATATTCCAGGGCATAGGAGAGGGATATTACAGTATTACTTGTACTATGTGTTTTGATGTGTACTATTTTTATGTCCTTGGATGTTCTTGGTCAATCTCTTTATCTGTTATGATATAAATGGTGGAGTGACCTTTCTATGAATGTTTTAAATGCAAAGGAAAAGATATTTTTACAATGGTTAAGTGTAGGTACTGCCTGATATGGTGAAAAGGGTAGTAAGTTCTTATAACATAATGGTAGCAAGAGCAAATGGTCGTTTTTAATTGTTAATGATTAATGCTGATATATATATATATATATATATATATATATATATAACCAGAGTACTTTCAGGAAAAGTTGTTGGGGTATGGTTAATAGCACTGGACAAACTTCCCTAAAATGCCACTAACAGCATTGATTTCTTTTGTAGCAATAGCATTTGAAAAAAAATGAAAAACAATTTTCCACCTTTGTCACCTATAATGGTATCTAGGTACAAGAGGTACATTACAGTGCCTTTTAAACTCGGCGTTTTAAATTCTAGCCATAGATAATGACTGCGAATTATATGTTACAAGTAGGCATGAATATATGCATCAATCATGTTCTATGTAAATCATTTTATTGTCTGCTATTCAGAGTATTATACAGATGTGTTTAGGAGGAGTCAATACTTGCTGTGAGTTTGGCTTCAATCCAGTATTTCTTATTTACTCTTTGGGATTTTCGATTTGCAAATCTAGAAGAAGTCCAAGGGGTGCATTTTATTCTTTTCTAGGAACTAACCCTTGTCTAGGTTAACCAATGTACAAATTGCATAGTTCTGTGTATGCATTATCTGTGATGAAATCGTAAGATTCTTCTGAAAGGGTGGGATCTGAATACATAGATCCAGTGTTGCATTTGTCCCATGAAAGTAGACATTAAATAAGCAAAGAGTTACATGTGTAAATAGGTACTATCTATTTCATATTTTGTGGCATCTAAATTTAAGAACAGACGCATATGCAATGCTCATTGGTAGACCGACCGACTCTTCTTGGATACCATGGCACTATAAATTGCAACATTTTCTTTAATTCCCAAAATTGGTATTGACACTGATGTCTTGAGTTATCGATCTACAGAAAGCTACGATTGGATGGTAAATTTTATACCTCTGTGTATATGTTTTGGAAATCGTTTTTCTTAAGTTCGATTCAACCAAGATCTGCAACCTACCTCCATGCATTGATAAAGTGATATGGGTTTGCCTCTTTGTCTCTTCTTGATATATAAGAGTGAAGCTCCTCTCAGGCCAAGTAGGCACTTCTACTTTGCTACTCTCACAAACACCTAGGTATTCCAAGTTTCTTTACAGTTTGGCAGGTCTGCATACTTCCGAATTGCTGCACTTGAGCACCGAGATGGGTATGTCTGATTTTTCTTTTGCATATAAAATTTCTTGGAAAACCCGACACTATTTAGTATGGAGTGCGCTTTACCCATGTCAAATTCTAAATGAATATGTTTGAAATTTGCTGTGATTTATTCAAGAATGTCTGTATATTTTTCATGTAGGCCTGAACATGTCGATCCATTTTAATATCCCAGCTACCCACTTCACACAATGCTGAAGTCTACATTTTAAAACACAACGATTAATCTTTTGGGTTTGATTTGGATATATATATATATAAGTTTTTGCGTCTACAGTTTTTTTAAAAATTTGCAGCCAATGCATTTTTGTTCATGCTGATTTTATTCTTAAATAAAATCCGTTGAAAAAGGACCAGCTACAGAATCTGTGATTCTATAGCTAACCCAAAAAAAAAGAAAAAAAAAAAGAAGGGGGGAGTTATTGATCCCTGGTTTTATTTTCAGATTATGGAATCATGTCCAAGATGGTTATTTATATGCATTGTGGTTTGCAAAAGATTAGGGACGGCATCTAAATGCAGGCCCCACATTTACTCTGGTAAAATTGCTTCTATTTACTAGTTTGGTTGTAAAGGCTAGAAGTGGAAAAGATGATTTCCTTTATCTTTAATTATATGTTTAATGTACATTGTATTTCTAGTTCAAAAGGAGATTAAAATTACGGCTGCCTTTCCACCATTAGTACAAGATTATTTTGTGCGTGATATCTTTAGTATGCAAGTTAATGGTAATTGTTTAATTGGTCCTTTCGATTGGGATTTTCTGACCTTATTATATGGTGAGGCTAATTGCAGGCAATTTACTTTGTTTTGATTTGCTAACAAATTTTGGATGTTGGTCTTATGTCATTGACAAGCACTTTAAAAGTTAAGATGTAGTATATATAAAATTGCAACAGTGAGTGAATTTTTCTGTTGTAATAAACTGAAGTTAAAGGGTAAGGTTGGGTTCGCCTTGTCAAATTTCTCAGGCGTTTATGTGATTCCTTGCGAATTGTATTGTTATAAGAAATTGAAAGGGTCTTGTGGCATCTTGTGAACGCTTTCTTGTCAATTCGGGTATTGAAAAATCTCTTATCTACTAAATAAGAAATGAAGTAAGACATGCTGTATGCTAAGAATTCGATGATTCTTTTGATAAACTGACCACTTGCAAATTGATTGCAGGCAGTGGAAAATTATGGCCATGAGAAAAGGCTAAAGCCCCAGGACTATGATGAGTTAAATCTCATGTGTATAAAGTTATCACCAGAAGAGGGAGTGGTGATGGAGGTAGTGGTTAAAATCTACCTTGTTTTCCCCCAGGCCAGCGAGGGACCATTATGCATTCTGGGGATGCCTAGATGTAAGACATGTGGTTAAGACTCGTTCCGCACACATTAGAGGACTGTCACATGAGTTGGGGGACTCTGTGAAGAGAATAACCTCTAGGCGCTGTGGAGGTGTGCGAGAACGGAGTGCCTCAGCTTGGTGAAGCACCCTAAAGGAGATACCGCTAAGAGGGGTACAGGGTATCGTCCTTGTGTTGGGTGGCTTAAATTGAAGAGAAAAGAATAATGACAAGCACCCTGAATAGCACAGAGGAGATACACGAAGGGTTGGTATCGTCCTTGTGTTGGGTGGCTTGAATTGGTACTTGGAGTACTGTTGGCACTTGATGTGCTGGGATGGAGGACATCCAAGAAAGGAACAATGTGGAAAAGGTATGTGCAATGCAGGTAAACTTGTACCGATGAGGTAATATGTTGATTGATTGACATTATTGATATAATGGGATTTCAATGCTTGTAGTCATGTTTTTGTTGATGTATCAATTGCATTATGAAAAATAATTGGGTAATATGACACCCATGAACATTAGAAAATTGCAGATTGCAAAAGAATATATGACCTTTGTTTAAGTTGATTTGTGATTTGGACATGAATTATTGAAGGGACTAAGTTGTAGTTATGATGCTGCAAAAGACTTGCTAATTACGTTCATGATGAATCGATTCTTATCTATGTGAAATTTGGTAGACCAGATTTTTGCAGGTCCTACGAACCCACAAGGATTAGAAAAAGAAGAACCAAAGGAGAGATTCGAACAAGGAAAAGCAAGAAGAGATGACTCCAGAGAAGAATAAACATTTTGTCGAAGAAACAAGAAACACCGAGGACGATGTTCTTTCTTTTAGGGGGGAAGGATGTAATATCCCTCTCCTACGCCCTCGAATAATTTGTACCTTTGCATATTGTTGTATGAGGCTTCTGGGTGAGGAGCTCAAGTGCCAAGGCCCCACCCAAAGAAAAACATGAAAGTTAGGTGAAAGTCTAATAACACTAAAAGCCGACGAACACAGGTGCGGCAAGAACTAGGGTTAAGGGATCGGAAACAAGGGTTGGACAACAGACATTATGATATAAATCATATCATAAGGACAAAGAAAAGTTTAAGAAAAATGGGACAAGTATTAATAAATTGAAGATCTATCTATGATAGATATAAGTCCTCCATAAGGAAGAAAGAAAATGACAAACAAAGCCTTCATAAAAGATAAGGTATTTTTAATTAAAAGCTATAAGTAAAATATATGATGAATTGATAAATTGAGAGAACGTGGAGTATCATGATATAAATTATATCATGCGAATGAAGGAAAACATAAGTATTAAATCCGAAGACCTAAAGGTCTATAGGATGGATTTATTTTCTCTTTTAGGACTAAGGACTCATTGAGTCTTTTTGGCAGTATTTACTCCCTCGCTTTACATATGTAAACTTTTACTTTTTATTATAAAAGAGGAATTAATTTACTTTCAACCAGCACGACTTAAGGAGAGGTCCGGCTTAAAGGAAGGAATTGATTACCACTGACCTCAACGGTCGTTACTTGCTCCGGGACAGAGGGGACATGCGCATGCAGCATGCACATAATTGCATACTTTTCTCTTTTCTCTGCACTCCCTTTTCTTTTAAAAAAGAACCAGGTTCTGATTGGGAGGGAAAAAAAAAACCCGGCACTCTTCTAGAAAAACCCTCTGCCTTTTTGCTGTAGAAGAATTCGCTGCTGCGAAGGGAAGGATTTTTGCCTTTTTGAGAGGAAGCACTAGAAAGGGGCGTGCCTTCTCAATCATTTTAGGTTTTAGGCGAAAACCCCACGCTACAGATAGAGTAAGTGGGATCTTACGCGCTGAGTCTGGTATGATACTACTCATTGTGTTTTCAATTCAAATGAAGTGGCCATTCTCTATGCCTCTAATCGTTAGGGTTGTTTTNGTAAGTGGGATCTTACGCGCTGAGTCTGGTATGATACTACTCATTGTGTTTTCAATTCAAATGAAGTGGCCATTCTCTATGCCTCTAATCGTTAGGGTTGTTTCGATTTGTTAGTTATGGGACTTTCAGCCTCCTGAAATATTTTTCACATTTATTAATCCCAGTGTCCTTATCTACACGGACCTGAAAATGCACCCATGTTGCATTTTAACCCAATAATGGTATTGGCTAATCTTCTTAACCCTTTTACCTTTTTCTGGCCGGTTCTAGCTTGGTAGTGATCTAACCTCGCACTGATAACCTTGGTGACAGTTGCTGGTCATAACCGTGGTTTTTCCAAGTGCAGAATATTGAATTCATAAATTGGTTCAGACTTTCTGTTTGATTTTTTTTTAACCCACATATCACCAAAGCCGAATCCCATCAGAACTGTGGCTATGTTTCGTGGCGCTAGCGTGATGACTAGTTTTTGTGTTCTTATTTAATTTTTGTCTCAATTTTTCCAATGTCCATCACTCTACGCTATAACAATGTAACTACAACAGATCAGGGTCTGTGACAGCGACTATCCAATGTGTAAGTTCTGAGCTTCACCATCTTGTGGCCCATGACGTGTGGGTACTACAAACTTCAACGTTTCAATCGATGGATTCGTCGGTTTTGTCTTCAAATCTTTACTAGCCAGAGCCATGGACTCTGGATATTTTGTCTTCAAGCTTTAATCACATGAGTCATGGCTAATGGTCAGAGGCATGGGTACGAGACGCCCACTTATTAAGAACCTGGTTCGCCTTTTAATTTTTAATGCCAAATGCTTTCATGCTGAGTTCAACTTGCAAGAAACCAAATACTGAGAGATTTCTCATTTCCAATCACTAGCAGGGTTCCCGGAGATTGAAAATAAGAAAGGTTTTAAAGATTATTTTTTTTAACTTCAGTAAATTTTGCCGGTCCTTCACAAAACTGCCAAGTGGTGGAATTATGCTGTTTTCAAACCGTTTTTTTGTTTTCGCTAGACATGGTGATGCGTTTTTCCTTGAGAAAGACTGTCCTTTGACTTAGGTTTTGTCTTGCTACCTTGAGATGCGTTTCTTTCCCACATAAAGGTTGTCCTGTATGTTTTGCTGGACATAAGAAAGAATCCGATCTGTCTGTTAAACACCACGCTTTGCCTTTATAATACTTATAAGCTATGTTGGTGCCCAACCTTTGAAACATCGTTTCAAGAGGCTAGATAGGCCGTTTCAGCAGTAAATACTTTGAATCTTGAACTTAGCAATTCTAAGCACCGTTTGGTGTTCCTATACTTGGTCTGATATAGGCAAACCCGTTTTAAAAGATATCTTATATATATGTTTTCACATTTAGGGTATGGCGGATCCTCAGATGGGATTTATCGATTGCCCAGAAAACTTGAGGCACGGGCATCCCTGGTATTTGCATTTTGGTAATGTCCACTGTAAGAGATATATGTTGAAAGGCTGCAGTACAGGAACTGCATTTTTGTAACCTTGTTTGAATACTTAATGAAAATAAAAAAATCCGGACGGTTTGGTCTGGACTATCTTTGGTGGACGTAACCCCAAGGTTGGGGTGAACCATGTGAATCTGGTTGTCTCATTGTATTATATCTTGTGCTGGTTTATTTATTTGTTTATATGATGATTATGAATGCAGAATAAATGCTAAATGTTTTTATTTTGCAGACTTCTTAATGGTTTAATGCTTTAAGGTATCACGAGTATTCTACACCGAAACAGACAATGACAGTAGCTTTAAGCTGAATGATCCGGGAACCATCCATCATAGAAAACCCTTGAGGAAGTACATAAGCCTTCAGGAGATCATATATGTGGGGGTCAAAGAGACTCACGCGAAATTTTGGGTATATAGTCCCGAATGCGGGACCATCATGCAAAGGAGTGGCAAAACCACCAATGATTGCATCAGCAAAATGCATATGTCTAGTATCTACAACGACACATAATGAAGAAACATTAAGGAAAGGTCGGACAAGAGGATTAAGACCTAACCGGATAGCACCAAGGTGCACATACTTATATCCTTGCTTGCGAGCCCAATCGATCTGAGATCTCTCAAGCAAATTTATATGAACAGGTTGATCTGCATTTGTGAATGCAATATCAACTGAAGAGACATGGAAATGTTATGCAGCTACATATTCCCAGAGTTTGAGTTTATAGATTTCTTTGGGTAACAGAGAAGGGAGTTTCCATTCATGTGAAGGATTGAATTCATCTATATGAATAATACTGGATTCAGGGTCTGAAGTGTTGCAATTTGAGAAAGAAGAACGGCGTCCGGCTAAAGTAACAGTACCATCTTCAGCTTGCTAACAGTCTAGACAGGTGTGAGAAACACTATCCATCGTTGGGTCCATCTGAAAAGGAACTATGTCTCACTAGCGGCTTGGTCTATGTAAGGACTTACTCAGGCACTCTCTCTTCGGCCTTCACTTCCTTCTACCAACAGCCTCTCTTAAAGCTCCTAGGAACACCACCAATCACTCAACAAGTTTCCTTGCCTACTAGATAATGCAAAGTGTCTACAACAAGCCAACAAAACTAAAGAAGGGATATGTAAGTCTAGGAAGAACTTACAATGAAAGCTTCTCAAACTAATTGCAGTCTAACTGAAATGCAAGATCACGATCTCTGACCATTTGTTGATAATTCTCGTAACAATCCACGTCACTCCCAGGGTGAAGCATTAACCACAATAGAAACTTCTCTGCGTGTGCTGGGCGATCTATTCCCAAAGTTCTATAATTGTTTTGAACCATATGAAGCAGTTAAACAACAGTGCTGG
>LPNX010350265.1:54781-223526 GCA_001517045.1 Pseudotsuga menziesii | reverse complement strand
TCTCTCTCTCTCTCTCCCCCCTATACACCCCAGCTCTATAATTCACCTCCTCCCCAACTCCCTCTTCTCCACTACTCCTAATTACCACTTCTCTCTCTCTCTCCATTAACCCTCTCCTATCCCCCCTACCCATAAATTCCCTCTCTCTTTTAGTTATTCTGATCTCCTTATAAGTTATCTCTCTCTCTTAGGTGACCCTCCACCTACCCCTAACCAACACCCCTTTTTCTCTCCCTCAAAATCCTAACACCAACCCTCTCTCCTTTCTCTCTCTCTCTCTATATATATACAATACATTATATTTATATATATCCCCCACTCTCTCTCTCTCTCTCTCTATATATATATATATCTCAATACCCCCTCTATATAATTCACCTATTCTCCCCAAGATTCTAACCTCCTTCATCTCTATATCTTTCTCTCCCTGAACCCCCTCCTCCCCACTACCATAATCACCACTAATATCTCTCTCTCTCTCTTTCTCTCTCTCCACTCTCCTTCTCTCTCCATAATTCCTCTCTCTCCACTCTCCCTCTCTCTCCATAGTTCCTCTCTTACTCCCCCTACCAATAACTACCTTCCCTATTTCACCTATTCCCCCTCTCCCTACAAGTTATCTCTCTCTCTCTCTCTCTTACTCACTCACTCTCACTCTCTCACTCTCCCTACTCCACACCCCCACACTCCTAAGCTATACCCCCTTCTCTCTAGTCTTACTACTCATATCCAAACCCTAAACTTTTTTATGTATATCTCTTTCTCATGCCCAACCCCCCAACTCCCCCCTACCCCTAATCATCACTCCTCAAGTGTCTGTCTCTCCCTACCCTTCACCCCATCCCATTTATCTATCCCCATGCTACTTAACACTCCCTTTCTCTCTCTCTCTCTCTAACACACACACACACACACACACACATATTCCCACACATAACGCTAATTGTAATTGTCCCTCTCTCTATACCCCCTCCCCATATCCCTCAGTAAACCACTCTCTCACTCTCCCTCTAATGTGATCCTCCACGTACCCCTAATTTCCCCATGTTTATCTCTCTCATAACCCTTTAATGCCAACCCTATGTCCTTCTCTTTTTCTCTCTACCCCTAACCCCACCCTAGCTCTCTCTCTCTCTCTCTCTCTCCACCCCTTACCCCACCCTCTCTCATTCTCTACCCCTAACCCAACCCTATCTGTCTCTCTCTCTCCCCTAATCTTACTACTAAACAATGCCTTATTCTCTCTCCCCCACTATCCATAAGCCCCCCACTCTATTGATGTTTATGCTAATCCCCATCCTACCTACCACTAACCATTCCTAGACTATCACTCTCCCTTTATACCCCCACCTTCCTACCCACCGCTCTCTCTCTTACACTCACCCTATACTCCCTCCATTCTCTTGAACTTCCCTCCTCATCTAGAAAACCCTAACCACCCCCAATATCTCTCTCACAAACACACACTCTCTCTCTCTCTATCCCCCTACTCCTCATCCTAATAACCCTACCCCCACTCTATCTTTCTCCCTACAACCCCCTCTACTCCACACCCTCTACCCTTACCCCCATCTATCACTCTCACTCTCTCCCCCCTAGCCTCTGCTTTATCTCTAGCACTAATCTCTCTCTCTATTACTAACCTCTCTCTCTCTACTGGTAACCCTCTCTCTCTATCTCTCTCTCTCTCTCTCTCTCTCTCTCTCTCTCTCTACTCCTAAACCCCACTCCTCAACTATAACTCACTTCTCTAAAACTACCCTTGCTCCTCAACTATAACCCTCTTCTCTCAAACTACCCCAACTCCTAAACTATAACCCCCTTCTCTCAAAATACCTCCACTCCTAAACTATAACCCCCTTCTCTAAAACTGCCCCCACTCCTTAACTATAACCCCGTTCTCTCAAACTACCCCCACTCCTAAACTATAACCCTCTTCTCTCAAACTACCAGCACTCAATTATAACCCACTTCTCTCTCTCTCTCTCTCTCTCTCTCTCTCTCTCTCTCTCTCTCTCTCTCTACTCCCAAACACCCTAGTCGTCAACTATAACCCACTTTTCTTGAACTATAAACCCCCTCCCCTACCTCTCTCTCTCTCTCCTCCAAAAGCATCAACTCTTCAACTGTAACCCCCTTCTCTTGAAATACCTTACTCCTCTTGATCCAAATCTCTTTCTCTCCCAAAAATGCCATCGTCCCCCCTACCCCTAATCACCCTCTCATCTTTTTTCTATTTTTCTCTTTCTCTCAACCCCTTCTTCTCAACCTACCCATAACTCTCACACCCCTAATCCAATCCCTACAAATAACCCCCCTCCCTCCCTCCCTCTCTCTCTGTATCCCCTTATACACCCCATTCTATCCCTATACAGTTTCATTTCCCTCCTTCCAAAACTCCTAACCCCTCAACCTCTATCTTTTTCTCTCCTGCAATCCCCCTCCTCCCCACTACCCATTATAACAATTTATTTCTCCTTGTTTCTCTCAATCCCCTTTCCCATCCCATCTCTATATTTATCCCTTCTTCTATCTAATGGATATCATCCTCACTAAAGCCTTATACTACTTGATATATATCACTTTCTCTAGAACAACCCCACTCCTACCCCTACCCATAGTCAAACCCTCGTATATTTATCTCTCTCCCTAACCCATTTCCTACTTCTCCTACCCCTATTCCCCTCTCCCTCTCTCATCTAGTCCTATTACCCCCTACCACCTCTCTCTCTCTCTTTGTTTTTCCCTCTCTCCCCTCCTCTCTCTCTACACCCTGTTGGAACCCCAAGAACTTCCCTTTCATTTTATGAAAAATTAGAGGGGCCTCACAAGAATCTTGAAAATATTAGGGTATGGTTCTATTTACATGAGTTTTGTTCAATGATTCAATATGCTTCTTTTCATATATTTGATTTCTCCCATTTTTATTTCTCGATTATTTTTTATAAAAATCATCCAGTGATCTCTCTCCTTCTCAAGTATATGACTTTGGGTTTCTTGTGGTTGGTGTTTCTGATTGTTTTTTCGACAAGTTACCCTTTTATCGTTTGAATATTTTTTCCTCCTACTAGTTAGAGAACACTTGCATCCTCTTATTTGACCTTATCCAATTTGATTGTACACTTTACTTCGAAAGAATTCAATTATTTTGACCTTTAGACAGTCTCCCTTTTTAGTTTTCAATGTATAAATAAACTTTGAGATATTTTGACAAATCAAAAATAGCTTAAATAAACACCCTTTTTCAGAATCTTTATTCATCTTTTTGAAACAATATTGAAAAATGAAATCATACATTTTTATCACATTTTGGGCTATCTATCATTTTTTTTTCCATCTCTCCATTAAATTATAATAATTTTTCGTTTCTTGTGTAATTTTTTTTTTACCAAATTAAAATAATTTAATTAAAAAATTATTCACTTTATGTTTACAATCTAAAAATACATTCTTTTAAAATTTAAGATAAGTGACTACTTTTGAAATTGTGCACAACAATGGTTACTATTGAGAATAATAATAACAAATTAAATATAAATTTTGGCTTTATTATTATGAGTCATTTTTTTATTCAAACTTCATTAATCGCAAGTTAAAATTCTATATTTTATAAAAGTACTTTTACAAAATATCTAAATTAAGTTCTTTTATTATTTGAAGTCGTCTTCTTATTCTCATTAAGATCTCAAAGTTATAATGCATAAACAAATAACACTCAACTTTATCATTATGTTATCCCAGATCAAATATGATTGCATGACTAAAAGTTTAGTTGATATTTAAGTTGTGAAATAAAAGAAACGTTCATCTTATATGGAATATAGTGATAGCACATTTCAAATTCATTTGATAGGTGATGATTAAAGTTTGGAAATGGTAAAAATTTTGACCTTTAATTTTTATTCATATAAGAATATCTTCCACCGAGTCATGTCAATTGAAGAGGATGGATGCACTTTTCAATACCATGAAACCAGATGAGGTTTCCAGTTCATAAATTTAGCTTTCAACGTAAGTTTTCATCACATTATGGATTTATATTTAACATGAAGCACATGTCATTGTTTAAATCAATTTTGAATTAACATTTTATATGGTAAAACGTATTCTTCTTATTTCCATGAAGCCCAAATATGAACGTTGAGTACCATTGATATCTTGCATAATTTGAACCTGAGAATATTGATATCGCTTAAAAGAGAAGAGATATAGATATCTTCATGATGTATCATTTTAGGTGGTAGACGATGAAGACGATATGACTAGCAATTTTTAACACAAAAAAGTGTTCACCTATCTCTTTATGGTCCAAACCATAATTATACATCATTATCCCACCATTATTTTCTCTATTTTGACCTTCAGCACTAAAATTCCACCAAATATGGTCCAAAACATCATTATTCATCCCCCCCTAAATACGAGGAAGTTAAGCATTTATTGTGACTTATCACCACTCTCTCCAAAAGGAACAAACAATCATAAAATGAGAATGTGTCAAAAACCATGGACAAATACCATGCACAATAAAATACCATGGGTCAACAAACCTTGTATCATCCTATAAATACATTGTGAATGTCTCCCCACAAACATTCCTATGATTTTTTATCATTCCATAAACTTTTCACCTTTCTCCATTGTTCCCATGTTTTTTCAATGTTATTCCCCATGTGTAAGTTGATATTTCTCCATGCCAACTTGGATCCATTCCCCCTTTTTGACAACTATCAGTGGAGATGACTAGAGAAATAGACCGTGGATTCAGTTGACCGTTTCCTTAGACGACTACAGTGGCCCATGTTACTGAAAGGTATGTTTGTTATTAATTTTCATTAGTTTGATAAATCTCTCACACCATCAACTCTACCCTATGATCCAACTGATCTAGGGTAGGTTCTTCTGCACATAGTAGGGGATAAATCCCCACTACAGTTTTGTCGACTCCATTGTCTTGATCCCCATGGATATCTATTTTTGCAATTGTTTCTATTGTTTTTTTTAACTTGGGAACCTTTAGCTATCATAGATATGAACCCCCTATGGCAGATATGAACTAGTCGTGACATAGTTCCTTCCCCCTGGCCCAAGCCAGTAGCCTTTTCTCAAAAAACCTAATTTTCAACTGGATCATTCCTATCCGACATAAATTTGTGACCATGTTGCACCTTTTTTTCTCGATAAGCATGACCTACGTCATTCCTTCTACTCCAATAAGTGTGACCTGAACCAGAACTTTAGATCGCACTTTTCTAGGATCTCAGAGTGATCATGGTCACTACTATGACCTATATTTGTGGGACCTGTCACACATAAACCCCTATTTTTTTCAACCTAATCCTTTATTCTTATTTTTTGATGTGATTGCGACTTTTTTATAGTTATATGCGACTTCGATCACAGCTGTTCTACGGACAAGTACGAACTACATTTTTTTCAGTCCTTTTTGGTGTTTTAGACCCTTTTTTTAGACCCCCTATCTATGTTCTACTCCTTCCTAAACTGTTTCTTTCCATATTTGATCCATTATAGCCTCGTTGTTAATTTTATAGTTCTATTCACCTTGTATGTGATCCCTTTTACTCAATATTGGTAGTTGAGATTCCCTGTGTGTTTCCTATAACTTGATCAATTCCTTATGCACTCATTTACTTGTGTACATTTTATTTTATGGAAGAATTAGTTGTTTGCATGATATCTAATGGCATTTACTATTATCTATTATCATTTTTGTCTCGACCATGAGATCATTGGGGTTTATACATTACATATCACCTGTGCACACATCTCACACCCTAAAGTAAAATACTTTGTTCATGACCCCAAGCTAGCCTAAAAAATTAAGTTAACTCAACCAACATTGTAACGTCATTTGAGGACCAAAAAACTATTCTACTTAAGTTAGGACACTGGGTATAGACATCCAAATAAAACCCCTTTGTCGCTCACATTTGAGAAATAGTTTTTTTTCATTAGGGTGCCAAAATACTGTTGTACTTGTTGACACAGTCATGACCACTCCGCTGGAGGGCCCCCCTCTCTATGGGAGTAAGCCACATCAAAGGGGTTCTGGAAGCCAGGGTGGAATACTGCACTCCATTTTTCACTGAAGGCTAACCCTTCATAGTCCTCCGTATGCATGCTAACGTATACCATGTGTTGAGGAACAAAGGGATGAAGTGCAAAAAACCACTCAGGACGTGTCATGGAGAAGGTATCCTAGTTGCCAGTCTATTTGTAACATACCTAAATAACCTTAAAAAAATGCTTATATAAAAAAAAAATTCAAATATAATTTCTTTCACATGAATTTTGACTATAACCTTCATTAAATTTAATCCTTAATATTAACAAAAATAACCACATTGATTTCCGTAAGAAAATTCATCCTTCCGCAATTAAATCCACTTTTGCAACCAGAAAAGTCATTTCCACACTTAATCTGATTTTTCCAACTTCTTCCTTCTACATTCCTCAATGCGGCTTGCAATAGGAGGAACTTTACAAAACACCGAAACAATTTCATTACCTTTCACTTTTCGCATTTTGTACTTCTGCCTTTTGTTTCATACTTCAGGAATTAGAGACTTAACACCTGAAGGAATGATCTCACGACATTCCTCCTTTCATATTCCACCTTTCCACCTTCCGCTATGGACTACGGGAATCAGAACTTAACATGCAATCAAATAATTTATCCACGTTTATTCCTTCCACTACAGACTACGAGAATCCAAAAGTTAATGTGTAGTATTCATTTATCCTTATTTCCTTCTTTCGTATTCCACCCTTCAACCTTCCACTACAGAATGTGAGAATCAAAAACTTAACGTGTTACGAAATTTTTTATCCACATTTCCACCTTCCAGATTCCAACCTTCCTCCTTCCGCTGCGGAATGCAGGAATCAAAAACTTAACATGTGATGGGATCGTTTAACCACATTTTCGACTTCTGCTTTCCACCCTTCCACTTTCCACTGTGGACTACGGGAATCAAAGAACATAACATGTGAAGGGATTCATTCATCCCCATTTCTGACTTCCAAATTTCAGCTTTTTGACTTGAATTATTTCGTCCATTGATTCTTGCGGGGTCAATCTCAACCGTTGATATTTTTCCTTAGATCTCCACCGCTCATCCTCGATGGAACTATCAGATTTTGCAATTATGGAAGGTTTGTTTATCCATGCTTGTTGATAGTGTGAAATGAACCTCCATCATAGATCTAACTCCATGGTTGATATTCACCGTTCATCTTTGTTAGGCCTACTTGATTCCACATATTTGGAAAGTTCATTTATTTGCGCTTGTTGACATTGCGAAATGAACCTCCACTGTAGATCTAAATCCTTGGTTGATCTTCATAATTCATCTTTGCTGGGACTAGCGAATTTCCTAGACCTGTAAATTTCATTTATCCACGCTTTTTGAGGTTGCAAAATCCACTTCCATTGGTTATCCCCAACATCATCAAATATCTGCTGTCAAAACATGTGGGGTATATAGGATTTTACAAATCCAAAAACTTAATTTACTCATGCATGTTGAGGTTGTGAAACCCACTTCCATCGTTGATTTGATTTCCTCAATCCATCCAATGGTAGAATATTCCTACAAGTTAACCCTTCCACTGTTACCAAAAAATGTAAGTCTGAGCATCTTCCCTGGGAAAAATCATGTACAACTTTTGATCTTCCCATTTTCCCATATCGACCCTTAACATTTCCTTAATCTTCCTTTCATTGGCATAAAATTTTGTAGGGAATGGGCATATGCAAGCAAAACAATTTTCAACCAAACACTATAAGTAGTATCCATGAACTTTATTCATCCTAGAATGGCTCCACCTAGAACAAGGCTCAAGCATCCTCACATGGAACAAATACTCTGGGTGTTTAAATCAGGGAAAACATACAACATGAAAGTACCTCTTTACAGAAGGTTATGACACCATTAAGCAACCCAAAATAAAACATCAAAAACAAGTCAAAATCATTCAAATAGGGCAGGATTATCCTTTTCAAGGATTTAAGTCAACCTATGAGTTCCAGGGGATGGAAACAAAGTAGGTGCATATTCTACCATTAATAATATACATAACCATTGCAATACTAATTATATGAGCACATCCCATTAATCAACCCTACTTTTCATCAATAAGAATAAGGTATTCTCTTATCATTCAACAACATTGAAGCATACAATAATACATCTATAGACATGTCCTAAGCTCATTAGTCGAAGGAAATCATGCAGTAAATTCATGATTATTTACAAGGAACTATTACATCATTTTAGTTACCATTTACCCCAACACAAGGCACAATCCTCTAAAATAGAGTGTGTGAATAATAGTTTTGTAAGAATCATTTCCATCATTGAAATTGAAAACCCTAATTATCATTTACTTAACATTGAAATAAAAATATACACCGAACAACATACCCTACATTAAGAAGAATAGAACTAGCCAAAACCTGAGTGGTGAAACCTGGTTGTAAATGAGCCACAATGAAAAGGGAATAGCCATGTTCCACCCAAACGTATATTAGTCACATTTTACTCCATCCTCAACCACCCTTGAGCTAAACTATGCATGTCAAGAGTGGTCATAGTCAAACTCAATCCAGTTGTCCAGTGAGGAATCACTTTCCTAAGACAGAGTTCTCACACAACAAGTATTCCTTGTTCCAGCATACTTAGCGGTGTCTTTCCTCCTCCCATATGATTCCTTATTAATAGTTTTTGTTTTTCCTAGGTCTTTTGCAACTAACGACCAGTTCCTCTAGGAATTTTTGTTGCCATTACATCCTTGATTCCCTAGGGTGGTTCTAGCACCATACTGGCATTCCGGCTCCTGGTGTAACCTAACTGATATTGACTCTTCATGTCCCCCACTCTCGCATGCCTAATTTACTCATTCAACATGGTTTTCCCTATCATTCAATTTTTTATTACAATCATAATGTTTCAGTTACATTTTTCCTCCAAGGACCGATTGGAATATTCCAGATCTACCAATCATATTCAAAAAATAAAATAGTCTTTTCAAAAATATCACAAATAAATTTTATCACTTGGGGATATCATATCCTTTCCCCCTTATTGTAACACTATCCACAGTATTCTCAGTCGTCTTCCATAGTTTCTAGGAATAGACCTGTGTAATTCTTTCACAGAACATCTTCTAATCCCCAGGTCGCATCCTCTAGGATAAAATTCTTCCATTGCACCGTAAACCGAGTGATGAATCAGTTTTGAAGCACAGTTTCTTTCCTGTCCAGAATGCGTAAAGGTTTCACTTTGAATTCGCCATTTGGTTCCACCTGTACCACATTCCAATCAATGATGTGAGTGGAATCATATAGATATTTCTTCAGTAATGAAATATGAAAAACATTATGAATTCTTAAGTGTTTTGGAAGAGAAATGTTGTATGCCATAGGTCTAATCCTTTTCAAGACTTGAAAGGGTCCACAGAACCATGGTGCTAATTTAGTGCAGCTTCACAGTTTTATGGAGATCTTTTTGGCATTTACTTGGAGATAAACATGGTCTCCGACATAAAAAAATATTTATGTTGTCCATTAGAGGAATTTTGAGGTCTAAAATGGGCCTCCTAAGGAAAATAACAAAATAATAGTTAAAATAATAAAATAATATTTATTAACTTTGAAGGAAAAAAGAAAAAAAAGTACTTTTTTGTGTTCGTATTTTTAACATATATCCCTGTGTTTTTACTCAAATTTCAATCGAGAGAGCTCATTGGATGTGAAATTTGATTCCGAATCCAACGAGTACCCACACTGCATACTTTTGATGGAACCTGCTACCCCAAAAATAAGAAATACATGAAAAAATGTGATGATGACATCACCATCATGTTTTTTTTGGTATTTCTTGTTTTTGAGGTAGCAGGGTCCATCAAAAGTATGCAGTGTGGGTACTCCTTGGATGCAGAATCAAATTCCGCATCCAACAAGCTCTCTCAATCTAAATTTGAGTGAAAACATAGGGAGACATGATTATCACATTTTTTCAGGTATTTCTTATTTTTCGGGTAGTGGGGTCCATAAAAAGTATGCAGTGTGGGTACTCCTTAGATGCAGAATCAAATTATGCATCCAACGAGCTCTCCCAATCAAAATTTGAGTAAAAACACAAGGAGATGTGTAAACAATACGAACAAAAAAGTAGTTTTTTTTATGACAAACATGTCAATTCAACCATTGTGGTTGACTCATTTTATTGGAATTCTATTGGTTCTTGAATTCCAACTCACAAGAACTTATTGTTGGCGTGTTTTCTTATAAGGCCCATTTTAGACCCCAAATTTCCTCTAATGTTTTCAAGTCAGCATAAATATTTTGGCGATCCTACGCCACCTTCAAATTATTCTGTACTTCCAGACCAGTTTGTTCCATGTCTTGCAACATTTCTGGTCCTATCATCAAAGAATCCATAGGGCTATCCCAACTAATAGGGGTAGTACACTTCCTTCCATACATGATTTCAAATTGTATCATATTGGTAGAGGCATGGTAGCCATTATTGTATGCAAAATATGCCATATGCAGATAGTCTTCCCACATTGTGGGTCTTTCCATGACATACATCCTTAACATGTCCGTAATGAAATGGTTTGTTCATTCTGTTTGTCCATCTATTTCAAGGTGATAGTTTGTGTTGAATTTTATCTTGTTTTTCAACCCTTCAAACAATGAATTACAAAATTTTGATGTAAACTTGAAATCCCAGTAAGAAATTACCATCTTTGGCACTCCATGAAGTTTAAATATCTCCTTCAGGAATATTTTCGCAACATTGACAACCTTATAAGTTGATTTCAAAGGTATAAAATGAGCATACTTGCTTAATTTATCAACTAAAACCATAATTGAATCATGTTGTTTTTTAGTCAAAGGAAAAACTGTGATAAAATCCAAAGATATTACCTCCCATTTCCATTCAGGAATTGCTAAGGGTTGTAACAAACCTGCTGGATGTTGGTGTTTATCCTTCACCTGTTGACATTCCAAACATTTAGATTGGTAATAAACTAGACCTGGCTTCAAATGGGACATAATAATTTCTTTCTAAAGGTTGTTATCATCTTTTGGTAATCAAGGTGTCCTGCATAAGGAGTTTTGTGCATTTCATTCAAAATAAACAGTTTTAAATATGCAACATTAGGCATGTATATTCTTCCTTTAAACCAAATTAATCCTTTCTAGTATATTTTGAATGTTGTCCCATTGAATTTTACCTCTTCTGTCAACAATTTATTCAGTATATTTCCATATTTAGCATCATTGATGCTAGCTATTTTTATCTTGCTCAACAAATCACCTTTAGGTTGACTCACAATGACCTCATACACTTCACAATTTTTTTGGCTGAGTGCATCAGCCACTTTATTTTCTTTACCTTTTATATGCTTCACTTCAAAGTAAAATTCTCTTAAGAAGGCCATCAATCATGTTTGTATTGCATTAATTCTAGGTTGAGTAAACAGATTCTTTATGCATGTGTTATCTGTCAATAAAGGGAACTTTTCCCTAATAGATAATGACACTGCATCTTTAAGGCATGCACTACTTATTCCAATTATATATCATGCACTACATAATTTCATTCATGATCCTTCAACTTATGAGATTTGTAACATACCACATGCCTTTCTTGAGATAGTATTCCCCCCAATCCATCCTTACTAGCATTGGTACATAGTGTGTAGTCTTTATAGGGGTCGACTAGCTTCAATACCGGGGCAATGATTAACAGTCCTTTTAGGTTTTCAAATCTCTCCTGACACTTCACACATCATACAAACTTTACTCCCTTCCTTTGTAAGGAAGTAATAGGATAGTATAACCTTGAGAATCCTTCTATGAACCTTAGGTAGTACCCGATGAGTCCTGTGAAAGATCAAATGTAAGTGACATCTGTAGGAATAGGCCATCCCAAAATTTATTTTATCTTCTACGGATCTACCGCAATCCCTTTTTCTGATATGACATTTCCTAAGTACTGAATTTATTTCTTGAATAATTCACACTTCTTGAATTTAGCATATAGCTGGTGGTCCATTAGCATCTGTAGCACAATTTTCAGGTGTTGTTGATGTTCTTCTTCTGTCCTTGAGCATATCAAGATATTGTCATGGAAAATTAACCCAAATTGATCCAAGTACTTGTTAAAGATGATATTCATTAGACACATAAATGTAGCAAGGGCATTGGTCAAGTTGAAAGAAATTACTACAAATTCATAATTCCCATATCGAGTCCTAAAATTTGTTTTGTTAACATATTCTTCCTTAATCCTAATCTGGTGGTAACCAGGCCTCAAATCCAACTTGGATAATACTTTTTCTCCCCCTACTTGATCAAACAAATCATTAATCCAAGGCAGAGCATACCTATTTTTTATTGTCACTTTATTTAATTGCCTGTAGTCTATGAACAATATTTACGTCCCATCCTTCTTCTTGGAAAAAACCAGGGGCTCCCCAAGGTGATACACTAGGCCTGATATTACCCTTATACAGCAGTTCTTGTAACTAGATATTTAATTCTGTTAACTCAGGGATACTCATTCGATAAGGTAATTTTCATGTTGGAGAAAACCCAGGTATAATTTCAATGGAGAAATATATTTCTCGTGGATGGGGCATTGTAGGTATCTCTTCTAGGAACACATCCATGAATTCACTTAAAAATGGGAGGTCCCTTATAGATGTTGGGTTTTTATTACAACCCTTCCTCAAACACTTCCTCAATTGTAAGGCAAATATCTTCCTTAAAAAAGTAGGATTACTATAACCATTTACCTTCCTAACAATTCTATCTTCATCTACATACGTAAATGTTTTATCAAAGAAATTTAGTACTACTTTATTCTTTTATAACCAGTCCATGCCAATAATCATAACATATGACCCTAGAGGAAAAGCATTCAAATTGATCCTAGTTACATGATCCTATATTGAAATTTCACAATTAGAAACAAACTCTGTTACCTTCATTTTTGCTCCAGTGGCTAGTTTGATTGACCAAGGCCTTGCATGCCTTACATTCGTGAGCTAGAAATTCTCCATCATTTTAGGAGTGATGTAACTTAAAGTAACTCCTAGATAAATTAATATAGAGAGATTTTGGTTAGAAATAGTGCCTTCCATATCTATGATTGCATATTGGTGATCTTGTTGTCGATCTTCAAGAGATACATTAATCTGGTGGAAAAGTTTTCCAATTTCTCCCACAGTGGAAGCTTCTTGCAAGTTGTGTATAGTCTTGTTGAATTCATCGAGGAGTGGGAATTTCCTTTGTAAGTGGGGACCTTCACACTCCCAACAATTCAGTGGTTCCTTAGGGGTTCCAACAACCCCTTTTCATCCAAGATGCACAAGTTTATTATCCTTATGTTGAAACTACCCATCTCTATTGTAGGAAATTCCTTGAGGATTCCTTGGCATGTTCCTGAAGGGTGGTGGTTGGAAGCCCTTCTTCAGCACGTTGAACTTTTATTTCTTCTTGTCCTTCTAGACTTTGAAGAGTTTATTCCTTTTTTTATACTTCTCAAATCACATTCTTTCTATTCTTAACATTTCATCCAGAGTCTCATGGTTATCAAATTCAATTGATCTTTTTAGGACTGTGGCAAGCAGCTTGAGAATCGTTGGGCTTCAACCTTTTCTTCTTTAATGTATGACACAAAATGCAGAAACTCTAGAAATTTATTAATGAGGTCCTCCATGGCCATTTAATCAAGTTTCAATTCATAAAATTCCTTGTTCTTCCTTTCATAATAGCTTTCTGATAAATACTACTTCTTGAAAAGTTTCTTCAAATCTGACCATTCCAGGTTCTTTTCTTTTAATCCATGGGATGTCTTTTGGTCCTACCATAAAATGTTGGCCTTTCCTTTCAAGTTGTAAACTGCCATTCTTACCTTCATGTTGCTGGAGTAGTTGTAAATATGAAAGTACCATTTAATATCTAGTAACCAATATTCCTCTTCCTCTCTCATCCTATATTCCCCATCAAAATTAGTGGGTTTAATTTTCTTGAATTCTCCTTCCAGATGGTCTACTTTTCTCTTCCCGGCTTTCCAAGATTGATTCCCATATTTTTGAGTTTAATGGGAGGAACTATCTTTTCTTTTAGCACTGTCCTTCTTGCCTCTGATGGTGGTTTTTCCCCATTGTTCCTCTCCTACAAGCTTTGAAATAATATCTCATTGATATCTTGTTGTTTTTAGTGACCCCTTTTTAGATGCTCATTTTCTACTTTGAAGCTATGCATCTATCAAATTATTCATGGTTTCAAGTTCTCGACTAGCTTCAAAATGCTTTGGATGTGGCCACATTGGGAAAGGTAATAGTGTACCCTCTTCACATGGGTACTCATGTTCATTTTGTGAGGCCATCATTGTACCCTGTTACAGGAACAATTCATGTTTATAGACAAAACATTCCAAATACAAAATGTTAAGGTTAGAACAAGGGTTTTCCATAATGTAGCAGAACTAGATGTTCCCAAAAAGGAGACAGGGTTGAAACATGTAGCTCTGATACCATATGTAACATAACCAAATAACCTTGAAAAGGAAAGGATGTGGGTGGCTTGAGAGGCAAAGAGGTCTCAAGGCATCCACGGGGAGCATAAAAGTATGCAAGAGAGGTGTTCTTTGAGAGTGACCCCCCACCCTCTTTTTATAGATTTTTTTGGGGTTTTAGGGTTTAAAGCCCTTGGTCTAGGCTTTAGCCCGTTTTTTGGGCTTTTGGCCCTTTTCGCCCTAACTTTAGCTCCTTTTAGGGTTTTAGGCTCCTTTGAGGGGGTTTAGCCCCTTTTTGGAGGCTTTAACCCTTAGGAGAGTTGTTTAGGCTCATTTTTTGGGTTTTTAAGCCCTTTTCTTCATTTTTAAGCGTTTTTGAGGGTGTGGGGGTCTAATAGGGTGTTACGAAGGTCATGTATGGGTGTCCTTGGGTGGTGTAGGCCATATAGAGATAAGTGAGGGATTTTTTGGGTTAATACCCCATGTTGGGACTGTGGATAGTGGTCCAAAGGTCATCCACATAGTATGGATGGAACAGAAGGCTCTCAAACATACCAATACAGGTGCGGGATAGATTGCGGTAGAGGCTCATGAGTCGGTGTAGCAGAGGCATGCAAACTGAGGTGGCTCTTAGATAGAGGTCAAGATAGTTGTGGGTGAGTTGTGGTGGACGAAATTGACTACATGCGATGTGAGTGCAAGTCTGGGGGCACTTATATGTCAAATACATGAAAGAAAAATAAATTGTTTTGTGGACAATGGTCCAGAGACCTGCATAAGGTGCGGTGGATAGAGAAGGCAACTATGTGTTAAAAATACAAAACAAAAAAGCAAAATGGTAACCCTTAATAGGAAGTGGCCCGAGAACCCACATGAGTAGCCGTAGGCAAGAGTGATGCTAGTACAGGTCCGCAGACACTTGCATCACCATGCGATGGCTCGTAAATCGAGGTAACTTTTGAGGAGTGGTCCTGAAATTTGTTTGTTAAACATGAGACAATGGTCTCATAAGGAAATGGAAATTTGGGCCCGAAGGTGTGAGAGGTGTCTCAAACAGGTTTGGAGTGATTTTGGATTAGCAACTAATGGTGCTTCCTTGACTTGTGAAAAAAAATGTTGAAAAACAAAAAGGGAGAAAACTATGCTATAAGGGACTCATAGTGGTGGTATTAGGCATAGGCTCTCTTGAGGTGGAGCTCATTGCATGACTTCTTCAAGAGTCAACCATCTGAGTCAATGAAGAGGTATGCCCCCTTGCTGAGATGAAGGTCATTGGCAAGGCAGGGTGATGTAATCTAGTCTTTTATGGAAAGAACCAATCCCAGACTATGGTTTAAAGGGAACAGGGTAAAACCAAAGGCGGTCTTACATATATCTCCGTCATCATGTAAGTGGTGTCAAGATAGATCAGGTGGATCTTCCATAGCTAATAAGGTGAAAGGGAAACTGTTGCTAGATATCATGAAAATGGTATTAGTTGTAGCTTTGGTTTCCTTGCCCCTAGTATTTGTTGGAGGAAGAGGGGTAGGCCTGGAGATGGGAGGAGTCTTTAATGGACCTGGAGGTAGGTGCAACATCATCTCAATTAGCTGGACATGAGTCAACACATCTTGAGACTTCAGAGGTATGGTAGGTGGTTCAAGGTACCATATAGGATCTCCCAGTGTGAAATCCTATAGATTGCGGGTTGCGAAGACAGACTTACTCATGATCTTAGATGGTAGGAAAAGGAAAGGGAAAAGGAAAAGAAAAATGATCATTTTGAGTGGGAATGAACCCCACTATTTCCCTGGTAACTTAGGTTGAGGTTGCAACTGAGGTTGCGGCTGTGGCTGCGAAAACAACAGAAGAGATAGGTCTGATGGACCGTTGATGATGGTGGAGACAAGAGGTTCCGTAGAACTAGACATCATGTAAAGGGACATGGTGTCTGAAGATGAAGGTAGGGGTGAACTTCTTTAATCAGGGTGATATCAGATTCAAGGGAATGTTGATGGAGGTCAACTAAAGCAATTCAGAATTTGGGCAAGTCTTGAGAGTGGTGAGAATATTGTCCATACAAACCGCAAAGGGCACAAGCATGGTTTGTTCTCAATGCCTTATTTCTCACTATTGGTGCGGTTGGAAGTTTAAAAAAGGAGAGGTTTTTGGTTGTATCCATGGCATCCAAATGTGCATGGATCATTAGAATATCAGGGCATTTCTCAGTCGGATGGCCCTATTCTTTCCAGATGGCACAAGGTGGTATTTGTCATGGTTCTACGGTAGCTTTCGCAATTTTTCCCCTAGCCCTTTTTGGGTGGGGTGGTGCGGGTGTGGGTGCGGTGTTTGGCTTTTGTAGGCCAGGTGGAGGGTGAGACTCACCCACAATGGGTTGTACCAGAGTGAAAACAACCTGGGGCATTGGTGGTTGAGCTAGTGGATCAATATACCACACCAGAATTCCCAATGTAAAGTTACGTAGGCTTACGGTGGCCATTACTAGCTTGCTCATGACACTAGGTGGGGGAAAGAGGAAGGGAATCGTATGGACTGGCGATGAGCCTAAATAACTCCCTGTTGGTTGCATGTGGGGATGTGGTTGTTTTTGTGGCTATGAGAAATGATGTTGCTATAGATGATGTTGTGGCTACTATTGGTGTTGCGGCCGTAGACAATGTTGTGGTTGGGGTTGGGGCTGTGGCTGTGCTTGTTTTTTGGGTGTAGTAGTGCTGGATGAGACCATGCACAAGTTCAAAGTATCATTTTGTGTTAGTGGTGGTGACACTAAGGGGAAAGGAGTCATCATGGTGATATCGAAAAACAACCCAAGACCCACATTCAACAATGGGGAGGCTGGTGTGTTGTCAACCATGCTGTTGATTGCAGGGATGACATTGGCAAGTGTGGTCGTCCTTTGTGGATCAATGGTGATGATGGTAGGGATAATGTTGGAATTTGGTGTTAACCCTTGTGGATCATGATAAGTGAGTTGATCAACCATCATGATATTCCCTTCGTGAGGGAACATCATGAGACAAAAGACAGTTGATGTGACCACTCGCATGGCGTACATATAACTTCTTTCGAGGACCTCTATGTCGATCAACACTATCTTCCCAGCTAATGTGATGGGAATAGGGGGAGGATTCCTTGGGCTTTAGTGGGATGGCCATAATAAGCCTACAGAGTTGTGGAGGATGGTTACAGAATTGGGGATCCAAGTTTCTGCCAAACCAGGGTGAACATAACGCATGTGGATTCCCCCTCATCCACTATGCACTAGTGCATGACCAAATTCCGGATAGACATCAGGATTTGGAAGGCGATGGTGGATGGCATGTACGGTTCTCCATTCTCTATGTCGAATGTGATCAACTTGGAGTCGGAGGGGTCTATGGCCCCAAGGGCGGCTAGTAACGCTTTCCGCTGCATTAGGCATGTTTTGAGTACCTCTAGAGTGGACATGGCCATTGTTGTTTGGGCCAAATCATCCACAATGCTATAGATGATAGCAGCTCTAGCTGTGGAATTGTTGGCCACTCGACGTATGGGGGGGCAGGGGAAAGGGGGTAACTAAAGAGGTAGATTGACTGATTTGGATGTAGATTCTGCTGATGTGTCAGCGGGTTCGGTGGTGGTACCATACTAATTCTATCTGGTTTGTAGGTTAACCTCTTTGGTTGTCATGGCTAGCAGGTGGTGGACACCTGTTTCTACCAAGGGAGGGGCCCCCGAAGTGTTGGGATTGGCCTGGGGATTAGGTGGGGTTTCCACCAATCCTTGGAATAGTAGTGGGTTTTGAAGCACCATGGGGGGAGGTCCTTGTGGCGCCAGGTTAGGTTGGGCTTGGTTCATGGCGTTGGCAGCCTGTTGGGCCTCATTTTGAATGGCCTTCTTAGCACAACCCATGAAGGGACACTCGAATGTGTAATTCCCATAGACCTCACAGAGTGTGCACGGTTGGTTTGTGCACAACGGGGCATTGTGTTTAGGAGCATTTGGTCATGGGGGGTTTTGGGCAGGTCAGTTTGCTGCGGCATTGTTGGGAGGGTTTGGTTGTTGACCGTCTCCCTATGGTTAGTTATTGGCTTGGTTCTGGGGCTGATTATTTATAGATTTCCCTTATTGATTGTTGGGGGTAGGCTAGTTGGGACAATTTTGTTGTGCAAATACTTGTCTCAACGGAGTGGGTGGAGTAGGGGTGGGGGATTGAACCGCCTGCACTGGTGGTGCATAATAAATTTGGGTGGGCTGCAGTGCCACAAATGTGGGCATTTTCCTTGCATGCTACTATGTTGGCAATGCCAAGGCTTGAGCTTATTGCGGTGGTGCAAGTTGTGCGTAATAAGTTGTTTCTCTAGACTGGGACATCATTCTGGCATAGTCCAGAGTTTGATTTTGGTAAGCAACACTAGTAGTGTTGCTTGATTGTGGTGTAACAGTAGGTGGTGTCAGATGATGTTGTGGTTGTTGGGAGATCAAGCCTATGATGTCGTCTGCAGCATGGGATGCCCCCGGTGCATCTCGGTAGGAGGTACGGGCGGGGAGCATCTAGAATGATGATGTACAGATATCCAGACTGAGCGTAGATCAGGTCAAACTGTTGGGCTTTCAGTATGGCCTCCTCTTCGGATTGGGGATGTTCGAATGCTATGTCCTTTTCTATGGGAAAGAGCAGGGTTTTGAGGAACCAATAAAAGAATATTCAATCGTCAAGTTGGATTTTACACAAACTGCAACGTCGCCACCACTCATGGATGTGGTCAATTATATGTGTCGCAGTGCTCTGGTGACATGATAACATGATCTCCACCCCTTTGTCATATTTGACGGGGAGTTGGAGACACTGTAGGAACATGAAATCTAGGGAGTTGAAATCCAGGTACTTGGCTTGTGGTAGCTCAATGTACCATTTAGCTACATCACCTATAAGGGTGCATTGGAATAGCCTCAGCCTCATGGAATAATCTACAATGTTGTTGGATGAGCACCATAGATGGAATGTCATAATGTGGTTTTGGGGACATTCCCATGCCTTGCCTTCAAACTTGGGGATGTCCGATGGTAGCTTAGTTGGCATTGGAGGCCAAAAATATTGATGGCGAATGGGGTCGTTTTTCAATCAAGTCAAATCAGGCAAGTTAAGACGAGCCATGAAAGGAAGATTTGACCCCAGGTTGATGTGGGATGGGGGAGGTATGGTGGTGGGGTTTCCAGGTGCATAATGCACCTGCATGGATGGGGGCACTTGTGGTGGCACCATTGTAGATGGGTCAATGCCTGCAAGTGTGGTGGGGGGGACAGTGTGAGTTGATGGGCCACTGCCCCTAAGTATGACATGAGGGATAGTGTGAATGGAGGGGACATTCCTCCCATGTATGATAGTAGGGGAAATGTAAGTGGACGGTCCACTGCCTGCCTCTGTGGAAGGAGGGGAAGTGTGTGTGGAAGGGCCACTGCCCCTGTGTGTTGCAAGTGGGCTAGCTTGGCTGGTCACTATGGGTGGTGGAAGCAGACTAATGATAGTTTGCATGACTATGCTTGGGCCACTTGCAGGGTTGTTGGTGATAGATTGTGGTGTGGACATGGGTCCACTTTCTATGGCTATGCAAAAAAATGGATCCGGATTTTCACCAGCCATGGGGCTTGATGGTGCAGTATGGAGGTCTGGTTCAGACTTGTATGGGTCTAAATCTGAATCAGAGGCTATGTGGCCTTCTTATGGTGTGGGAGATTGCTGAGAATGGTTTCGACGGTGTCAGTTTAATGTCCAAAATGGTGGTGGTTCACCTCTTAGGCATGAGGAAAAGTGTGGGGGATCAATTGTGTTAGATGTTTATCAAACTAATGGGGATGATGTTTGGACCCCGCTTTCAATGGATTCCTATTGGCTATAGGTGGTCACTCCGCCACCAATACTGCCAGAATATAGCACTTGGCTTTTTCCTAACGGGCGTTTCTACTCAATCAGTGGGGGTCATTTCTCGTTTCACTTGTCAATTCCTCTTAGCAGGCAGCTACTTTGGGGTTCCCATGGTACTCCTCACAATGAGTTTCTAGGATGAGCCCAAGTACTTCCCATGGTTGAAGTAGTTAGGGACTTATGTCCTTAAAGACTGGAGATTTTTTGAACTTAGCGTAAATTGATAAATTTTAAGGCTCTCTCTGCATCATGAACTAAGTTGGGTTGATTTAGTGGTATGGTGTATATGTTTTTTTGTCTTTCTATTTATCAGGTGGCTGCAAGTGGTTTATGAATATGTCATAGAGTTCATATCATTTTTTTGGAAGCAGTGAATAATCAGAAATTTATAAATAGATACATTTTTAACCCTGAATGTGACAGCCTAACTAGGTGACTACCTTACCCCTATATTCCTCTTAGATCAAGAGAAGGTGTTGGGCTCTCAACACAATGGGACTAATTCCATCCGTATATCCATAGGTCACCTCCTGGATGTAAGGTTTCTCAATAGGGAGGATTCTTAGCAGCGTGAGAAGCCCTCCGTCTCGACCCCCTCTACCATCCATTTCATCCCTTTTTAATGGTTTATAACAATATCCAATGAAGGGCCTAGGACTATATGAGATATTCCCTTCATCATATACCAGAATACCCCAAAGGGTGATGACTGGGTAGAGGAGGAAGGGTAAGAAAGATTTTATTTTAAGTCAATTTTAGTTAGGCGATGTTGATTAAGCAATTAATTTTTTTTTAATTTACACTTTGTTTGTTCATGAAATTGCAGTAAATTAAAACATAAATAGAAATATAACTATTGTGCTGGACAGATGTGACTGAGCCACACTGATAGTCCCTATCAAACTAAAAATTAAGTATTGATTGATAGACAACATGTTTTGGGTCAATTTCAGTGAGGGGGTCGCGAATGTTTTCCAGAAACGGGTGAGGGGGTCGCACATATTTCGCAAACAGAAGTGGTCTACCTATCTAAGTGAAGTTGCACCTTTTGGGGGGGAAAAGGTGACCTGGTTGCACCTATGAGGCCAAAAAGAGTGACCTCATCCCTTGTTTAGGCCCGATAAGTCTGACCTGCCCTAGTTTGGGGTTTTTCTGATCCCGAGTGAGCTCCAGTCGACAGTAACCTGTATTGTGGCAAAACTGACTCAGATTTTCCTTGCATAGGCTTCGGCAACAATAAAAACTGGAAATAAATTGGATCTAAGCTATATTTGACAAGAAATTTTTAAAACTAGGGCATAAAATATAGAAACTTGAAATTTGAAAAAACTAAACCAGGGATCCTATGGGATCGACCTGGTATGGTCGCCAGTTCTATAGTAGGGATTTCTCCTTGCTACAGGGGCAGGAATGCCTCCCTTCCATATATAGGATGGAAGGGTAGGTTCCTACATGTGGAAAATGCAGAAAGAAAAATGGAATAAACAGAAAGCAAAGAACAAGAAAGAATGGCCGTGATCCCCTCTGCAAACAAGGTTAGGGCTTCGCCTTGGCTACCTAAAAACAACTATTAAACTGAAATAAACTTGCAAAACATGTTAGCGATCAAACCTGCAAACAATTAATAGTCATAAAACAACTAAACTATCAAATAAAACACATAAATAAAACTAGGTTATATCTCTCCTTTGGTGAAATGGGCCACCATGCCTTGGCTGGAAGCACCTCCCTATCTCACTCAGCAATGGAGGAGCTATGGCTCAATGGGGAAGATGAGTGGAAGAGAGGGTGGATTTGGGTGGCTTGAGAGGCAAAGAGGTCTCAAGGAATCCATGGGCAGCATAACAGTATGCAAGAGAGGTGTTGTTTGAGAGTGACTCCCCACCCTCCTTTTATAGCTTTTTTTTGGGTTTTAGGGTTTTAAGCCCTTGGTCCAGGATTTAGCCCCTTCTTCCCTAACTTTAGTTTCTTTTAGGGTTTTAGGCTCCTTTGAGTTGTTTTAGCCCCTTTTTGGAGGTTTTAGCCCCTAGGAGAGTTATTTGGGCTCCTTTTTTGGGTTTTTAATCCCTTTTCTTCATTCTTAAGCCTTTTTTAGGGTGTGGGGGTCTAATGGGGTGTTACAAGGGTCGATCATGGGTGTCCTTGGGTGGTGTAGGCCATGCAGAGCTGAGTGAGGGATTTTTTGCATTAAAAACCCCAACGGGGGGTTTATACGAGAGTAGAGAGACCAAAACAAGGAGAGAGGTAGGAATACTAGAGAGCATGAGAAGGAAAAAATCCACATATAGAGTAAAGAATATTTTGAGAAAAGTTGGTAAGCTGTGTGCACAGACCAAAGGCATTCAAAATATCACTCATGCCAGATGAAGAACACTTTTTTGGTTTTTTCCATATGGGTTTCCATGTTAAATATGTGTATTTGATATTTGTGTTTACTGGATATGAATCCTTATAGGTTTGTCGAACATATAATGATATAAATTTGTGGAATTTCAATTGATATGTGTTAAAATTTATATATTTTATATGTTATCTATGTGTGTCAACGAATTAATCTGCCTTACTCCCTGGTGTGTATGTGTCGACAGAAATCCATCCTTTTGTTTTGGTCAAGTGGAATTATTATGTTGTGATGAAGAAATCCTCTTCCATAATTGTAGAAGCTTGGTTCTTGCAGTTCCCATAGATATCTCATTTGAGACCTCACTTTCATCACAGGTGTTTCCAACGAAGTTACACTTCGTTGAACCATTATCTTGCGATTGTTGACAGAAAGGGAAGTTTGAACCTGGGTCAGTAGAAAAGATGTCAACCAATGGTTTTGTTTCCAAGACTTGAACCATCATGAAGGGGACATATTTTGGAACTCAAAAAAATCAAAAATTCAAGATTGGGATTATTAGAAAGTAAGATTATTTGCACAATACGAAAGTAAAGGATCACAATTGAGTCTCACCGAATGGTTATAAAGATATATTTACACATATTTTCATGAGATTTTATTTAGTAAATTTCCCATTATGTTGCATGAATGGTTTTCTAAGCTAGCGAATCAAAGGAAAATTTATGAAGGTGGAGAACCTATAGAGTGGAGTCCTTAGTTAATCAAGCGGTTGGAAGAGTTAGTAATCCTCTATCTAGAGCTGTAGACTTCTGGGTTGATATCATTATGGAGGGAGATATTATTGATATTTCAGTTGATACTATAAGATTATATATTCAGACAGAAAGAAATTTCTTCTAAGAACATCGAGGTCGTTACTTGAAATCCATAAAACTATGAATAAATATGTTGGTATGTGAAAAGGGATCTTGAGGATAGAGTCCATCGAATAAATTGTTGTGTACAAAAACATTGGGTAATGTTGCAGGAAAGGCTTGAAAAATATGGAAAAGAATAAGATAATATGTTTTCTATCGATAGTCATATTGAGCAAGAGCATGGACACCTATGGAGTGGAAGAATATTTCGATCAGGAAAAAGAAGAAAGACTACAACAAGAAGAGGAAGTTGAAGTGAGACCGAAATAAGGGACTACAAGTTAACACCATATCTCGATGGGGATTCCCACGATGAAGAGAAAGAATATCATATTATATCTAAAGAAGGAGAAGGAGAAGAAGAAGAAGAAGAAGAACGAGATCGAGATAGAGATCATAGCTAGGACATACTCACAACCCCACGTACATATTTATAACCTCAGGTAAGACCTAAACGTACATCAAAGAGTGGTTTTCTAGATCATAGTAATAGTAACAGTCAAAATAGTAGTCAAGGAATTCCTACTAGTGGAACCTTTAATTTAGTAATACCACAAGCACATAGATGTCAGGGAGTGATATAAAATTTCCTATATTCAATGGGAATTGGTTGGAAAACCCTTAGCAACATTTCTTCTTGTGTGAAGTTGTATGAAAACTATGACTAGTACAACTTGAGGAATCTATTAAAAAATCTAAGTGTTACCACCTAAGTTGTACTTAGCGGTTTTTTATTAAGTGAGCTTGGTGAACCGGACAAAGATGATTTGTTCGGAATTCATAAGACCTTCAGAATTGCTTCTGGGAGGTGCTTGTTGTACTATATCACATGTTCATATCCCATAGGGTAGTTCTAATAAAATTTTCTAGCATGATAGTGTCTATAAAATACTCAGTCTCTTGGACTTTATTTGTCAATCCGATTAGCCCAGGGTGTTTTTTCCCTTGGTTATTATTGGTTGTTGAATAAATGACTGATAATTTCTAAGTTTTACACTCAATACCTCCAAAGTTGGGGTGGTCGGCTTGGTATTTGGGCCTATTAAGGTTATTAGAGTCTTTGGTCAATGTATAAACATGCTAGGAATTATGGTTGAGTCATATGAACATGTCTAAGTCCCCCTAGGTTTTAACTTTTTTTAATTTTTTAACTTTTTTTTTAAGTTTTAATTTTTCCAAAACTTGGGCTATTTTTTAATAGTCTACATGGAAAAATTTGTTTTGTAATAAAAATGGGCTCAAAAATCAGTTTCACTCATGGTGGCTCATTTTCAAGCTTAGAGCACCATGTAAACCCATAAACCCACTTTTCCTAAGTTTTGAGTGATTATCCCATCACTCAGGTCAGAAAACCCTAAAAATAAAATATTGATTATTTTAATTAATAAATTAATTAAATTATGGAGAACACCCCAAATCCTAAATCAGTGGGATTTTCTCCGATTTGATTGAAATTAGTCTCATCGGCTTGAGATTGACTGGATCTGACCATCCCTTGATAGAACGAAGTGATCTAGGCTGAGCAAAGAGTGCATTACTTCATGCAATCTTGGGAATTGCACCCTGTCTCTCTCCTCGACATGTGTCGACCCATCTGGATGAGTTTTGGTGAATGTTTCAGTTAACAGGTTGAGGTGTCAGTCCAATCAGCTCTCCGATTGACAGTTTCCCTCAGTGAGACTCAGATCAGACTCAGTGAGACTCAGATCAAGCTCAAATTGACTCCACATACAGCTGCACTCTCTCTTTCCTTGGGAAATATGCCCCCCTGGGATAGATTTCCAGTTTTTGTTATAAATAAAGCTTAGTTTTCCTCTTCCAAGATAGTTAGAGATAGATTAAAGAGATGTTGCTATTGTATTGTCTACTATTTTTTGGAATAAAGAAGTTTTGGAGGAAAGATCTATGGTGTAATTATTTTCATGTGTGGATGGTGATTGTCAAATGCTTATGAGGCATAATCTATATTATTGATCTTTTCTTTTTGCTGATTAATTTTGGCCTTGAAGGAGAGAGATCCCTCCTGTTAGGGTAAGAGATCATTCTCGTTTGATTTATGATCTTACTGTTTGCTTGTTTGAGATCTCTTGGATTTGCATGTATTTTAAGTTTAATTGCATGCTTTCCAATTATCTTTTCCCAACAACACCTATGTTTTAACCATTTGTTTGTGCAAGGATTTCTAAGTTACAGATGATCTCACTTATAGAAGGGGTTGAGCTCGTTTTCATATTCCTCATCTTTAGGATCTTTTGGAGGAGATAGTCCCTCAATGTTCCACCAAATCAGACTCCAAATCCCAACATTTCTAGGCTTCCAACACTCTTTCTCTCTCTTCGTCCTTCTAAAAATCAAATTTTTACTTGGTTACTTTGCTTACAAGATTTGATATCATTTATATCTATTATATTAAATTAAAACATAACATATATATTTTTTCTCAAGGATGATAATCTGGATCTCATTCCTAAAAAGTTTCACAAAGCATTCTAGATCTAGTTCAGGGAAATCGTCCATTTTCCATGGCAATTTAAAGAGAATCCATAGTTTTCATGCATTATATTTCTGTTTTTTGTTTTAAAAAATAAAATCCAAAAATAAGTGCATATAACATTGACTTCCCCCAAGGCAAGCCAAGACCCCAAGGACAGTTCCTTTTTTTACCCTTTTTAACTAGTTTTAACTTAGTTTTTTTTGGTTTAAAGTAGGCTGACTCAAAGGTACTTTCAAAGTGATTTTGGGAGTATTTAATTCTAATAATCCCACTTTATTTTATCAGGTCTAAAATAAAGAGGAGAAGCTGTTGTTTGAAAGTGGATTTTGGGCCATCCGAATCCCGCCAGGGGTCTCCCTTTTGACTGTAATATTTAATTTTGGAATTTTGTAAAGGCTTGGTTTCATCATGTATAAGAAAAAAGAAGATTAAAATAGTTTTTCTGATATTGTAACATATGATAATAAAAAATTTCTTCGAATAGGCTCTTTCGAGCCCATTCCCCATCCCCCCTAGGGGGATTCTCATCCTTTTTGCAGTTTCTTTCATTTTTTTATTTCTTTTCACTCTAGATTAGTTTCATTGATGTATAATAATATAATTTGATTACTTTATCATATATTCCATATTAAAGTATCAAAGTAACTTTAATACTTACCCCACGACTTCCTGATTGACCCGAAAGGGGAAAGAGATGCGTGGTAGGACTGATTAGAAAAACTGTGGTTTACTTCCTTTTTGATACTTGTCATTAATTTATGCAAACAATATTTTAAAATAAACCCCTTCCCCGATTCCCCGATGGAGGTCCACTTGGACCGAAAGAGGTTCCTGGAAGGTTTTTCTTTCTAAAAAATACATTCTTTAAAATTTACTAAAATTGACAAGACTCCGGTGTGTATGCTCTGTACTTGGCTGTGGTTCATCCAATGAGTCAAGCTGCATCAAAATAAACATGAGTGACTAGTTTAATTATGTTTAACCTTCCCTAATTAACCACCATCAGGTGAAAATGCAATGCCTTGAAATCGTAAATGTGGAAATATATGCTAAGGAAGTGGGAACTCATAGACAGTGACCTAGGGGCACCGATATTTGTTACACTTTTGGGTACATTATGAACATAGTCTCAGAGACTCCATTCATCCCATGCATTCCTTGTGGGTAGTTGTAAAGGTTTATTTTTGGACATACTCCAAGTACCCCTCGGATATATATGGAGTCCCCCCTCACCTAATTTTAATCCACTCATATTTCACATTAACTTAAAACATACCAAGAGGTAATTGTAAAACATTCACTCCAAGCACATGCAAGTACTTTGATTATTTTATGACTCCATTTTCAAGGCATTGGTTCTGTGCTTAAATATATATATATATATATATTGCGTCTCAGCATTGTGCTTTATTATGCTTATTTTTCATCTTGTCATTTGTGGTTATTTATGGTTAATTTCAAAACTCCTAAGCAACTATCTCAATTTAACATCATCATACTAAAGTAGTTTTCCTTAGTAACTTAATAGGGTCTTACCCCCTTGGCTTCGTTAGGAGTTGAGCCTAAATGGAGGAGTCAAGAACAAGGTGACAACCTTGACTCGAGACATTCCCCCAAGGACACACCTAGTTGCTTGAAGATTTCTACCATGTTCCCCCCCAGGTGTGTGAAATGCAGCAACACCGAGATGATAACAAACTTATGAGTTTGTGTACTTGACTAGTATATGAAATTTTCTAAGGTCCTCAAAGGGATCTCTCAGAATTCATTAGATCCAATATGGATTGGAATGATATAAGGATTCAAGAAACCTAATTCTAAATTGCAATGCATCACATAATTAAAGGACATCAAGTAGTTTTTAACTGAGTTTGTCTGGGACTTTGACCAAAGGTTTAATACTTTGATGGATAAAGTGAGTTTCCAGATGTCAGATGTCCAACATAAAGAATGTTTTATTGCGGCAATGATACTGCATATTAGTATTCCCTTGATGCAACAAAAGAATGTATCTGAGAGAGAATATGTTAAAATTTCTATGAAATTGGAGGTTTCACCCATTGGAGAAAATGGTGTGGGGATGATGCAAATACAATGACACATTTCTAGCCTTACACTGCAAATATAAGATATAAATACAAGAAAATAATTTTAGGAAGAACTCTAGTGCACCAAGAGTAGAAATGAAGGCCATAAAAAATGCTCATGTCCAACATTCTTGAATTATCTTGCATTAGAAGAACCAAATCCTATAAATTCAGAAGGAATTCCCTAGTGTACAATTTGTTAGACTAGAGGTCATCAGTCAGAGGAATGTTTGTATCTACAAAAAATAGTAAGTACACCTACTAGTCTATATTGTAAGTTTTGTCGATCTGTGGGTCACGAAGAGAAACAATGAAGGGCATATTAGTTTCTATAGGAGAAAAAAATCGACACATATCTAATTAAAAATTATGAATATATGCAAGTAGAGAGAGCTTAGGAACAATACCCTCAACCCAAGGGGGTGGTATTTTTAGGGGATAAGGACAAGGAGGAGGAATTGGTGAAAAAGGGGGCCAAGTTATTTGTTATAATTGTGGATAATTAGGACATTTTTATAAATATTTCACTAATCCAACATCAATGTGTTCATATTGTAAAGCATTGGCCCACACTGTCGAAGAAATCCCGCAACTGATTACTAAATGCAAGACCAAAAACTTGGGCAACCAAAACCCACTACAAAATGTCAATCATAATATTCAGAATATCTGTTTTGACCCTCAGGAACCTAATATTGTTGTTGTAAAGAGAGGGGATACTATGACTAAATGAGATCAAGGAGCACCATATTGAAAGAGCTCAACTGACACCACAAAAGAAAGTACCATTTGATATCTAGAAATAAAAGGAAGTGTTCTTTGATGCATTTCATGATCTCATCGATAGAAATGAAATATTGACTTACGTTGATGTCCTAATAGTTAATGAGGTACCAATCTTGGAAATGAATCAAATATGTGAACAATTATTTAAAAGAAAAACGATAGAGAAGGTAAGAAAATTGAAATATTTCTTTAAAATTTATTTAAAAATGATAGAAGATAAGTATTTTGTGGAAGAACTATCATATTTAGTCAAAGAACGTCAACGAAGTGTATTCCCAGAGAAGGGAGTTAACCACATTAATAAAATACTGAAAAACTAGTCATGAGCTAAGGATGAATGCCTAGATAGGTGACTATGACGTGGATTTTATCATTATGGATGTTAATGTTAATGTTGATTTTCTCACTACACATTCATTGGAAAGTATGGGAAATCCAAGTCTAGTATGGTCTCATTTTCAACTAAGGTTATCCAACAAACAACAGGTATTTCTTATTGGTCAATTAACATACGTTCTTCTTGAAGTAGAAGGACTCTGAGCCTATGTATATTTTAATATTATATATATTTTTGATTATACAAATATATATTCCAAACTTCTGGGGATTGACAAGGATATCGATAATCAAGCAGTTATAAGAAGAAAATATTAACATTTGAGAATTTAGAACTATGGGTGGTTGTTACAATTGATCCTCTCCAAGGATGGAGATATGTTGACAAGCTAAAAATTAAAGGACAAGATGGATATCTATATCATATCTACAATTTGTATTTTGAGATGGATGACTATGTCAATTTGACAACCAATAGAAAACTTAGTTGGTGAAGTATTAGTTCCTACTTGTCAGACTTAGGAGAAGATCTAGATAACTGGTAGAATCGACTACATGAAGTATCAATGCGAAAGTGCAGAAGAATCATGAAATTTGTATGATGTGTAGGTATTGAGTTATGTTATCTACCTACCTATGAAGGTTTACCTAACTTGGAATACTTTCTTAAAAAGTTCAATGAAAAATTATCAGAACCTCAATGCTTGTTAGCCCTGAATGTTACATTGAAGGATACACCCATAATATGGTGGGTTGCTCACAATAGTGTATTTTAGAATGGCCTCAATTCAAAATACTACCAGAAATACGATTTGGTGAGAATATGATTTATATTGGTATAAAATGTACAAGACTAACAAATCATGTCAAGCATATTGAGCATTGTTGCATGACATGGGAGAGATTGTCACGACAATAATGGGTTCATGAGTTCATACACACCATGGACATTGTTATCACTTAGATTTTACCCTTTGGTTGTGGAAGGATAGTCCAAGGTAGCCTTACAAACCAAAAAATAGGAGGAAGGATAGCATCTTTCTTACCAGAGAGGGATATCTCAATAAATATATGTGCAAAAGTAGGATATTCTATCAAAGAAACAAGTTTAATATTTCTAATGGCTGAAAAAAGTGTCTAACATTGGGGATGTAGTCAAAATTACAAGTCAAATATTTATAACAGTGCTTTGAAAAATATCTCTTTACATAGGCATGGTAATCTTTTTTTTAGAGTCATTTAGCTGATTGTATGGTGGCGAAGAAGAAACATTAATAGTCCATTAACATCGGAACCAAAAGATGAATCCAATGCTAACTTTAGTGGAAAATATTTGTGGATGCATGAAATCAAAGAACTAGAGCATAAAAATATGAATTCTAATTCTGTATACAATTATCCAAGCATGAGAGATAAAAAAATTGAAAAATATAACATGAAGCACATTCATAATAAGTGAAGGGAATAAAAATATGCAACCAGAACAATATAAGAATCTCTAATGAAAATTTTCTTGGATCTACAATTCTTATTGAATTGAAAATTCAATTACAAAAGGTCTCTTTTCACGAGTTCCAAACCTCATTACATTACAAAATGGTGATTTTATACATCAAGATCACTCCTTGACATGATAAATACCTACATTCTAAAAATAGGCATTGGTAACTTCCTTATTACATCTGTCATCTAACCCTTAACAAACACATATTTCAAAAAACTTTCAAAAATCTATTAACTTATTCTAAATGATAAAATTCTTCAACATGTCTCAAGCCTTAATATGAATTTAGTTTACTGATGTAATTTATACTTGATTTTGCCAAATTTCTCTATGGTTTTCCACTGGTCTCCAGTTGCAAGATCCATACTTGCAATCTCCTTTTCCAACACTCTGAGCTCCACATGGTCAACATAAGAAATTGGTGGTATATGAGCACCAATGGTTCCAAATGTGTTTACCAGCTCAAAATTCACTACCAACTTATCGACTATAACCTTCCTGATTAGAGATTGAGTCATATATTCACATTTCTTATGATATAATATGGATTTAACCAGCAAAGCTTCATATTTTGACTAAGAAATTAATTTTCCATCTTCTTCCCAGAAAGGAGGAAAGCCCTTCTGAAACAGTTTAAGAAACGAACCTTTGAAAATTTTCACCAGATATAGCATTATATATACCTTTGCTTCAAATGGGTCTATATGTTGGTGTTTTTATAAAATATTTCTAGCCCAATTGATTATTTAAATTCTATATTTAATACCCAATGTCCTTAGTTCTTCCTCAAACAAAGTATTTAGGAAGTTTATTGTGTTCCTAGATGTATCTACTGGTTTTATATTCAAAACTTCCTTCACAACTATACAACTCCGTTTAGTTTCATTATTCACCATTTATTTATCTTGAATATAATTTAACTATGGTCTCTTTCTTCTGAAATGATCATGTCCCAAAGGAGATGTCTAGCACCCTGTAATGGAAATTGACCTATCAATTTTTTGACCAATTTATCATTCCTTCCCAATAGCTCCTTATTCTTATCTTCTGATAGTTTCATTTATTCTTCTTTATTTCTTAATACATCAATGAATTTCTGACTATAACCTTTGAAATCCATTATCTCTTTATCTATCAGGCTAACTTGTGGCATATCCTATACAATTGTATCAGTATTAATTGTTGCATTTGGTTGTAGTATTTGTGTTGTTTCTCTTTTATTTTTTTCTTCTCATTCTTTCTACAAAAGTAACTGGTTCTTATTCAAGACATCTATTTTTGCAATAAGGAAACCTTTTTCCTTTTCCCCTTTATTTTTATCTTCCATATGCTTTAATAATTTTTATTTACAATCATTCAGATCTTGAGATAATAACTCTTTCTCTTTTTTCAATTTTGTTAATTGAGAGGCCTGAACTAATGGGGTTGTTGGAATTTTAAATTTATTCTTTAGCAATTGGATAGTACTTTCATTTTCAGCTAAAATTTTATGTGCCACTTGTCCTTTATCAACCTCATTATCCATAGTTAGTGAATCTCCTTAAATCTTTTTAATCTATTGCTAGTGCACTTTGTTCTCCACCTTTTCTTGTCTCAACTGATTTTCTATCTTAGGTACTGTGGATTGCAGCTTTGATAGATTCAAAGTAGCCATAATTAAATATGTATAAATGAATTCCCTAGTTTGCTTGTGCAAACGAATCATATCACTTATTGGGATTTCCTTCAGGTTCAGTTTCATCTTAGTAATTTTATTCCTGGTGGCCATTGCTATATTCAATGTATTTCTTTCTCGAAATGATCCCAACTTTTGAGTATACGTCCAAGGATTATTTTGAGTGTAACATGTGTACCATCATATCAATTATATTGTTAATATAAACATGATTGTTTGTAGCATATTATTTGTACTTTATCTTTTAGTTGGTTTTGTTTATGTTACAATACATGCATATTGAAGAGTGTTGTTTAGTTTTTTGTTTTCCATCGAATCCTTTGATCTTTTACGTGGGATTGCATAACCCCCAAGTATTTATTTTTTGTATGGTTTGTTTATAAGACACCACCACCATATAGATACCTTGATTTCTTTTTATCATCACAAAGGTAGTCAAACACTTTACTATTACACCATAGGATGTTTAGGATTCTTCAACATATTGTTTCTTAGTGATTAAATTTATGTTGTTTGCACACATATTGCACAATAATATGAAGTTTGTATGTCCATGGGTTGATAATGAAGGTGAATTGTTGATTTCAATACTTTATTACTATAATTATGTAGCATAATAATGGTGAGGTGGTAAAATGGTGAAACACAATGAAGCTTGGAAACTAGTTAAAGGGTGAATCACATTGGAAACTATGAACACTAAAACTATGAAGGACTTTGTGTCAAAACTAGCTGTCAGATTAAAGGCTGATCCCAAAAGAATCAAGGATATTTCTATGTAAAAAGGGAATTATAATAATAATTCCTAAAGTAAAAGGGTAAAAGAGGAAATAAAAGGAAGAAAAATTACTTAAATTTGATCACTACCATTTATTATTTAGTGATTCTTGAGGGTGTTTTCAACTTAATCATACTTTAAACAAAGAAATTAGAATCTCAAGTATCACGAAAAAATAAATAGTCTTAAAAATTTATAGAATTTAAGTAAATATTTAATTATGGCCCATTATTTGTAGTCTTAGTTTAGAATACAATGGTTCCAAGGAAAAAAAATAAGTGTACTAAATGAATCTCAAATATTAACATTCTATAATATTACATATTATTGTCTTCTCGAATTAAAATCACTTTAAAGAATTGTAAATAATTTCATTCTAACTAAATAGAAAAACATTATTGAAATTTTATTCTTCACTACTATAAGAAATCAAAGAGGGAAGAGTTACCTAGAGTTCTCTTCTTTGGAAATGATTAAGGATTTACTTTATTCCTAGAAGAGTGAGATCACTATTTAACCAATAGGAAATTTCACCAATGGAATTCCTTACACTTATTTAGTGTAATATAATTTGTTTTCCTTACTAATGAACCATAATTGAAATAACCTTGATACAAGGCTTCGTGTTCCTAGAGATGCAATTATGAAATGAGATTTGAAATGGATTAAAAATCAATAAATAATGACATGATTCACATTTGAAAGATTAATCGATTAAGCCTCCATCTATTCAAAATTGTAGTCACCCACTATGTCTAGGTTCATATTTTATCATACACTTACCTTTTGCTCATTATTTCCATATGACTTGGAAAAGTGAAATTTCAAGATAACAGATGTGCAATTTTGAGTCATTGCTAAAACAATAAAAAACATAATTTTCAACTTGCAAGATTTCATGTGATAATATAACTCATTAAGAAAAGGGTATTATTTCAATACACTTCATCAATGTTGACAAAGACAAATCTCTCTACTCCAAATCGTTTAAATCTAGAACATAACTTGACATAAATGAAAAATATTTCTTAGATGTACCAAATTATTTGATGATTCATAGGATCTATACGTCCTAATAGAATAATGTCCTTGTTATCTCCAAGAGTTTGGTGTCTTGTTTGTTGAGAAGGAAATAATCTACAAAACATTAAAGGGGAACAAGAAGGGTGAAAACACAAAGTTGGGAAACAATTTTATGACAAGGGAGTGAAAAAAAGGAGGGTGCGTGGATGAACACGTGAAAACAAGTCAACCTCAAACTCTAGGACAAGAGTTTAAAAAAATATAGGCCAATATTTTGTGAGATTTCAAACTCTCGGCTAGGAGTTTAATAAAACTCTAGGCTGAGAGTTTGAACCAAGTTTGAACTAAACTCTCAAATGAGAGTTTCAGAGATATTTTTTCGGCTGAGATTTCATGTTCAACAAAACTTGTGAAAATATCTAGAATCTTTTTGGAACCTGCAACTTCAGCAAGCCTAAACCCATGCAAATTCTAAATATTATTGGTTGGACTTCGTATAAATGGATTCATCTCTGAATATAGTTTCCAATGATATAATAACGGTTTCATTTCGATTTGAATTTCTATTTATTAATATTTTTTTTCTAAATCTTATCGCTTAAGAATTTTATTACTCTGAAAATCACCTGAAATGAAAATTCAATATCATAACAAAGACAACACCAAAAAATTTGAAATATTCATAGATTTCCTTGTCCTCTTTAAAAGGGTACTTTTAGTTTTTCCAAAAAGATTCACACTAAAAATAAATTAAATCTCACCAACGTGTGTCGATAATGCACCACTTTCTGAACTTATGTTGTTTCTATAAATAATAATAAAATAGTTCTCAAGTCCGAAAAACCTCAAAATATAGTCCATGCACAAGTGCAGTGTGTGTATATTATAATCATACATTGTTTTACCTAAAATGAATAACCATCTCTCAAAAAACTAGTGCTCACCCTGGTCACTCATTATCCATACCTAAAATTTTCAAGTATAGGTCATTGGTGAGAACCAAATTTGTCCCATGATATGTCCATAAAAAAAAGGATTATAAAGCTAATTCAATTTTGTAAAACATTTTTGTTTACTTCAAGTTGAAATTCCTCAAGGAGATATGGGTTTGAAAAGGTCGAAGTTGAAAAACATAAAATTTAGCAGTTTTGTTTATCGAAAACAAGCCAATAGTGTTAGCCAACTTCATGTTTTCACCCAAAAACAAATATAGACTACAAGATAATTTGTTATATATTTGGAAATGACCAAGGAGAAATGATATTTAGCTTAATTTATGGAAAAATAAAGCCATTATTGTAGTAATAAGAAAGAGAGAGAAATTACAAATGTTGCGTGAGTCCTAATTGATAGAATTACATGCAACAATTTAAATGTTTATTGAGATTCCTAAGCATTATCAAATAATAGAGAGGGGAGGAAGAAAGGAAATAACCTCTTCAAGCATGCTACATGTAGAAGATCCCCTTACTTGAGAATCCATGGCATTTAGGCCTCCATTAGAATCTTGCTTGCTACTTACTTACTTATACCTCTATCTCTATGAACTTGAAAAAAATTGAAAATTTTGAAATCTTTCGACCAAAGCTTGAACTGAAAACTAGATTTAACACTTAGATTCAAACTCAAAATTGGGGGGAAACGAGAATTACATCATATTAAAAATAAGAATAAAGTTCTTACAATCCAATTGTGGAGGTGAATCCCTTATCCTTTGATTGAAAACATCGTTCTACACCCATGCCATTAATCACCAAGAGATTGATGTGGAAAATAATTCTTATAGCCTTCAAATCCTTTAGCATGCCTTTGCTTTCATTTTTATGTCCTTTACTTCACCTCATATCAATTTATTATATAGCATTGGGAATTGTGTACCCAATTACCAACCATGAGTGTGGGAATAAAATTTCTCATTATTTTTTATTATTAAAAAAAAACCCACTTAACATAGTTTTTCAAGCATTTCACTTGAATTTTCAGTATTTTAGGACAATTAATACATATGGCATGTATCTTTTTCACTCCATGAGTTGTGGAAACTGGTTTTTGACCCTTCAATAGTCTTGATCTTGACTTATTTAGAGCAACATTTGTCTTCACATACTTCCTCCTTTGTAGAAGTAGTGGTCTGATGAGAGATCAAAGCTCTCAATTTATTCCAAAGTCTAGTATTCATGTTGCAAGCGAAAATAAAGATATGTTTTCAGACCATCATTCTCCAAGGTATTAATTTGATTGTTAACAGATGGCCCCTAATGTATGAGGTTTGAAGCTATGATAAGGGATGAAATACATTTATCTCAATATGATATTCTTAACACGTATACAATTTGTATTGATACTCTTTAGAGATCAAGCCAAGATGGTAAAGGATTTAGTTCATAAGCGTAGGAGCTGGAGAATCACCTGCAAATCAAACAATTAAATTTACCAAATATGTGATATCTTCCTAAGGTGTGTATACCCATGCTAAATAGTAAACAAGAATGGAAATGGACAATACAAAGTGGATCCATGTCAAAATTAAATTATTCAAAAACATGTATATGCACTTCTGATGAGTGCAAAATATCCAAGTATTCATGGTACTTTGAAAAGGCAGTTTTTAATCTTGTGCAACTCGGGAAGTGCATCAGTGAGTAATACAACTATCTTTCCCAAGGTATTCAGTACAAACCAATGATAGTATGAGTTTATATCATATGAATATATGACCTGATGTTGAGCATAATTAAACACCACTTGATTATCGATCATTGATGTAAACTGTTAACAGATGTGAGGAAACGCACTTGTAATGATGATGGAATCCAAGGTACTTGAGTAGAAATTAACAACTATTAATAGATACTTTGATGTCAAACTCTTGTAGAATCAAAAAATCATAGGTCATTGATATATACCCACTTTCATTTGCAAGGAAACCTACCACTAATGACTTCAATATCAAAGGTACTCATCGGGGTTCCTAGAACCATTTCCTAGATAATTATTTGTTGTCGATAGGAATAGATTCATTAGAATGAGGGAATTGATGCATTTATAATTAACTAACATGAAACTAAGATCAATAGGCTGATATAATTTGGTAGATATACGATTCCAACATTGTATACTGCCACAAGGAAGGGACACATGATTGGTCGAGAATATTTAAGGAATGGTAGACACCAGTCTAACTTCCCTTTAACACATAACATGAAACTGAATGGAGACTTGGAAACATAATATTTTAGTAACTCTCCATCATGAACTTCATGAATTCCAAATGCATTAACGAAAGGTTCCATAGATGACGAGAAGGATAACCCATTGGTGGAGATCTGCTGAAATTGCTGGTCCAATTTCTTTCTAGAAATGTAAGTTGTGTACTGACAACATACAAAAAAATTTGTACCATGTTTAAGGGATAATAAGACTTATTATTTCCTCTATTTCAAATATTCATTATGACACGATTCAAATCCTCACCCTTTTTTGGTTTTTGTATTATTAAATTATTAGTACTTTCTTCATCTATTAGCTCAAAGAAAGAATAAAGAATGTAATATTACATGGGAGGGAATGAATGTTGCATGGTCATGTTCTATTTTTCAATAGCATGGGTGTTATAGATAAAATTTCCACTTCTCCATCCATGATGGCACTTACATGTTTTGGTCGCATGAAAACACTGCATGAACTTATTGTTGCTCACCCAAAGGACATAAAATAGATTGAATATCCATATTTATAGTTTTGTAACCTATCCTTACCTATTTATTGGCTCATTTTATTCTTAGGAATTAGATGAACAAGTTTCTATACCAAGTCACCTCTTTCAAACCCCTCGAAAAATCCTAAAAAATGCAATTTTCCCAAAAACGCCCCTTACACATGGTCCACTAGAGTTTTTAACCTTGAAAACATAATTTTTTTATGTTCCACTAGAGTGTTACATGCAAATTTACTTTGTTCCACTAGCATCTACTTCAAACATTCCTATATTTATATATATAAATCTTGAAAAAATGGGTGGTTTTGGAACTACCTCCTTGGTTGTAACTGCTCCTTCGTCCACCCTATCTCTTCCATTTTCTATATAAGAGAGGGGGAGGGGACCATGAATGGGAATGGGCCTTTAATTTTTCTATGTTGGAATAATTTGGACTCTTATCCCCCTCACTTATTCCCTAGTTTCCATCTACCCTTGTTCCAAACATTGGATATTGGGATTCTTGGAGGGGACACACAGGAGATATAGATTGAAGGTTTCATGCGGGCCCTTGAATTATGAGAAGTTACATTTTTAATTGCTTCATTGATTAATAAATATATGACATTCTTCCCTTTCCAAATGATTTTCTATGTCTTAATTTTTATTATATGTTGATGAGATTAGGGTTTCATGTTCTTTTGAATATCAATTCTTTATAGGTAGTCAAAATGGTTTAAGGAAGGTTTGAAGTGGTTTTGCATACTGCTTGATTAGAGATAAAGAGGAGAAATAAAGGAGAGGATTTCTTCAACCTTTAGTTTATAAGGTACATACCCTCCTAACCTTTGATATTTTTCTTAAGAATTATACTTGCATAATTCTATATGGCTATATGTAACCCTAGTACGTTGGTGGCCTCACCCTAGCCATGGAACACTTTCCCTAACAACAGGATTGGAGGCTCCACAAAGGATAATACAATCTTCTTTGGCATATCCTAGTCTATTTTTCTATTCCCTTTCAAGGTATGAGTATTTATTTCATGTTAAGAAAAAAACTTGAGTCATTATACACACTCTCCTTGACTACCTCATTATAGGAATTAGTACTTTTATGTCTTTGGACTCTCCTATTAATGAACACATTAGTGATACCGATGAGTTTGATTCTGGTTCTATATTTTTTGACTCAGTGATGTCAATTTTGATCTTATAGAATCCATCACCCCTATCAACTTTAGATTTCCTCTTCAGGTTGATCCTATAGATTATAAATACTCAAGACTTGGCGCTATAGAGCCTTCCTCGGTTACTCTTCCTTGACTATGCCTCTTGCTGAGGATAGTGAAGTTGTAAATGTTTCTTCCAAAGTGACCTATATTAGATCTCTTCTTTTAAATATGATATTGGTACTATTATTTCTTGGAGACAATATTCATAGTTGGATTCACGGTTTCTTACTGGTCTCTCTTTTTTGTTTAAGATGCAACCACATTTACATATACCCTTCTCATGCTTATGAGTCTGATTCCATATTCTATTCTTTTAGATTGTTATATAATCCCTAATCTATGCTCTCATCATAGTTTAGATTTGTATCCTTGTATCGTTGCATCTTGACACCCTTTACCTAGAGAAGAAGCTTCCCAAGTGTCCTTATCTTGCTCATGTTCCTTGTACTATCCTTGGGTCTGTTCCCTGCACTTGGAACTAGTTCTGCATGCCCCTGATAGTCATCTCCTCACATTAAGATAATTGTTCCATATTTTCTTAAATCTTGTTAAAAATAGTAAGGAGGCCATGATTTGAATTTTCTAGGCTTGGTAAAACATTACAGGAAAGGTAAATGGAGTTGTCTTTAAGCTGTTGTTAAATTCCTTAAATATAAAAAGATTGTTGAGTTCTCTTGTCCCTTCAAACTCATTAAAGTAATTGAAGCAACATCTGCATTGTTATAATTTTAACCCTTTTTCAGACCATGTGGATTACATACAAAAAATGAACACTCTAGTTCACTATTGCAAGAAGAGTATTCCTAGGTATAGGTTTATCTCTTTTTCAAATCATGGAGACTAAAATTATGAAAAAAGAACCTTTTTGAGGTGAATTTTTCTTTCTCATCCTCTAGTTTGAAGCATGAAAAATATTCCAAGATTTCTTTTTTCTATTTTCATGCTTGTTAAACTTTTAGAAAAAAACATCGAGTTTACTGTTTGTTACCCCATACTCACAAATCAATTGAACAACATGACTGGTATTGCTTTCCTTCACACTAATTAAACTAAGGATTTATGATTTTTCTTGAAGGTGCACTAGTATGGTGATTGTTTAACCCTTTTTTGGACCTCACCGACTATTTACAAAAAAGGAATACCTTAGTTCTCTTGAGCTAAGAGAATTCTCCTCTGGATTGTTTTATACTTTTTTGTAATTTGGAGACTAACTTTATGAAAAATGCCCCCCCTAGAGTCTTCTTTGGAATTTTCATACTCTCAAGTTGTGAAAACACCACCAAGAATCCACTAATTTGGGCTCCTAAAATACACGAATAAGTGCTTTATCAAGAATTCTTCTCTCACTTCTTAGATCTTGCTTAAAAATGAATGTCTCAAATTTTCTTTCTTGGACTAGTTAAACTTATACAAGAAGGGTATTTACAAAAAAAGAGAGAGACAGAGAGAGAGAGGGAAGGGAAGTTTGTTCAATTTTTTTTCTATATCATGGCAACAAGTCTTGTTTCCTTGAAGAAAGCAATAATTTGATTCGATAAATAATTGGGTTCTAGTTTTTGGCCTTAGGGTTAAGCCTGATCTCATAGTTATTACTCCTTTAGTTGGTTACTCTTCCAATCATATGGAGAATATGTCAATGTCTCTTACATTACATATTTCTATCATTGGTCCTCTTATTTATAAATCTTACTAAGTCATTATTGCATCGTTCTCATTATTCAAGGATAAATCATGTGTCAACCATTCTACAGTTTCCTTAAATTTATATGTCGGCCACTCCCTAATATCAGCTCATTACATCAATTCTTCTCTGGTCCTTGTTGAAAAAATTTGTCCCAATTCCAAATCAAATCAGTATTTTATTTTCCTTATCTTATATGCTGGAGTATACATTAATGCCTCCCTTCAAACAAAAATCTTCCAATTGAGTTCAACTCTTCTTTCTCTGGGAATGAGAATTAGAGTTTACGATAGTACCTTGGGGATTGTAGTCATTAGTGGTAGTTTTCCTCATATTGGTTAGTAGGAATATCTCAATATCCCCTGATCGATGGATTCTTTAGTTTGTAGACTTTAATACCATTTATTCACACTTGTTAGAATGTACTAGGTACATTTAGGGCCATTTTCATTACTAGTGGTTTCCCTTGCATTTGTTAACAATTTTCATCATCACTAGTAGTCAAATGGTTTCCTCCATGTTTGAATTTAGTTCCCCTATTCACAAGGTTAGGATTCATGCCTTTGTAAGGTTTTTATTTAAGACCTTGGGACAACAATAACATCACCATATTTTGATGTTTCCTGAGCTACACAATACCTTGTCACACCTTATATGAAATTTTATAATACATATATCCACCTTAGGTTCTCGTGGCTATGATTAATTATTGAGCATGGATCCACATTGTTCATTTCTTTTGATGACTCCTATAGGTTTTACATGGAACCTTTTGGCATATTGTGTGGCCATGATAGTTACATCAATTATACACTTTTGTTGGCACAACATATCCCATTTTAATTGATAAAATGGGAACCCTGCTTACTCATTATTAAGTGGATCTCAAATTTTATTATCTTGTTGGTGGGGTGTCATGATTTTTGTCTTTATCCCTATGTCTTTTCATGCTTCAGATTGGATAAAATTTTCTTAAAATTCTTGTTTTTATGCATTTTGTGAATTGTAGAAAACATAGTTTTTCTTTTAAACATGTTGTTTCCGCAATTTGTAATTTGCAATGCAGATGTTCCTCTCTTTTCAAGTTTCACATTTTTCTTTTCTACAACTCACAATCCCAATGTAGGTTGTGGATGTTCCTTTTTTTAATTTTCACATTTTTCCATTCTACAACTTGCAATCCACAATGCGGAATTGCATATGTTGGGAATCATTAGTTCAATAAAAATCAAATTCTCGGTTCCGCGTTTTTACAACCCGCAATGCGGATTATGGAAATCAGAAAATCAAAATAAACAAATCAAAATTCAGACTTCCAGAATTTCACAACATGCAATGTGGATTGCAGATTGTAGATAAAATAAATTGTTTTGAGTTGAAATATTCACCTCCGCAATTCTGCAACCCACAATGCGGATTGCATATTGTGGAAACCACAGTTAAGATTTTCAAAACAATTACTTCTACAATTTCCTTCCCTTCTTTTCCCCATTTTAATATCAACCGTTGATTTGTTTTAAATCTATGACCCATATCGATTTCACTATTAAATATTTTCTTAAATATTTCAAATTTTTACTATCTCTTCACTATGCTTCAAACTTCAAATTTTACCCATGAAGAACAGTTTTTTACAGCGATTTTTGACCTAGTCAATTGATTTACCTTTCCCCATCTGTCAACTAGTAAGTTTTTTCAAATCTTATACCATCTGTTTGTGAAAATTTGGAAACTAAATTTGGTTTGATTAATTGTCTTTTCATCATTTTATCATAATTTTTCCATTTTATTTCAACCACGACGAGAACCACCAGGTCCAAAACAAGCTTAAGTGAATAAAAAACCAAGGACCCAAACAGTGGTATCTTCTCCGATACAAATGGAAGGGTTTAAAAAACCTACCATCTCTACTGGTCATGAATTTACTCGGTATTCGATAATGAAGATTTCTTAGAGATTCAACATGACCAGGTAGCCTTTGTAAACATTAGTAAGTCCCAAATCCATGCCATAGCGGATAGACCTACCATTATTCCTTACACTGATGTCATCAAATGGATTATTTATCACTCCAACCCATAACACTTTTCCTTTAATGAAAAGGACCAAACCCAATTGGATTCTTTCCGACCTTAGGTATTTTCTAGAGCCTGTGTGCTTAGGAAATCCAAACAATTGCTTAATAAGAAATTCTTACACTCATTTGCAACCCAGTATAATTTTAAGGAAATGCTTAGATTCTATATGGAAAACCCTACAATATTTTCACCCAAAGATGATAAACTTTACCCCATTTCTTCATTTAGGGAACCCTTCTCTTTGCTGGCAGCCATCTTGTGCAGACTCTATGGACTACATAATTGTATAGTCTTCAAAGCTGATTGTGCACCTTTGACCCATCATTTTCTTACCACAAGAGTGCCTTTAAGTTGGGCCTATATTCTATTAGTGGTATTGAAAGAAGAAATAGAGAAATACGAGAATACTCCTACTTCAAGGAAGCCCACATTTTACCTCTCTTCTCATATTATGGATTTCTTCTGCTTAGCCTTTCCTTTCTTTTCCATCGGGTGGAATTTGACAAGGGTATGACCTCCAGTCCACATATATTATTCTTCATTATTAGAGGATAACTTCATACCTCTTATTTATGACATATGTTATCATTTCATGGGTTCTATTTATCAAAATATATCAAAGGAACATGGTGCTACTTTTTCATCCCAAGCTAAGGCACTAATTTCTATAATGGGATATTGGTATGTGGGGGAATATTTCTCATACATCAAAATTTGGGGTAGAAACACATCCCACTTATGTCCCAGAATTGTACCTGATAGAATGGCGCTGGAAGAGATATCTTTCCAAATAGTGATTGATGGTGTATTCCCAAATATGATTGGGGATAAAAGGAAAGGGTGGCCCAAGTTCTTCCTTAACCTTGGATAGATGGTGATTCAAAATTCTACTCATGTAGGTTTTCTTGGAAAAAGGATTACTACTCTAAATCTTGTAAATTCCCCTAAGAGGATGCATGATCCAAAATCCTTTTTAGCTAATCAATTCACATAGGAGCATATAAAGAGTGCCTATGTTCATCAATATGATCCTTATTATTCTATTTATCAGGGTGCTAATTCTTTCTATGAAGTTTCAAATGGAACCTCTTCTCTAGAAGATAAATGTTTTATCTTCCAATATCAATACGAGCACAAGACCAAAGTGCTACATTACAAGAAGCTTGAATTTCTAGTTGAGGAAAGGACTCATAAATAATTAGTGGATAAAGAAGAACAAAAATAAAAATCCATCACTTTTTTGATGCTGAGTGATAAAGAATATGACCATGGAAAATACATTGTTGAGAATCCTACAAAACCAAAACCTCTAGCTACTCTAAACTCTCTCATGAAATTAGATGCATAAATGAAGAAGATCCTAGAATTGATTAGCTCAATGGTTGAAGCACAAACAAAAACTTCATCCCCTCCAACTAAGAACCAAAATATTGAAGGCCTAGTGCCACAGATTGATATGATTCATATAGAATACAATGATCTTGATGAAGAATCACTCCCTACCAACTTTTCATGTCTAGTTTCTATTTCTGTCAACTTACCAATAGTTGTTTTAGTTATTCATACTTATTCTGATCCACTTGAGGGTTTAGTGGTTGATGATTCTATTCCTTGTATTCATTTTCTAGAAATAATCACCCCTACTACTATGACATATTCTATACCCTTATACATTCCTACCAGTATTCCTTCATTCATCTTGTATAATGTTACAGTCCCACCTTCTACAACAACTAATCAACATGCTTCCCCTGTTTAAATTGCATCCTCAAAACTATCCCAAGTTCATGTTTCTACTATATTTTCAAATCCAACTATAATTCCAACTTCTGTTGCATCTTCAAAACCTATCACCTTATCCACCACCTCCATTCCTACACCTAAATAATCCAATGGTACAATGTCATCCATTTCCATTCCTCAAATAAACATTCCAACCCCAACTCCTGTTGAATCCCAACCCGTGTCTTTAGTCCAAGTTATGGAAATGCCAGCACCCACCGTAGAAGAGATAGCAGACTTTGGTGAAGATGTAGTGGTCTCTCTAGGAGAGTATTTTTGGAGAAAATACGAGAAGGTTGTGGTAAAAAAGGGTTCTAAAAGAGTTAGAGAGGTAACTTTAGTGCAGGGCACTATCCCAAATCAGGTCATATGGAAAAGGACCTCCATTGATGTTAAGAAGTAATATCTTGATAAAGAGGCCTCCATGGGGTAATTTGCAGGGGAACACTATGATTATGTTCCTCATTTAATAAAGAAAATGAGGTGAAAGAGAAAGAACTACAAAAAATCAAGCAAGAACAATCTCATTTGAATGATCAACATCAATTCAAATTGGAGATCTTGAACAATGATTATGAGAATCAGCTCAAATTCATGCAAGCACAAAATGATGTTCTTAGAAGACAACTCCAAAAAGATAAAGGGATGAGTGTGAACTATGAAGAAACTATTACCTTAAACAACAACTAAAGGATTCACAGTCCTTATTTGTTGCTTCCTCTTTCTCAAGATTTTCTAAGGAGGAATTTAAGGATCTTTCTTTCAAGATTCTCGATGATCATAAGAAGTAGTTGATTAAGTTATTTGAAGGGATGAATGAGATCTAGGATGCCTAAAAATATTTTGAACATCATTATGATGTCCTCTATGATCACAATCAGAGGAGGAATGATGTAACTAAACCTTTTGAATATGTGATAGATTGGCAGAAGTACATAAAAGACAGACCTAAAGATATGCCTATCTTGGACAAAATCATGATCAAAAGGATTAATTTTTCTTTGGAATCTTGGGAAAATGCATGTGATATGGTGGAATCTACAATTCAAGAAGGTGTTGCACCTAGAAATATCACATTTCTTATCAGCCTTCATGAGAATTTCACATTTCCTTTCAACCTCCCAGAAATCTTGAGTTGAGTCACCTTGGTCACTTTTTTCCATACCTTGAAGGGTAGGTGCATTTATGTTTTTTACACAGAGATCCAACAGTGCACCTTGAAGTGGACCCATAAGCATCATTTCCCTCTTTCTTTGGCAAAAACCCTAGGCCAACGCCTTTTTCATTTCTACCAGGAGCATTGATGGTCAAAAATGAGAAAAAAAGAAGGTTCCGGAAGCTTTCATGTGGAATCCTTTGTGGATTCAGTTCCTACATGATTGGGAGAGGTGGCATTCACTTCCCTAACCTATGAGAATCACATTCTATCCATTTTCCAAGTCATCTCATGATTTCTAGGCCTATAAATGAATCCTTCATGATGAGAGTAGGGGAGGCCAGAAAAATCATTCTTATGATATTAGTTGAAAGTTTGAATAAGAGGAAAAGTAGAGTTGATTTTGGTTGGAGAGAACTTCATAGATATAGAGTATTGTAGATGATTCTTGTAGAGATTGAAGCTATTGACATCAAGGATTTTTGGTTGTACTTCTTTCCCTTTCATAATTAATACAAAGACATTCCCCTTTCCTATATTTGATGTATTGATTTTAATTAGATATTATTAGATTCCTTGATCACTCATATGAATAATCAATTTATCATGATGCTCTCATCTTGTTTGTTTGTCTTTTGATCTATTTTGCAGGTACTAAACCATTGCAAGGACCTTTGGAGAGAAGACAAAGAGACTCAAGGTTGAGGTATATTGTATTTCATGTTTCTCAATTTGATTATTGAAGGAAAGGATATGTTGCAGTGTGTTTTTGTTTTGTATTTCTGATTTACATTGGAGAGGAACAAACAATGTCTGCACTGATTGAGAATTCCTGATAACAAAATTGGCGACTCCACTAGGGAAATATTAATTCGATCAGATATGGGAAATATCTAGTTAGATCTAGTGTAGATCCAGTCAGATCTACAAACTTTGGTAACCATTCAATCTATGAAGGTTATTTTATCTCCTTTTAGTTATTTCAATTAACAATGTAATCCATCTATATTACGTTTCTGATTATTGCCTCTTTTCTGAGTAGTTTTTACCCTTTTTCAGTGCAACTTAGTCTTTACTAGTTTCTCCTACATTCCTTTATCCTTTTAGTTTATTGTTCAAGTGGCACCTTTCTCTTTGGCTAATAGAGTGTCGACCCTCCCAGGGCACCTTTTCCTTCTTTTTCCAGCGTGTTGACAACACCTTCTTCCTCAATTGACAAAGCATTGATGGTGCCTGTGTGCAGAAGACTAAAAGCGTTGTTTAAATCTATGATGCTCTAGTGCAGTGCTCCTCAACGCATCGAGGTAGGCCTTCAAGATTCCTGTTTAAGAAATTTTCCTTTCAAATTTTTGAACTGTCTTATTCTCTGAATATTTTTTAGTGTTGTTTACTTGTTTGCTTGTTGTCTGATTTTGCTGGTTTTTGTGAGTCTGATTCTCTGTTTGAGCTCAGATCCAAAAATTTTAATCTTCTTCATTGTCATAAATGAAAGTGGAAAGATATTTCAGTTTTGGATTTTTAGTGAAGTATCTGAATTATTATTTTTTTTGAAAATAAAACCTATAGCCTCTTCCTAGAATATTAGTTTCTTTTTAAAAAATTCTTTGTGTACCTTAGATTTTCTAGAAAAATTCAAAAATAATCGCATTACTTTCCTCTTGTTTATGCTTGCAAAAATTTTCATTTTCATTTGCACGAGTAATTTATAAGAATAGGTCTTTTTGACATTGTAGCAGAAGTTAGTTTTGCATGCATGTTAGAGGCTTAGTTTTCTTTCTTGCATTTTCAGACACTTTAGGGTGCTTGATTGAAAGAGATTTGTGTTTGAAAGAAATTTCTTTGCATTATTTATTGGATCTTGTTTTGATTGTTGAAAGTAGCATTCTTTTGGTATATTGTTGAAAAGAAAAGAAAAAGGTTTTTTCCTTACTCTAGCTAGTTCTCATCGAAGTCAAAAAATTACATTTACATTTAGATTGATTTTCATTATTGGAGACAAAACCTCAGAAACATTCACCTAATCATCCAGATAAAAGTAATGGTAGCTTTAGGTTAAAATTTTATATAAATTTGAGTGATAGGTTAGTGATGTGTTTGGGCATCGTAAAATGTAGCATCTATCATTAATTTGTCTGTACTACATCCTGGGAATCGTGTGGTTCTTCCACGTACCGTCGGTATATCAAACAAACTTTTGCGTACCCTTGAGGTATATAGAAAGGTACTTCACGTACTCGATTGTATATCGAAAGGACCCTTTTTAATGGTTGTGCATTAGATAGCACTACTACCGATTTGAGGTCTCACATACCTTGAGTATATTAGGAGACCCCACTAGGATTCCTTGTCCAACTAAAAAAAAAATTTGGCCATCTTGTTTTGAGCAATACACTGAAAACAACATTCGGCGAGATTACTACGCACATAAACCTAAGGTATATCGTGAGCTACACCTGCTTGACAATCCTAGTGAGAGACTGACTATTCTGAAATCGTCCTATCACTTAAGGCTGCTTGTGACCTTTAGCTCTGTGTAGGTTTGTTTGTGTGCTTATCCCCTTTTTTGACCTATATTAGTTAACTTCGGCCACCACCATGCCTGAGAAAATTATGAGACGTCATTCTTGTATATTGGAGGTTTTCCCTCCTGAAGCTCCTCCTACAATGGAAGGAGAAGAAGGGGTAAGCATGGAACAACCAACTTCTGCTAATGTTCCTGTAGGAACTACCTTAGCTAGTGAAACCAAGGACTATTTCACTATTTATACAAATCGTTTTGTTCAATTACCTCCTACAGCTGATGCTTCTATGCATTCACCATTGGAAGTCCATATTGATAGTCCTATTCAAGCATAGTTTGGCCCTGAAGCTCCTTTTTGGAGGACTTCTATGGGCCAAGCCATTTCTAAGTTCGGGGCTATTAGACCCTCACTAGGGAATCCTCCTTTAGGAGAATAGTAACAAAGAATAATTAATGCATCTCTCGATCGAGCTTGTAACTTTTCAAAGAGAGTAGAAATAATCATTCCTTCACCTGCGCCTTGTCATGAAATTATTTTGACTCGTTTACCCCATTTATCAGACCCATGGCATGATGGATATCATTCACTAGATCATATTGTAGGTCCTATTGATGAAATTACATTTCAAGGTAATCCAAGCCAAAATGGAAATCCTACAGTTTCACATCCCAGGTCCATTACTAGGCCTCCCTTACAAGTCATGGTTGGGGGCCAATCCAAAAATCAAGTAATGTTAGAACATTCTAACGTCAAGGAACCCCTCACACGAGTTATGTCATCTGTTAGTGGAATTATTGCTAGTTCGGGACAAGTTTCAGCTGTAGCAAAACCTATAGTAGTTATTCCTCCTATCGATACCAACATTGTGAATCCCCCATCTAGTTTGGGCTAACCCTTCATGGTGCAACATGTCAATAATATAGATTCTTTGGGATATACTTATCTAGGAAATCAGCCATCTATGACTAATCAAGTTTATCAACAACCACCATTAGCGGCTATTTATCCTAGAATTCCCTACCCTAGGAATGCTTTTGTACCTTGGGGACAACCAAATTGGTCCAATGTCCTGTCATATGGAGGATATTTTGTAAATACTGCTAGGGGCTATGGTGGACCACCACCTAGAGTACCACTGTGAGGACCTGAAGGATCTGGAGGTCTTGGAGGACCTAGTGGACCATATGAAGGACCACCATCTAGAGGCCCACCACCTATCAGAGCCCCACTTGGAGGACCACCTTATGGGGGACCACCACCTAGAGGCCCACTACCTGGAGGACCACCACCTGGAGGATCACCACCACCACCACCACCACCTTCTAGAGGACCTCCTCCCTCGTGTGGCCCACCTCCCAATGGAAATTATGGAAATCAACAACATTTTCAACAAGCTTTGGGGGCATCATCCATACCCATCTATCAATATGCATATGGTCCTATTAGTCAGCAAATGACATACCAGTACTACCAATATCTGCAACCAAATCAATAAATTCCATTTCTGGCTACTTTAGATCTGCCATACTTATCAAGATTGATAAATGACCCCATCCCTCATGACCCCTCTTGGACTGCCATTCCTGTAAAGTTGCCTTCAGATATACCTAAGTTCAAAGGTAAACCCGATGAGGATCCAAAAATCCATGTGATGACATTTCACCTATGGTGTTCATCCAATTATTTGATGGACGACTCAAGCCATATATAACTTTTTAAAAGAACCCTCACTAGTATTAACACAAAGTGGTACATCGAGTTACCACAACACCTTTTTTGGGATTTCAATGCCTTAGCAATGGAATTTTTAACACACTTCCAATTTCCAATCCAATATGAAATGGGTATAGAACTACTGACCTTGATTCGACAAACTACATCAACCCACATCCCCAATCATATTCATGAATGGAGAATAAGACAAAGGTTAATTAAGGCCCCTATTCCTGATCAGTTACTCACTGATTGGCTTGCAAATTCTTTACTTCCAACCATTGCTAGATATGTTTCCATGGGAGGCGTTGTTAATGAGGAGCAAGAAATTAGTCATTCTCAGTACCTTGACTTGGTCTATTCCCAGTCTGGTACCTTGTATGATTTAATTCCCCATGCTCCTCGACCCACTACTGATCCATCTAGACCTGTGATTGAACCACCTGCTGATGGTGTACTTTGTTTAGTTCAAATGCAAACGACAGCCAAATATTTTGAAAAGAAAAATCAAACTACCACTCCGTCAATTCAACCAGCAACATCTACCAAAACCATACCCTCTCATGTTGCTTTCATTGATGTAAACACCATCCAATCAATTGAATCTTCATGTAGAAAGAAGAAAGGGAAAAATAAATCTAAAAAACCCGATAACCAACATGAAGAAAATAAAACAAAAAGCTCTGATGCTAATTCAAAAGGTAAGAGAAAGGTAAATTACCCTTCTTTAATCTGTGAAGGTGACCATTTTACAAAAGAATCTCCTCGTCATGAAGAAGTCAGCAAGGTTTTAAAAACTTCACCGACCCCAGTAGTTCTTAAATATCCTTTCCCTTCCCAGCAATAGTTAATTGATCATAAGTCCTTGAATGAAACTTCTTCCTCCATTGTCAAAATTTGCATGATGTCTAGTGAATCGGTTAAATTGAATACAAGATCCCAGATTTATGACCCACCTCCAGAAAATAAATCTGATGATGTTCCACCCAAAAAACCCTTAGCTTCCACATCTCCTCATAATAATGGTCTTCACATTGAAAATCCTATTCCAGAGGCAATTTTCTATCCACTAAAGGGTACTCTACATAAGTCCACAATCAATCCTAACGCTTGTGCCGCCCAATATTATAATATTGTTGAAGATTTAGCTGAAGCACCCTGTGATATGTTAGCTTTAGAGGTACTTCAAACCTACCCAACCCAATGGAAAAAATTTCTTACTTCTTTTGGAGCCATCGATCTTGAGAACAGTAATGTCATCACTTTCAAACTAGATGATTTCAAGATGAGCCTCTCACATCAATTAGCTTTCCAGATAGCTACCAGAATTTTTGAAAAGACTATCTGTAATACCATTTTGGATGAGGCTTCCTCTACATCATTCATGTCTTTATCTTGTAGGAGAGCCATTGGTTCTCCAGAAATCAACCGTTCACCTACCACCCTCAAGGATTTTGATGGTCGCAGATTTCAGCCCTATGGATTACTACCTGCCATCCATGTTGAACTGGGGGGCAAGTTAGTCACCATTTACATTGAATTCATCGATGCTCCTTTGGATTACAATTTACTCCTAGGTCATAACTAGTTTTATGCTATGCAAGTTGTAGCATCGACCATTTTTTAGATCATCCAGTTCCCATTCCAAGGAAAGATTGTCACTGTTGATCAGTTATATTTCATCACACCTAGTGCCATTACAAATAATGCAAATAACTTTCCAATCCTAAGTAACCCATAGCATAAGGACATTGGATTAGGCCTTATCAAAGAGTCTTCACTAATGGGAGTCTTTCCATTGAGAAATCCTCCTCCTGCTTCACACACTACATCTATTAACATGATTTCTACTTCTCATCTAGATAAAGGAAAAAGCAATTGTTGATGAGTCAACATTCTTTTCCCCTTTCGAATACATTAAAAATGCCATCCAAGCCACCAGTGAACCCACCATCAACAAACATTTTTTAATGGCCTCAGACCATTATCACCTGCCATATTGGATCGACAACCCCGCCCCCCATCTCTAGATTATCTCTCACATACACTCCCTACAGATGAATCTATTATGGAAGTTATGTCACTAGTGGAGATGTCTTGGGAACACCATCCTCATTGATATTCTTTCATTCCCCTTATGGTATGGTAGAATACCACTTCACCTCCACAGTTTCATCTGATATAGTCCCTAACCCTCAGTCCCTAATCCTCACTCGTAGTGTCGATTCTGAAGGAAATTTGTGTAATATTACAAAAACTATTCCTGTAGATATATCAATAAACAAGATATTTTTTAGAACATTTTCATAGGATAGAACTCTTCACCGGAGGAATTTCAATCATACACCACCCTATTTAAGGAGTTTAGGGATGTATTCACATGGACATATGAAGAAATTCCAAGGATTTATCCCTCTATCATTGTTCATGAGATAAAAACTTACCCTAATTCCAAGCCATTCCACTAGAAACTACGACAGGTCCATCCATGAAAAATGGTCGCTATTAAGGAAGAAGTTGAGAAACTTCTAAAAGATGGTTTCATTTACCCCATACCATTAACTGAATGGGTGTCCAACATAGTCCCTGTGAACAAGAAATAGTGCACTATTAGGGTTTGCATCGACTTTAGGGATTTAAATAGAGATTGTCTAAAAGACAACTTTCCCACTCCCTATATTGATCATATAATCGACAATTGTGTCGGAAGCGTTATTTTTTCCTGTATCGATGGCTTCTCTAGCTACAATCAGATCGAGATTCTCCCATCAGAATAACACAAGATGACATTCATTTTCCATCGGGGGACTTTTGCTTATCGTAAACTTCCTTTCAGTTTAAAGAATGCTGGCACGACATTCCAATGCGCTATGTTATATGCTTTTCATGACATTAAAAATGTTGTGGAACCTTATCTTGATGATCTTCCTGCTCATTCCAAGCAGTGAGATAATCATGTCGATCATCTCATAGCCATTTTTCTTCGATTTCGTCATTTTAATATTCGTCTAAATCCCCATAAATTTGTATTTTGTGTAGAAGTTTCCCAACTTCTTGTATTTATTGCTTCTAAAGATGGCATCTGTATATATCCCTTGAAAATTGAATCTATCTTAGCCATACATACTCCCATGAACATAAATGAACTCCAAAGTTTTCAAGGGAAGGCAAACTTTCTATGTCGCTTAGTCTGCAATTATGCAGCAAGGACACACAGTTTCATGATGTTGCTCCAAAAAGATACCCCTTTCGTATGGGATGATTTCACACAAGGCATGTTTGATAATATTAAACATGCACTTACCCATGCACCAGTGTTGTAACCACCTAATTATGCCAAGGAATATTCCTTGTATGTGGTTGTATCCTTGTCTACCATAGGCATAGTCCTTGTTCAAACAGATGAACACGATTAAGAACATGTGATTTATTACACCAGTAAGATTCTTCTAGACTCTAAAACTCGATATTCACATATGGAGAAACTTGCTCTGGCCACGGTCATTGCTGTCCAGAATTTTTGTCATTATATTTTTCTTCACACCAAAACTGTTTACGCGGATTCCAACCCCATGTACTACGTTCTTACACGATAAGTTCTTGGCAAAAAATACTCACATTGGATTGTGATTCTTCAGGAATTTGAGTTAGAATTCGCCAAAAGCACTTATAAGAAGTATTTTTTCCACAGAGCTTATATGTGACCTTCCTCGTACTACAAAGGATACAAAGCCCTTCGATTCATTTCTTGGTGAATCATTTTTTTTCATTAGTATGACTGATCCATGGTATGGAGACATCATTTGTATCTCTAGACCTTATGATACTGGCCCACTGCTTCTTGAGATTAACATCATCGTGTTTACCACCAGGCCAAAAGCTATCTTATCCTGAATGATACCCTATACTGCTATGGTGTTGACTTCATATTACGGTGTTTCCTTACACATGAGGATGATGATATCATTCTAAATGATTGCCATGCTAGAGCTTGTGGCGGTCATCTATCTGGGTTGGCTATTGCCTAGGAAATTTTGCATACAAGGTATTTCTTACCTTCTATTTTCAAATATTTCATTGAAACAGTCAAGAAATTCCAACCATGTCGAATGTTTACTTCAAATAAATGCACCCACCCAGCTCTGCCCCATCCTATTGTAGCAGTTGGCCCCTTTCGAAAATGGGGCATAGAAGTTATGTACTGTAGACCTACCTCAACTAGGGGGCATGGATACATTATTGTGGCTATAGACTATTTTACAAAATGGGATGAGGCTATGCCAAAATCTGTTGAAGACAGAAATACTGTTGCACTATTCTTATTCAACCATATCATTTCTAGATTCGAGATTCCTAGGTCCATCATGAGCGATCATGGCTCACATTTTCAAAACAAAATGATGGTTGAGCTCATTGAAAAATTAGGGTTTCATCATGAAAACTCTACACCTTACTATCCTTAGGCCAACAACCAAGTTGAAGCTATAAACAAAGTATTAAAAACAATACTTCAATGGATGGTAGGGAAAGAAAAGTCAAATTGGCATTTACAGCTTTTCTATGCACTATGGTCCTATCGGACTACTATCAAAACTTCCACTGATTTTACACCATTCCAACTAGTATACATGCTAGAATAAACTCTCTCGATAGAGTTTGAGTTCCCTTCCTTAAAACTTGTTGTGGAACTATTTCCTAACACTACTATAGACAAAGAAATATTCATGTACCTAAAAAAAAATGATGAAGCTTGACGTGATGTTTCCTTAGCTAATGAGGCACATAAAGGAAGAATGAAAGTTCAATATGACAAGACTTTTCAACCCCATTCCTTCAATGAAGGAGAACTGGTCTTGACTTATGACCAAAATCATGACAGGATGGGGGCAGGAAAATTTGAGTCTATGTGGAATGGGCCTTATATTGTCAGTCGTTTTTTAGAGAAAGGGGCATATGAGTTGGTTGATTACGATGGGATACCTTTAGGAGAGCCCCAAAATGGGCTCTACATTAAAAGATACTATTCCTAGGTCATCTAGCATAGGGTCTTTGTAAATATTGTTTATAGTTTGTTGTGTATATTAGCTTTGAGAGGTGTGTCTTTTGTGTGATTTAAAATGTGCTTTTCATAAAACCCTACTTATGTATGTCTTTTGTCTGAATGACAGATGAATTCTTTCACTGGTTTTGCTGACGGTGCTAATTGATATACACTTAACCTTGCATCAGCAACCTGGGTACTATACTCTCCTACATGTGATCTAGTGAGTTCAGAGGGTGTTCTTTTAGGTCCCTCAACCAATAATATAGTGGAATACCAAGCCATGATTGGATTGTTGACGAAATCCCTAGCTAATGATGTAAGGGAAATTAGGGTTTACCTAGACTCTAAACTAAATGTTCAAATGCTTAATTGAGTCTAGACCGTCCGGAATCTGCTTCTTCGTACATTCTGAAGAGTTAGGTTCTTAGAGAGATATTTTAAGCAAGTTACATATCAACACATTATGAGGCATTTAAATGCTGTGGCAGATTCCCTAGCTAATTATGTCTTATATTGGCATATTGCTCATGCTTTAAAGTCCATTTGAAACATAAATAGTATACATATAAATTCATAAGTAGATAATCATTTCACACATCACATTTGTCGGACACACAATTGTAAATATAAAAGTTTGTCATATATAAAAACTATAGCACCGAGATACAAAATTGGGCTGAAGCATCTCTAGCTTTCAGTTCCCTCAACGTTCATGACTGTAAAATGTTCAGAATACACATATATATAGGGAAGAATATGAAGCCTCGAATGTTTCATAAGTACATATAAAAAAAGTGAATATCAAATCATACTAATCCTCTTGATGCTCATGATAGCACGCCATGGCTTGGGCCACTCTACATAGTAGCCTTGAAAACCATCCAGAGACACCTGCAGTATGGCATTGATAATGCCTAGGTACCTTGTCAGTAGTCATATCAGGAATACCCACAATAAAATGTTGTAGGTTCTCCTCGATATCTCCAATCTCTTCATCCACTTCAGAGCGATATACCATCATGTCTCTAGTACTGAATTACCTAGCAATAGGTGACATCCCTACTGGATGTACGGATCCAACGTCTGCACAGAAAATTTTTCACTTATCTCAGTACTACAAAATAAAAATGAAATAAAATACAAAAACTGAAAACAAAAGTGGATAATGTATTTTCTTACCTTAGTCATCCCATACTTCTCCCTCAGGTAAGGAAATCTCCTAGTCATCACAGAAGTCTTCCCCCTCATAGGAATATTCCTCAACCATGAGTTACTAGTTTCTCAACCAGCGAAAGAAGCCAGATCCATAACTAACTTTGGGTCCTCCACCAACCAAGGTGAGGCATGGTTTTAACTGATGCAATCATCCTGGGATCCTCAGGCTCAAGCCTGGTAATAATCACTTATGGTGTCATATGAGGCACCTGCTGTAAGATAAAAGACACTATCACAGCTTCATATCCAAACTGCTTCAGTCTTCCTCTCTTGCATTTGTTTAATTGATTTTTGAGATATACCAGTATGCCTTCACACTAGTTGAAGATGGTGGGATCCATACACTGCAAAGCATATAGCATATGTGATCTAGTGGTAAGGTGGGAAGACGTAGATCCTGCCACCTTTCTAATAGTATACCACTGTCCTCAATGGGATATATACTATGGACTTGATCTGTAGCATCCTAGACTGAGGATCTATACCTAGTGCACAATACTGATCGATCAAATAATCCAAGGAGGTCTCTCCTCTTCGTTCCCCAGATAGAGATACTGGGATTCCTCTCATGTACAATTCGGTTAGAAAATAGATATCCTCAACCTCTATGGGTAGGATATGGATCCCCACCACAAAATTCTGCTGGTAGAAATCCCACATCCCTATGATATACTCTAACAATTAGATATGTGCTTTCATACCGGGTACCCGAAAGTATTTCAGAATCTTGCGATTTCATAAATCCTCAATAGTGGTTGGATCATTAGCAGCTTGGTGGTCTAGAAATTCATGTTCCCTTTCCTTCAAAATCACAATGATGCACCTGTAACACATGAAATTCATAATTGCAAATCACATCATGGCTGAAAAAAGGAAAGCACTTAAATGACAAATTTTAAAGCAAGAAAGAAAGCATAAAAACTATTTTTTTGATGGATTAGGGTTTGTGTTATCTTCATAAGGAAGCAACAATGCTGCTAGCCTTTTCCCACAAAGCACCGATGACGCTGTCATATTTAGGTCGTAGAGCGCCGATGGCCTATCGGCTATGGACAGAGCACCTACGATGCTTCTGTCCCATCTTAACAGAGCATCATCGCGTGTTCTCCCCGATGGCTAAAATTCCCTACGACTGAAAGTTTTATCTTTTAAATTAGTAAAAACTCTTCTAGGATGGTCGAGTTCCTCTTATCCATTTCAAATTAGCAATCTACCCTAAATATTGGTTTTAAAATGACTAAAAATCATTTTTGGAACATGAATTAAACAATGGAAGAAAAAATAAAATGACATTTCTTGAACATAAAATATAAAATATCAAACCACTTACCTCTTCCATGAAGAATGAAGGAACAATGAGTGAGGGACCCTTACAAAAACACCGATGGAAACTCTTGCTATCAATCGAACTACCAAAACTGTCAATGGTAAAAAGAAAACGGTAAAAATTCTTACCTACTCTTTATATTTATAGCATATTTGGAGGTTTCAAAACTTTATTATAACTTATTTATTTTGAAATCCAAATTATTTCATTAAAAGTGGGTTTTTACTTTTTACTTTATATAGTTTTGGTAAAATGGTTTTTCGTGGTGTTTTTTTAGCTTTTTTAGGTCAACATTGGGTTATGGCTACGATGTAAGATATTTTATTGTTTTTCAATCCTAGAGAAATAATGAAAGAGTACTGAGTGCCATTATACACTTTTTACATGCTCATTAAAATACTAGTAGAAAGGTGTCGAGTATACTTTTTTGCTTTTTCGGACTCGTTAAAAGTGGATTATGAAAAATGAACCTAGTTAGGGAGTTATATTTAAGCTCTTTTCAGTCTCCTCAAAACACAAAAATATTTCCAAGAAAACTTGTTATGTTCACGCTTGTAAAAGAATCAAAATGGTCGACTAGTTAGGGGTAGGTTATCTCTTTTTTGGACTGACTAGGCATATTTATGATAAATGACCTTTTGGAGTCTTCTTAGTCATTTTAGACTCTCCAAACATGAAATGACAAATGAGTTTTCTTTCATCATACTCGTAAAACCGAACAATGAAAGACCCTATTTGGGAACAAACCCCTCCTTTCTTAGGTTCGTAAAAAGTATGAGAATGGACTCATCATTTGATAAGATTTAACGAGTGTTCATTACCATCTATGGACTCGTAAAAACAAAAAGAGGCACTCACATTTAGAGGTGGGGAAATTAAAGGAAAAGGGAATGGGTTTCATTTGTTTTTATGGAAGTAATCTACAGTCCACCTTTGAACATGGCACCTGTCTGCATTTACATATCTGGACAGTTGGTTTTTTCATCTTGTCTCCAAGTCGATCCACTTTTGAGAGTCACCCAACTTCTTTGAGTCAATTGAAAGAATTATTTGTCATATTCCTTGCATTACACCTGGTTCTATTCTCGTTCAAGTCAATAATTCTAATTCATGTATTGTGCCGCCAAATGTTTCAAAGGATGTCTCTCCTAGAAAAAATAACTCATCAGTAAATTTACTTGTCCTTAAAATTCAATCATGTCTTAGTCAGCTTCATTACTTCAAATCAATTCTTGTTCCTACTTTCATGTCACTGATGTGGGAATCACCATGGCCCTCCTATGACAAGTCTATTTCTGTTGACTTGAAATCATTATCTAGGAACTAGACCTAGAAACCTAAAGGGTACCTTGAAGGCTGCATGCCTCAATGGAAGGTTTTCTCATTTGCAATAGTAGGTTTTCATCAATGACCTATGATTGGGAGATTCTATCAAGTTTTCAAACTCAAAAAATTTATTCACACTTGAGGGAATGTACTAAGATACCTTGGTGATCATTGAAATCAATGGTGATTTCCCTCGCACTTGTTAACAGTTGAAATCAATGACTGGTAATCAAGTGGTTTCTGCCATGTTTGACATCAGGAAATATATTCAAATGGTTAGAATTGTATCAATTGGGGATTGGAATAAATACCCTAAGTGTTTAAGCTTCGCAATCATGATTTCCTATGCTTAAGTTGTGTTTGGAGATCATTTAGAGTCATCAAATAGATCCGCATTGTATGTTTGGTGGCTGTGTTCTGTATCTGAGTTTAAGAGCCATGGATCTACTTTTTATGTTCCGTAGCTATGTACTACCTCCTATAGCAGTCATTTATGGACCTACAGTGTATCATTGGTAGCATGACATGGTCATCATCATAGATCTGCAATGTATTGGTCCATAGCTATGATTGGTTTGGATAGAGTAAGTTACTGATCCTATATTAGCTATGAGTCTATCTCTCTTTGCTTTTGTATTAGATGGAGAACTTGCAAACTATTTCACCTATCACTTCCTTCTAGCTTAATACTTTGGGGGGCATTTTGTTGCACATGGAAATCTCACATTGCTTATCAGTCTTCATGAGAATTTCACATTGCCTTTCAACCTCCCAGAAATCTTGACTTGAGTCACCTTGATCATATTTTTTCCATACCTTGAAGGGTCAGTGCCTTTATTCTTTTTACATAGAGCATCGATGGTGCTCCTTGCAGTGGACCCATAACCTTTGATTCCCTCTTTCTTTTGAAAAAACCCTATTTCGACACCTTTTTCATTTCTACTAGAAGCACCAATGGTAAAAAAAAGAGAAAATAAGAAGGTTCTGGAAGCTTCTATGCGGAAGCCTCCATGGAGTCAGTTCATACATGCTTAGGAGAGGTGGAATTTTCTTCCCTCACTAGTAGGGATCACATTCTATCCATTTTCCAAGTCATCTCATGAGTTATACGCCTATAAATGAAGCCTTCATGATGAGAGTAGGATAGGCCAGAAAAAGAACCCTTTTGTTGTTAGCTTGAAGTCTGAATTAGAGGCAAAGTAGAGTTCATTTATGGTTGGAGAGATCTTCATAGCTATAGAGGATTGTAGATGATTCTTGTAGATATTGAAGCTATTGACATCAAGTCCTTTTGGTTTTACTTCTTTATCTTTCATAATTACTACAACGACATTCCCCTTTCCTATATTTGATGTCCTGATTTTAATTACATATTATCAGATTCCTTGATCACTGATATGAATAATCAATTTATCATGATGCTCTCATCTTGTTTGTTTTTCTTTTGATCTATTTTGAAGGTACTGAACCATTACAAGGACATTTGGAGAGAAGAAAAAGAGACTCAAGGTTGAGGTATATTGTATTTCATGTTAGTTAATTTGATTGTTTAAGGAAAGGATATGTTGTTGTGTCTTTTTGTTCTGTATTTGAGATTTACATTGCATAGGAACAAACAGTGTCCACACTGATTAAGAATTCCTGATAACATAAGGAAATAAGGTCTGTAGTAAAAGATGATTTGCATCTGACAACCTGTTAAGTTTGTTGAACTTCCCCATCATGGTTTCGATTGGAGATTATCTCCCACCCAATATTATGATTGAGTAGGTTGAAAGAGAGTATTTGAAGTCCAAGGAATGTATTGAGCAATTAGATCACATCCACATAGCATAGATTAAGGAATTTATTGAGTCACATATAGAGTTGGAAATGAAGATTAATATTTTTTATGAGAATAGGAAAAGGTGAATAAAAGGGAGATAAAGTCTCTCATTTGCAAGGCCTAGTTACAACTTGAGCATGCATAATTTCACGACATTGAAGATTTGTTAGATGTATTCTCCAAGTGGAAACCTTCCCTCGAAAAATCTTAAAACATTTTTTTGCAATCCCTACTTCTATGGGAAATTTCCCTCTCTATATTTTTTATCATTATTATTTAAAGGGACTTGGATCTCAATGGGGGGGCACCAAAAAGGGGAGAAGAAAAAAAAACTAAGGGAAGAAATGGAGGTACTCTGTCTTTTGAGGAATTGTAATTTTTTGCAATCTTGATAAAATTCAATTAGTTTCTTTTGAGCTCTCTCTTGTTTTATTTATCAAATTTAATCGATGAATTCGGGTTTCTCTTTTGATCATTGAAGAACTATGTTACTTGTTGTATGATTATTAAATACATTGACCTATGTGTTGATTTATAATCACTCAATTTATATCTAAGTTATGTTTTAAATGATTCTCTTTATTTAATTAATATCTTTATTGCTGCAACTGTTAAACAACCATCAACATTTTAATGCTAATTTGTTAATTCACATTTCATTAACAGAACATTCTTATGTTTTAATTCTTTAAATAAAATAACTAAATTTTTATTTTTTTGTTTTATTTGAAGTTAGTAACATTAGATATAATTTATATATTTATAAATTGGTATAACATTTATAAAACAACTTAGATTTGATTGTTCTGTTATTTCCAATCACATTTCAGAGTTTTGGCATAAATCACCTAGATTAATTTACATTTTCATTGCGAATCTTTCAGATATTCCTAACATGAAGAGATATCCATTTGTATATGCCCATATAGTGTCAGCAGAGGCCTAATATTTGTAGAAGTTAGTCACACCAAAAAATTTGGGGATAGAACCATCCTTGCATAGGGTTGTTTGAATCATTTCATATTGGGATTTCTCCCCCTCTTGCTTCCTTGTAATTTTCCAGCATTACATCCTAGGCATCAACAAATGGGGCTAGAAGGAGAGTCATGACTAGTCATTCATAAGAAAAATGCTAGTCACAAACTCCTCCTCCAAGATAACTGATTGTTATTAGAAGTAATACTCAAGCATCCACATCAATAGTGCAACCAGTGGTAAACAAAACAATGGTCCGTACTACTCCTATATTAGAACAAGTAAATAGAAGACCTAAAATTATCTTTGTGTCACCAACCAGAGGGCCTCTGGCTCTTGAAAAAATAAGGAAAAGTAATCAAGATATTACTTCCAGAGTGGAATAGAGGGTTGAAGTATGTCGAAATGTGAGAAACAAATTATCCCAACACCCTTCGACCCATAATTCACAGGTTGATAAAAAAGATAAAAACATATCTAGATAGAAAATACTTCCTGAAATTCAAATTAATCCATTATTCAAAGAAACAAATCGATTACATGATAGTCCACATCCTAACATAGTATCCAGTGGACCATCACCCACACCTCCCTCTTCATATTCATCAAAATTCAAGGAATATTCTAACAATAAGACATCTTCAAGTACCTCCTCAGAATATATACCAATGGAAAATCAATTGAACAAACCTTGGTTAGATTAGGATGGTATATTCATTGCTAGAGAAAAATACAAATTACCCAAAAATCCATAGAAATGGATACCCAAGTTCAATCCTGATAATAAGTCTCCTGCAGAAGACCACATCAAAACCTTCATGAAAGCTATTAGGATAAGGAATGTGATACATGGAGATGTAGTCTATAGGTTATTCCCTTACTTTTTTAAGGGAAATCCTCTACCTTGTATTTTTCCTTAGAAGTCAGATCCATTAATTCGTGGGGTAATTTTGAAGCTCCAGTTCTCCTGAAATTTAGAGATGATGAAACTCCTAAGGATTTGGTCAAGGATCTACCCTCCTTAAGAATAAAAGGAAAAGAAATGGTAAATTATTTCAACCATATATTCTCTTGTTTGAAAAACATAATCCCTTCCAATGTTTTCCAGCAAAATAATTATTGGTTTCCTATTATATCAAGGGTCTTCCTACCCCTCTTTCCATGTGGGTTATGAGAGCACACAAGAACAACTTACAAGAGGCTTTTGCCGAAATAATACTGGTAGAAAAGGGTATGTTTTGTTTGAAATACAACCCAAACATTCAAACCGATCAACCTTCTGCATCATGCAAGAAAAAGGACAACTTCCTTAATCCCACTGTATAAAATAAAGATCCTTTTGTAATGGATCACATGAAAAAGTTGTTACAGAAAATTTCCAATGATATGGTGGATTTGAAAAATACCCACTTATGAAAATCAGGCCAATAACATAGGGTTTATAAGGAATCCTTTTAGGATACCTTACTATTGTACACGACAATACACCCTTCTAACCTAGGATTTGGGGTTACCAAATTACTAATAGACTTGTAGATAATTAGCTTTTACAGAAAATGAAATAAGAATAGGAAGAATGTTTGGATTACCTGGTTTATGATGGTTGATCCAAGCTTGGTCTTCTCCTACTTCAACCTTCTCCAAAGCTTCGAGGGATACTTCTCTTCATGTGCAAAGAGCTAATTATTCAAGCAATATCTCATACATATATGTATCATAGGTTAGATGAAATGCATATTGATAACATAATTGAGATCATTCATTAACCAATATACATGAGAAAATCACAGTACAAATATTGCAAGAAGATATATATTTATTAAAAAACAGTGAATAGGTGAGAATACAACCCAACTTTTGACACAAGGACTCCTCTGCAACTGAGGACACTTAGTTATGTTGCTCCTACACTCTAAAAGGATACCGCCAGCATAACTTTTATCTTCTAGAATTAATTGATTATCCCCATCCTAAGGCCTCTATTTATACATTGGGAAATAGAGTGGTTTCGAATGTTATGATTGTTGATACAGTTGGGATAGTTATGGATTAAGGCCCAACTAATCTCATCTAATCATGATTTATATTTTTTAATGTTGAATTAAGGTACACATGAGTATGTATATAAGAAAGGTGCATATGACATGCCTATTTCTCGAAGGAAACTCACATGTTCAATGTACACGAGGGTTGCAATGCAAATAGTCACATGTGACACACAAGTTGCAATGCAAATAGGCGCATGTGCAACCATAAACTTAGAATAAAAATATATGAAGCTGGTCTGAATATTATGCATCAATGGTCATGCACATCTATAGTGTTTTAGGCAACTTCAATCCAAATTGTCTTTTTGTGTCCTGACATAGTGGACGTCAGTATTCAGACGAAGAAATGTCATTTAGGTTGATAACATATGCCCCCTAATGTGTTAGGTCAGAGGGAAGTGATGACTGAAATACATTACAATCTTTATCTTGGAGAACTCAAATGTCCAAGGCAGTAGAGGAAGTACCTGAAACAAATACATATCAATGTCATATACAAAATCATATATGAGGATTCCATGTTAAATATACTGGAACACTAGCTCCTTTACAATATTTGATTACATCATATGATACAGGTACAAGACCACGTATATTGCAAAGGTGGATCGAATCCATAATATACAATGATGAGTATTCAAAATATGGAATTTGTGTAACTGAACATAACACAATGTTGCGCAACTTAGGTTATAAAGGTGAACCTAAGGTCTTCATTGAAATCAAAAGGAACCAGTACAATCCCTACCATGTGAATATATGTGTTGAAGTCGAACATGGAAAGGACTCAATAGATTGTTAATCAATATATGAAAAAGACAGTCATTGATTTGAATGACCCCAGTGATCTTGTTGTCTACTTTAGCTCACATGTTGAACATTATACATTTAATACATATTTCGAGAATTGTCCTGCTGGTTCTTCACCTATTGAGAATGTTCAAAATCAATATGAAATTATCAATTATATTGTTGTCCCATTTTCAATCTTGGCAATTTGGGAACCGAGAAAAATCCTGAACTGATTAATTTAGGGATTAATTGTTCACCTAATGAGGAAAAATATTTTGGCAAAATCTACAAGGAATTTAAAGATGTGTTTTCTTGGACATATGATGACCTTAAGACTTTTGATACAAAAATGATGGAGCACAATATCCCTATGAATCCTAGTGCCAAACCCTACCAACAAAAGCTAATGAAGGTGCATCCTAGTTTGGATCCGTTTGTTAAAAAAGAACTCGAGAAATTGCTAAAATCCAAAACAGGGATCATTTTAGGGGCGAATTTTATCCCAATGGGCTATTTTTCCATGTTTTTCTCCCAAAAAATATTCACCATTTTGCATTTTTTGAAGCCTTGTTTCACCCAATTTTGATGGGGTAAAATGTTTTCACCCTAAAAATTGCCAAATTCTTATATAAACAATATAACATCCTTGTAAATTAAAATATTTTTTGAAAAATATCACCAATCATTTGATAATTGGATTTTTAAGAATTGGTAATATTTGCCAACATTTATACACCTTTAAATAAGTATGGTTCCTTAAAATCATCCCTGATCCAAAATCATATTTTAAGTAAGACACTATTGGCCAGATTTTATGACCTGGCCAACTAATGCGAACTAACCCACACAAGGTGCCTAAAGCATCCCCTAGTATGTTTGGTATGGCTAATTCCCATGGGTTATGGTCCTACTACCTTCTGAGTTGTATTCTCTTAAGGAGAATGCTACCAGTTAAACTCAACAAAATGTGTCTTAAACTAATTAGTTAATTTGAAAGTTAGACTAAACCCTAATGAAATTACTAAGTTAACGAGAGCTATTTAATATACAGTTTATGTTCATTTATTTCTTCTCTCGTAATGAGAGTCTCTCTTTTTGGTTTGTTTTCAAAGATCTAATTAGAGATTGTTTAATAAATAAAAGATTATTAAAAAAACCAACCTAGTTAATAGCTGCTAAATAAGAAATTAGAAAAACTAAACAACAAAAATTTTAAAAATTAATCTAATCTATAAGAACCTATCTTGGCCAAGAGCAAAGTAAAATATTAATGCTATTTTCAAATCTAAATTGTAAAAAGGTATTTCCAAAATTAGAACTAAATTATACAAATTAATCATCTGAATTTAAAACAATATGAATATTTGACAACACAATTTGCAAAGGGACAAACAAAGTCTATCATTAAACAAATCTAATAAACATTTAAACAGATTTAAAAATAACATAAACATGAGAATTATGTATTGCTTCTATCACACAATTACAAAGCATATATGTGTTAGATATAATATGGATACATCATATATAAATAGGATCCTTGTTTGTATATTGAAATAAAAATTCACAAAACAGGCTGTGACAGAACTTATTACCAAACAATAGTATCTGAATCTTCTACAGGAAAGCTCCACCAAACAATAAAAAAGTCTTACAAAGAACCAGGAAAACAATTTTTTGATGCTTTACAAAGATTCCTCGGTCGAATAATGAATAAAAAAAGATGGTTGTTTCTCCATATTCAATTTATAAACAAAATATCCATCCAGAAAAGAGCTATGGAATAACACTAGCTTGGCTCTTTCTATGTGGAGAAAACCCCTCCACGGTGGTGTCTCTTATTCCTTCTACAAATGAAAATATTAAAAAATAGACAACAAAATAAAGAAAACAAAGTCTCTTTTATTATGCCCAGACACCCAGACAACGTCTCCACTCCTTATGAAGGAAAAGATTACAAAAAGGAAAACATAATAGAGAAGAGTATAAAGGAAAATTGCCCTTCTGTCGTCTAATTGATTTCGCTTATATAAGAAATCAAATTCTTCATTTTATATTCTAGCTGTTAAAATTGAACTCCTCCTTTTGTTATTTTGAACCGTATGCTCCCCATTTTCCTCGTTGTCATTGAAATGGATGCTTTTCATGCTATCTTCTAGGAAATTATTGGAGTGCAACCCCACCATATTCTCCATCGTACCTCTAAGGTAAACATAAAAATAAATGAAAAAACAATCATGAAAGATAACATGCCATAAAAAAATAGATGAACTTTCTTGCAAAATATATATCAATCGTGAATGATAACATGCCATAAAAAATAGATGAACTTTATTGCAAAATATATATTAATCGTGAATGATAACATGCCATAAAAAAATAGATGAAATTTCTTGAAAAATATATATTAAATGATTATCAACAAAAATATTTTGAATAATGAATTACAACTCCCTTCAAGTCATTATTAGATCGCATGTCTTGATTAACTAATGTAACCAGGATCAGATCTCTGCATTTGACTTTTAATTGATTAATGGGTCAATACTAGAAAATGTATCTTAGATGGGTTCAAACATGGCCTCTTTTCTGTTTTGGTGGCATTTTTATTTTACTAATTGAGAACTGCTCTAACTGTGTTACTAAATAAATTGTTTCCATGATAACTAAGCCCATAATTTCAGCTTTCAACACGTTTATTTTAAGCATTAATATCTTGGTGCTGATTTAGCATTTCACAGTGATTTCCTTTTCATCAATTTGAATACAGTTCACGATGACTTCTACAAATGGTTTGCAGTATTGACGAAAATTTCGTGTAATTAGAATGCTATCTTTTCCATGTATAAGTTGGTGCAGGTGTTCACTTTCTAGTGGATAAAATGACCTTTGCAATCTCAATGATCATTTAAACATTAATATTTAATAGAGTTGGTTTAAATAACACTATCAATATGGTTCATTTGACAATAACTTCGATCCTTTAAACCTAACAAATCAACTACATGATAGTCCACATCCTAACATAGTATCCGGTGGACCATCACCCACACATCCCTCTTCATATTCATCACAATCCAAGGAATATTCTCACAATAATACATCTTTAAGTCCCTCCTCCTCAGAAGACAGAACAATGGAAGATCAATTGAACAAACCCTAGTTAGATAAGGATGTTTTATTCATTCTTGGAGAAAAACATAGACTACCCAAAATTCCATAGAAGTAGATACCCAAGTTCAATCTTGATGATAATTTTCCTACATAATACCAAATCAAAACCTTCATGAAAGATATTAGGATAAGGAATGTGATAAATGGAGATGTAGTATTTAGATTATTCCCTTACTCTTTTAAGGGAAATCCTCTACCTGGTATTTTTCCTTGGAAGTCGGATCCATTAGATCCTGGGGTGATTCTGAAGCCCTATTTCTCCAGAAATTTGGAGATGACAACACCCTTGAGGATATGGTCAAGGATCTACCCTCCATAAGAATAAAAGGAAAAAAAATGGTAAAGTATTTTAACAAGAGATTCTCCCGTTTGAGAAACATAATCCATGCCAATGTTTTATAGTAGAATAATTATTGGTTTCCTATTATATCAAGGGTATTCCTACTCCTATTTCCATGTGGGTTAAGAGAGCACACAAGAACAACTTACAAGAGGATTTCACTAAAACAATCCTGGTAGAAAAGGATATGTTTTGTTTGAAATACAACCCATACATTCAAATCGATCAACCTTTTGCATCCTACAAGAAACATGACAACTTCCATAAGCCCACTACACAAAATAAAGATCCTTTGGAAATGAATCACACGAAAGAGTTCTTACAGAAAATTTCCAATGATATGGTGGATTTGAAAAAGACCAACCTATGAAAACTAGTCTAATAATAGAGGGTTTTTAAGGAATCCTTTTAGGAGACCTTACCACCCTTCTGAAAATCAAACTCCACCCAATCTTGATGAAGGATTAACTTCTGAGGAGATTTATTCAATTTTCAGAGCTTTGGCCACTGGATCTCAAACTTCCCTTGATGACACTAAGGAGAATCCAAAATAAAATGAAAATTTTGAAGCTCCTGGTGAAGAACAGGACCAAACCATTAATACCATTAGCTTTTTCTTTGAAATACCTATGGCTGAAGAAGATGAACCTGAAACAAATTTTAATGTGCAACACCCTTACAATACCAAAAGTAAAGGGAAAACTTCACAAGAATCTTCACCATCATCATCCAGTCCAAATAAAAGGAAAACATTAACACAAAAGGAAACTATCATTTTCTAGGTCAAATATAGTCTAATTAATGACTTAAAAAGGATGAAGGCTATTATTTCTTTGTTTAAACTACTGAAAACACCCTCTGTGAGAGAAATTATGCCTAAAAACATGATTTTGAATAAGTCCATGGAAGTTCAAAACAACAATTTAGAGACTTAGAGAACTCCTCCTTTTTTACTTACCTTTGAGATATTTGACAAGAATGTACATAATTGCATGATAGAAACAAGTGCCTCGTCAAATGTTATTCCATTTTTTGTCTGCAAAAAACTTAATGCAGCTTGGGAACCCTAACCTACCCATATTGTTCAACTTGATAGATCAAGAGTTAGGGTAGTAGGGGAATTGAAAAATGTCCTTTTAACATTATCTGTTGATCCCAGGATTCACCAGATTATTGATATCATTATTTATGATGTTCCCAAATAATATGGCATGAGGTTAAGTAGAGACTAGTCAGAGAAACTTAAAGGTTTTTTTTCCACTAATTGGTTCCATTTATGGCTCCCTTACAATGGAAAACCCAATCAAATTAATATTGTGAGAGAACCATATGAAACAAATAGTTAGAGATTTGAATGACCTGAGTGATCATGTTGTTTACTTTAACTCACTTATTGAACATTATACATTTAATACATCTTTTTGGGAATTGTCTTGTTGATTCTTCACCTACTGAGAATGTTCAAAATCAATATGAAATTATCAATTATATTTCTGTCCCTTTTTCTCGATCGATTGTACAGAATGTTTATAATGTAAATACAAATTTTTGAGTATATTTAGATTCATGGACTTTGTTCTTTGATGGATATAAATCTAAATGAGCTAGTGCAATTTGTGTGTTAATAGATCCGAAAGGAACCAAGATAATGATTTCCTGCAGATTAGAGTTTGAGTGCACTAATATTATTGTTGAATAAGAAGCTCTTGTCAAGGGACTCAGAAAGGAAATCAATTTGGGCGCTCGGGTAATAGAGTGTTATGCGGACTCTAAGATCATTGTGAAGCAGGTAATAAAAACATTCATTGTATATCACCTTGTTTGGTAAGTTATCAAAAACATGCCAGGGATATGACTAATTCTTTCAAACATTTAAAATTAAATCTGTCCCTAGGTCCAAAAATTTCAATGTTGATGTAATAGCTAATACTGCATCTAAGTTGATCCCTCCTGAAGGTCTTTACCCTGGTACTTTTTCAATCGAATAAGTATATAAAACTTCCATTCCAGATAATTTCATTAGTTGGAAAGTGTTCGATGATGATCAATAGATCCTTAACTTCTTGAAAATTCAGTATATGTTCAAAGATGTAGCAATCGATGAGGTTGAACATGAAAAGTCATTATCTGATCCCAATTTTCCTTCCAACCCAATTCCTAATTTAGTAATAAATTTGGAGAAGTATTATGACTTAGATGATAAATTTAAGAACAAAACTAACTATAAGAAACCTACTGCTTCTCTAAATTTCAATCTTGGCAATTTGGGAATCGAGCAAAATCCCCAATTGATTAATTTAGGGATTAATGGTTCACCTAATGAGGAAAAATATTTTGTCAAAATATGCAAGGAATTTAAGGATGTGTTTTCCTCGACATATGATGACCTAAAGATTTTTTATCCAAAAATGATGGAGCACAATATCCCTATGAATCCTGGTGCCAAACCCTACTAACAAAAGCTAGTAAAGATGCATCCTAGTTTGGATCCATTTGTGAAAAAATAAATTGAGAAATTGCTAAAATCCAGAATCATATTCCAAGTAAGACAATGTTGACCATATTTTATAACCTGGACAACTAACGGGGAACTAACCCACAAGTTATCTTATACTAAATAGTTAATTAGAAAGTTTGACTAAACCTTATCGAAAATTACTAAGTTAAAGAGAGCTATTTAATCTACAGTTTATCTTAATCTATTTCTTCCCTTTTAAGAAGAGTCTCTCTTTTTTATTTGTTTTCAAAGATCAGAGAGTGTTTAATAAATAAAAGATTATTAATAAAACTAACAGCTGATAAATAAGAAATTAGAAAAACTAAACTACAAAAATTTAAAAAAATAATCTAATCTATAGGAACCTAATATTAATACTATTTTAAAATCTGAATTTTAAAAAAGTATTGCCAAAATTAGAATAACAATATACAAATTAGTCATCTAAATTTAAAACAATATGAGTATTTGACAACACAATTTGTAAAGTGACAAACAAAGTCGATCATTAAAGAAATCATGTAAACATTTAAACAGATTTAAAAATAACATAAACCTGATGATTATGTATTGATTCTATCAAACAATTACAAAGCATATATGTCTTAGATATAATATGGATACATCATATATAAAAATATGAATAAAATATGGAATAAATTGGAATAAAAATTCACAAAACAAAAAAAGTCTTACAAAGAACCAGGAAAACAATTTCTTGATGCTTTACAAGGCTTCGTCAGTCGAATAAAAAATAAGATGGTTGTTTCTCCCTATTCAATTTATAAACAAAATATCCAACTAGAAAAGAGCTCTAGAATAACACTATCTTGGCTCTTTCTGGGTGGAGAAACCCCCTCCACGATGGTGTCTCGTATTCCTTTTGCAAATTAAAATATTACAAAATCAACAACAAAATAAAGAAAACAAAGTCTCTTTTATTATGCCTAGACACTCAACAGCATCTCCACTCCTTATTATGAAGGAAAAGATTACAAAAAGGAAAACAGAATAGAGAAGAGTATAAAATTCGTTCTCCTATGTGGAGAAAACCCCCCTTCTGTCGTGTAAGAAATGAAATTCTTCATTTTATGTTCCAAATGTTAAAACCGAATGCTCCCCATTTTCATTTTCATTTTTCTTTTGTTATTTTGAACCGTATGCTCCCCATTTTCCTCATTGTAGTCGTTGAAATGGATGCTTTTCATGCTATCTTGTAGGAAATTATTCGAGTGCAACCCCACCATATTCACCATAGTACCTGTAAGGTAAACAGAAAATAAATGAAACAAAAATCGTGAAGGATAACATGCAAGATAAGATAATATAGAAAATAGATGAACTTTCTTGCAAAATATATATTAAACAATAATCAAGAGAAGTATTTTGAATAATGAATAATAAGAAAGATAAGAACTACTCCCTTCAAGTCATTATTAGATCACATGTCTTGATTAACCAATGTTTTCATTTACTTTTAATTCATCAATGGGTGGAGACTGGAAAAGGTATCGTAAATCCATTGACATACTGGTTAATGATTTTAACCTACAATCTGATACAATTCCTTTATGTGGTTTGAAATTCTTTTTAAAGATCTGGTTGATACCCGCAATAGTAATTTTAATATGCACTAACTTCATTTCTTTTAATGCCTCTTATTTCCTTTTAATTTGCAGTTGAACAAAATCAGAGGGAGTCAGAGTTTCTCTCTAACCAAATCCTAGATTTCAATGCACTGGTGCGTGTCCTCTCTTTTCTTCACAATCAACTCGTTATAGTAATTATTCCTTTGTCTCTTAAAAATACCTACTTAAAACTTGCAATCTAACCTTCTTGATTTTGTTTTGATGAGCTGGTGTGAACATGTACTACCTCCCAGACTTTATGGTGCAAAAACTTGTTGTTGATACCAACAAAATCATGACAATCTTATAAACTAAATACTGTCAAATGAAAAACAACAGAATCTGCTAAAATGCGGAACATGTCGTGGTAACCTTGTGAACAGGTGGTTTATTTCATGCAATGTCATGGCAGCTTCCAGTAGCAATGATAAACTTATTTCTTCATACTAGTACTAGTTATTAAATAAATCATTTCCATGATAACCAAGCCCATAATTTGATCTTTCAACACGCTTATTTTCAACATTAATATCCTGGTGCTCACTTAGCATTTCACAGTGATTTCCGTTTTTGTCGATTTCAAGATACTTCATGATGATTTCTACAAATGGTTTGCAGTGTTGACGGAAATTTTGTGTAATTAGCATGCTATGTTTTCCATATATAAGAGTACGTTGGTGTAGGTGTTCACTTTCTAGTGGATAAAATGACCTTTGCAATATTCATGATCATTTAAAGATTAACCTTTAATAGATTTGGTTTAGAGAATGCTATCATGATGGTTCATTTGACAATAAATTTGATCCTTTAAATCTACCATCTTATGACACATTGACAAAGGGGAAACTATGGCAAACTCATAGCGATATTTCCACTTGAATTTCCTTTGAAGTGATTTGAAGTTTAACGACCTTCAAATTCATAGAATAAGCCAACATATATTAATATTCTTATGATATTGGTGGCATCCAAGAGACCAGTCCTCTGATGAAGAAATGTGTAGAGCCTATGCCGAAGCATTACAGTCACCAAAAACTACTGAAAGTCCAAAACATTCTCAGCACACTAACAATTCAGGAACAGAAGACTACCATAATGATGAACCATCACTAGGATCTCTAGGACTATTCACTGGTCCTAAATATTTCATTAAAATAATTTTTTGTCCATCTGAATTCAAATCTTATGAGATTGATTATTTGATAGATTCAGGTTTCCAAATGAATTTGGCAAAAGGAAATGTTATACCATCTTTTTACTAGGAAAAAATAAGCGAACATGGTGTAGCCATTGAAGGAACTCCTGTACAGCTCAAAGGACGAGTTCCGTATTTTCCAATAAGCATCAATGAAATAAAAGAAGTTCTGCATCTCAATAGACTAGATGACCTAAAATAATATTACATCATAGGATCACCCTTCTTGCATAAAGTCAACCCCATTACAGTTGATGATCCCAATATGAATTTTTCTTGTACAATAAATGGCAGAAGAGTTTCCACCCCTTTATACTATTCTGCTTCTTACAAATGTAAGAATCTTGTTCCCCAATCCAAACTCACTCTTAGTCTTGCAAAACTGTTCAAAATGGAAAGATGCATCGCCTATGCAGAAATGCACAAAGAATCTACCCTCTCCAAAATTTCCTCTAAACTAGAGAAGGATTGCACCTCAGAGTCACCTAATGCATTTTGGACTAGGGAAAAATACTTTGTTTCCTTACCTTTTAACCCCCTAGAAAAACCAAAAGCTCAAAAGTCCTCTACTGCCATTATGTCTCCCTTAGAAAGAGAATTTTATGCAAATGAAATCAAAGAACTCTTGGACAAAGGCCTTATAGAACCTTCAGAGAGCCCTTGGGCATGTCAAGCATTTGTTGTCAATAAACACTCTAAGATAAAAAGAGGAAAACCCAGACTGGTTTTGAATTTTAATCCCTTGAACAAGATCCTTGAACCAGTCTATTAACCTCTACCTGATAAATCTAGTTTGTTGCAAAGAATAGTAAGATGCATGATTTTTAGCAAGTTTAACCTGAAGTCTAGTTTTTACCAGATTGGAATTGAAGAAAAAAACAGGTACAAAACTACCTTTGTTGTTTCTCATGGGTAGTATTAGTGGAAGGTCCTTCCATTTGGAATTAACAATGCACCATTAGAATTCTATAAAATAATGGAATATATCTTCAGAGAAAAGAAATGGGAATTAGTGTACATAGATGGTATTCTTATTTGTTCCAACAATTTGCAGGAACATTTGAAACATCTTCAAGAATTTTATTCTTTGGTTTTCAAACATGGATTTGTTTTTTCAAAATCGAAAATGCAAATTGGAAAAAAGGACATTGAATTTTTAGGATATAAAAGAAGTAAAGGACATGTGATCCTTCAAGAACATGTCCTGAAGGTTTTTACTAACTTTCCTGATTAGATCATAGAAAAGGTCCAATTGCAGAGATTCTTGGGAAGCCTAAATTATATTAGGCCATTCTATAGAAGATAGGAAGATGACATTCATCTGCTGCAACAATGAATAAAGAAAAATCCTGCAAGATGGAATAAATATATGATGGATACAGTAAAGAAAATGAAAGAAAAAGTAAAACAGCTTCCTCCACTCTCACTACCACACGGCTCAGGTTAAATGGTGATTGAAAAAGATTCCTCCAATAAATGTTTGGGAGGTATTCTCATAGAAAAACATGGTGATCGAGAAGAAATCTGTGGCTATGCTTTAGGAGCATTAAAAAATGCAGAAATCAATTATCCATCAAGTCACAAGGAAATCCTTGTAGTCAAAAATATTGTAAACCATTTCAAGATTTATCTAAAAACAGGGAGAAATAATAATTTGTGGAGATCCTTCTACACTGGTGCAACAACAATGGTCCGGATGTACACAAGTTTTACTTGATAAATTCTATCCAAGAGAAGATTGGGTTCAACGATGTGTGAATTTCATCCTACACCTTCAAGCAGACATGATCATAGCACACCCCAATCATATGTGGTTTAAATTTAAACTGAAACATCTTGGAGGAGCTTACTCTCCTCTTGAACCCCCTATTTGCACTCTTATTTAGGTCACAGATTCTGGCTGACATAAATAAAGATGCAAGATGTTCATAATATTCATTTTCATCAATACCATAGAATTATTTACCAAGGGAAGTAAGAATTTGTTTGTCCGCATCTTCTACATTCAACATTTCTTGTCTAGATTCTTGGGGAATCCAGTGCCACCATTCTGAGGCTAGCCCTGAAAATTTGAAAACCAGCTGGAGTGCTAGTTGTTGGCCAATTATTGTATTGTATTGTGTTCTTTTGTACAAGACCCAATTTGATAGAATCTAGATGGCAGATCTAATTTGGGAGCGGTATTGACATTATATGTTCAACACAGGTTGATCAGGCATTTGGGAGATTAAATTATTCATCCCATTTATCCCAAAACTAAGGGAACGAGGTACTGACGAAGGAGAAGTGTCTGGAAGATCTAAAATTTCAGTATCAAAGGAGTGGGAGGACCTGTTATCTGAGGATTAGTATGACTTTAGTCATATGGACTTGAGGATCCAATATTTTCTCGTTTTGGTATTTTGAATGCCGATAAATATTTATCTGGGAGGTAATTTCACATTTGTTTGAACTAGGAGACCATATTTCTTAACTCATGAAGCTCTTCTATTTCTTGACCAAAAAAGGAATTCTGGTCTTTGGTCATCTTCTTGGATACTCATCATTCCAAAAGAGTATCTTCTTTCATGTTTGACTTTATGGCCTTTAGCTGCAAGCTCTAATGCAGTTTGGCTTATAGGGCTCTTTTTAGTATTTATGTTTTGTGTTCTGGACATCATTTTTCCTAGGAAATCTAGCCTTTTTTTCTAATTTTTTGCTTGCTAAGATAATATCATCTTTTACTTCTTCTTGTCCTGCAAGCAAGTGATCAATTTTAGCTTTGAGCAAGGAAATTTGCACTTTTTCTGTCTGAGAATTAAAATATAAGAGGCTATGTCATCGATGTTTTGGCTAGTTAGTTGTTGCTGATAATTTATGTAATTAAGCAACTTTAGTTCATCAGCGACAATTTCATGTGGATTTGATCATCTATGTGGCATGAACTCTCTTTTAGAAAGACCATCATGTGAAAACTATCGAAATGGAGTATCAGGAATATTTCTTCCTAGATGGAACGAGGTATCACCCTATGGGATTGTGGAGGTAAAACCAGGGCTACTTATAGGGAGAGACATCATGTACAAGCTTACTGCTTTGTCCATTACCCTTTGTCTGAAGTATTCCTCTCTCATTAGTTTCATTCATGTTCGATCGTGGCATCTCTTTGGTATCAGAGCTAGCGTGACATTTGCATCATCTACTTTTATTTGTAACTTTTAGAAGCTCTTATAATCAAATTCCAAGATGGTATTCAAGAAATCGTTCTGTGTCTAAATCAATTTGGGAACAAAGTTCATTTATTTCTGTAAAAGTATCCATGTGGAATAGTTGTGACATACGAGTACGTTTCAAATTTTTGGGGTTATAGTCTTAGTTACAGATGCTGTAAATCCACTAGTTTGTCTCTTGGGAGACCTGTAGGATATCCTTAAGCCCCAAACTATTCCTTTAATACCCGATTATGATAAGTGTTCCATGGATCCTTCAATGGACTCTGTAGGGCTTACATCCTTGGACTGCCAATCTACAGATCAAACTACTATTTCTTTAACTGAAAGAAAATATTCCTTTCAGACTTCTGGAGCTTCATCATCCATAATAACCGTCCATGATACAATACCTTCCCCTGAATAGAAATTGCCCGAGATATTACCTTATGAGGTTTATAAAATGAAATGGTGGTAGTATAAATCCTACACATAAATTAAAATCAGTTCTTTGGACATCACCTTCACTGACCAGGAAGAGCCCATTCACATTAATTTAATTGACAAAGACCAAATTGACTAGGAAAAAACAAAAGTTTACAGATATACGCATCTAGGCACTGTCAAATTAGGACTTGGTTCGTTAGTATGACCCTATATGAATGTTTCTTCCTTGTGTTGTGTTTCAGATACCCACCACTTAGATTTTGCTGATGATTTAATTGGAGGTTTTGAAGGCCCCTTGCACAATGGCCCATTTTTTGGTACTATCTTTCCTAAGTATTCTGTCAGCCTTGATGACCCCTACATCTATGATTTAATCAAGGCCTATATTCGACCCTTAGGATTTAAAATGGACACTGGCTCTAAAATCATCTAGCTTAAATCGTTGGTTGTAATACGCTTTTGAAATGATTCCCTTCCACCTCTTACCCCTAAAGTCCATGAAATCTCATGCCTACTAAGTATGGTAGAAAATGATAAGTCAAAAAATTCTACACCTATCACATTTGACTAGATTGGCATCAGTTACCTAAAGCAATTGGAGGTAATATATTGAGAGTTGAGAGACTTTGAAAAAACTAAAAACCAAAAACTCTCTATTCCTAATTCCCTTGTCTTTGACAGATTTTCAAACTCTTTTAAATTGCCTGAAGGGTTTCCTTCTCCCCAATTTTCTCCGCCTCTTGTAAGATCTTCCTCTATGAATAATACTACTAAAAAATCATCCTTGTTTGAAGCCTGTTCTTATTCCTGCCTTTCCTTTTTAGGTGATCATAACAATGAGCAAAAAGGTCAGCATGCAGACTGCCCTACCTGGAGAAAAGCACTTGAGAGACTAAAAATAAAAAACAAGGGAGTAATCTTGTACATGATGTCTCTCCCTAGAAGTAGCCCTGGTTTTACCTCCACAAGCCCACAGGGTGATACCTTGTTCCATCCAGGAAGAAATCTTCCTGATACTCCATTTTGACAGTTTTCTCATGGTGGTATTTCTAAAAGAGACTTCATGCCACATAGATCATGAAATCCACATGAAAGTGTCTCTGATGAAATAAAGTTGCTTGATTACAACAATTATCAACAACAACTGACTGGCCAAAACATCGATGACATAGCCTCTGATATTTTAATTCTCAGACAAAAAGCTCAGACAGAAAAAGACCAAATTTCCTTTCTCAAAGCTAAAATTAATAACTTGCTTACAGGACAAGAAGAAGTAAAATATGCTATTATCTTAGCTAGCAAAAAATTAGAAAAAAGGCTAGATGTCCTAGGAAAAATGATGGCCACAACACAAAATGTAAATAGTAAAAAGAGCCTTGTAAGACAAACTGCATTAGATCTTGCAGCTAAAGGCCATAAAGTCAAACATGAAAGAAGATACTCTTTTTGAATGATGAGTATCGAAGAAGATCACCAAAGACTAGAATTCCTTTTTGGTCAAGAAATATAAGAGTTTTATGAGTTAGAAATATGGTCTCCCAATTCAAACAAATGCCAAATCCCCTCCCAGATAAATATTTATCGGCATTCAGAATCCCAAAAAGAGAAAATATTGGATCCTCAAATCCATACGACCAAATTCATACTAATCCTCAGATAACAGGTCCTCCCCCTCCTTTTGATACTAAAATGTCAGATCTTCGTGACACTTATCCTTCGTCAGTACCTCGTTCCCTTAGTTTTGGGATAAATGGTATGAATAATTTAATCTCCCAAATGCCTGATCAACCTATGTTTAACATACAATGTCAATCCCGCACCTAAATTAGATTTTCCATCCAACTTCTATCAAATTGGATCTTGTACAAAAGAACACAGGACAATACAATAACTAGACAACAACTAGCACTCCAGCTAGTTGCCATATTTTCAAGGCTAGCCTCAGAATGGTGGCGTTGGATTCCCCAAGAATCTAGAGAAGAAATGCTAAATGCAGAAGATGTAGACCAAAAAATTCTTATGGCCCTTGGTAAAGAATTCTATGGTCTTGATGAAAATGAATATTATGAACATCTTGCATCTTTATTTATGTCAGCCAGAATCTATGACCTAAATAAGAGTGAAGAATATTTTTGCTATATGAAAAAATTGTTGATTTCTTCTGGCAATGCTGATAAGCCCACATATCTAAAACATTAATTGAGAAGCTTTCCTAGCCATGTTCCTGATGGTATTGAACAACACCTTAAAGATAAAAACATCCCTCTGTTAGTTCTTTCCCTTTCCATTTTGCATGGATTCATCATGGAAACTTGGAAAAAACATTATCTAGAGAAAAGAGTGGCTAAAGATTTCAAGCGACACTCTTCAATGTCTTCCTCGGGTTTTTGTAAAAATGTTGCAAAAATTCCAGATTGGTGGTGTGGTGCCCACAATCGAGGACACTTTAGGTGTGAATCATGTAGTTGTAAGAAGAAACAACAACCCAAATATACTAGTGCACCTAGATTTCATCTAGACAAGGGCTATAAGCATAAAAAAGGAAACATATTTCAAAAGAAAGCCTACTTTAAGAAAATATTTGAACCTACAAATAAAAAAAGATGTTTCATCTGCGGTAAAAAGGGTCATTTGGCTAACAAATTCCCAATTAAAAATAAAAATCCTAGAATTGTTGCCATGTTTTCAGAAGACCTGGATCCAGCTTGGTGGGATCTAGCTTGGCGTGCAATAGGAGACTACCCTAAAGGTGAAATCATCTTCTTATCAGAAGAAGGAGATTCCGACCCTACCTTAGATAAATTTGCTCCAAAGTCATCTGACTCCTCTTCTTCTAATTATAATGAAGAAGCAAATTTAGGTGGTTTCTCTGGTCCTCCAAATTTCAGATTTTATATGTTCTCTTTCAATCCTTCTAAGGTCTCCTAAGAATTTAGGATTGCTGAAATTGACAAAGAATTGTCTGAGACCCCAGTCTATCAATATATGAAAAGGAAAGATCTGAAAGATGAAAGAAGAAAGCTTTCAACAAGAAGAAAAGTGAAAGAAAAAGTTTCAAAAGAAAAAGAGAAATATGTCTCTCTAGAAATTAGCAAGAATCTAGCATTCTACCAACCTGCTGAATTATACAAAGGCTATCTTGATCATCATGAGAATAGACACAATTTCATAAAAGATAAAGAAAACCTGCTAAGACTACAGATCAAAGATAAGTAGTATTCCCTAAAGAAGCTGGTAAAAGAAATAGAGGAATTGAAAAGAATGCTTCAAATAACAACAAGAGAAAGAGACCAGTCCTCTGATGAAGAAATGTGCAGATCCTATGTCAAAGCATTACAGTCACCAAAAGCTACTGAAAGTCCAAAACATTCTTAGCACACTAGTGATTCAGGAACAGAAGACTGTCATAATGATGAACCATCACTAAGATCTCTAGGACTATTCACTGGTCCAAAATATTTCATTAAAATAAATTTTTGTCCATCTGAATTCAAATCTTATGAGCTTGATTGTTTAATAGATTCAAGTTTCCAAATGAATTTGGAAAAAGGAAATGCTATACCATCTTTTTTCCAGGAAAAAATAAATGAACATGGTGTATCCATTGAAGGAACTCATGTACAACTCAAAGGATGAGTTCCATATTTTCCAATAATAATCAATGGAATAAAATAATTTCTGCATCTCAATAGACTAGACGACGTAAAAGAAGATTGCAACATAGGATCACCCTTCTTGCATAAAGTCAGCCCCATTATAGTTGATGAGCCCAATATGAATTTTTCTTGTACAATAAATGGCAGAAGAGTTTCCACCCCTCTATACTATTCTGCTTCTTACAAATGTAGGAATATTGTTCCCCAATCCAACCCCACTCTCAGTCTTGTAGAACTATTCAAAATGGAAAGATGCATCGCCTATGTAGAAATTCCCAAACAATCTACCCTCTCTGAAATTTCCTCTAAACTAGAGAAGGATTGTACTTGAGAGTCACCTAATTCATTTTAGACCAAGGAAAAATACTTTGTTTCCTTACCCTTTAACCCCCTAGGAAAACCAAAATCTCAAAAAGCCTCTACTACCCTTATGTCTCCCTTAGAAGGAGAATTTTGTGCAAATGAAATCAAAGAACTCTTCGACAAAGGCCTTATAGAACCTTCTAAGAGCCCTTGGGCATGTCAAGCATTTGTTGTCAATAAACACTCTGAGATAAAAAGAGGAAAACCCAGATTGTTTGTGAATTTTAAACCCTTGAACAAGATCCTTGAACCAGTTCATACCCTCTACCTGATAAATCTAGTTTGTTGCAAAGAATAGCAGGATGCCCCATTTTTAGCAAGTTTGACTTGAATTATGGTTTTTACTAGATTGAAATTGAAGCAAAAGACAGGTACAAAACTGCCTTTGTTGTTCCTCATGGGCAGTATCAGTGGAAGGTCCTTCCATTTGGTATTAACAATGCACCATTAGAATTCCAGAAAATAATGGAAGATATCTTCAGATAAAAGAAATGGGAATTAGTGTACATATATGGTATTCTTATTTGTTCCAACAATTTGCAAGAACATTTGAAACATATTCAAGAATTTTATTCTTTTGTTTTCAAACATGGATTGGTTTTGTCAAAATCCAAAATGGAAACTAGAAAAAAGGACATTGAACTTTTAGGATATAAAATAAGTAAAGGATAGGTGATCCTTCAAGAACATGTCCTGAAGTTTTTTGCTAACTTTCCTGATTAGATATTAGAAAAGGTCCAATTGCAGAGATTCTTGGGAAGCCTAAATTATACTAGGCCATTATACAGAGGACAGGAAGATCACATTCATCTACTGCAGAAATGACTAAATAAAAATACACCAAGATGGAATAAAGATATGATGGATGCAGTAAAGAAAATCAAAGAAAAAGTAAAACAACTTCCTCCACTCTCACTACAACAAGGCTCGGGTCAAATGGTGATTGAAACAGATGCCCCCAATAAATCTTGGGGAGGTATTCTCATAGAAAAACATGGTGATCAAGAAGAAATCTATGGCTATGCTTTAGGAGCATTCAAAAATGTAGAAATCAATTATCTGTTAAGTCACAAGGAAATCCTCGCAGTCAAAAAGATCGTAAACCATTTCAACCTTTATCTAAAACCTATCAAGTTCATTATTAGAACAGATCTGAAAATAATACCTGGTATATTCAAGAATGAAAATCTTATGGCAGAAAATAGTTCTAGGATTCTAAAATTGTTTCTTTGGTTGCAAAACTTTGATTTTGAAATTGTATATAAACCAGGATATTTGAATTGTGTTGCTGATATGCTAACCAAAGAAGAATCATAGGAGAAACCTAGCCTCAACAAGTTTGGCTATGGAGCATCTAGCTCGTCAAACAAAAAATCTAGGCTTTGAATCTTCAATGATCCCTTGTCATAAGAAGAAAGAGAAGATTTTTTGAATTGTGCCAGCAAAAAGGAATCATATAAGTATCTTTCCCTCTCCTTGATCCCACAAGTAAATTCCTCTCCTCTAAAAATACAAATATTGGAGAGATGGGAAAAACTAGCCTTTAAGGGCTTAGAAAATGCCATGCACTAGCTTCAGCTGCTTAATCACGTTTGGGTTGATACAACTTATACAGATGGACGAGAATTGTATTATGTGGATATTGGTCCAGGATTTTTAACATGGAATAGTTATAACCTCATATTGCAGTTATGTAAAGAACAGGGATAAATAATAATTTGTGGAGATCCTTCTACACTAGTGTAACAACAATGGTCCAGATGGATAGAATTTTTCCTTGATATATTCTCTCCAATAAAATATTGGGTTCAACGACATGTAAATTTCATCCTACACCTTCAAGCAGACATGATTGTAGCACACCACAATCATATGTGCTTTAAATTTAAACTGCAACATCTTGGAGGAGCTTAATATCCTCTTGAACCCCCTATTTTCAATCAGCAGAAATTCAGAAGAATGGAAAAAAATGGTCGCCTCTAGATCATAAAATTCATACAAGAATAATTCATTTAAACCTTAAATTTGAATCCATTTTTCAAGGAGAATTCTGTTGTATTCCTAATGAAGTCATGATCAGATTTGATGTGGAACAATGTTTCTCAAATTTAATAGTTTTGGATACCGAATTTCATTTAGATAATGACTCTAACTCTAATAGATTTTCTGGTTGTACATGTTGGGAAATTCCATGTATTTGTAATCATGAAAATGAATAATGGAAAGTGTCGTGGGCCGCTAACAGTAGCTCCACTTTGCAAAAAGTCCAGTCTACTTGTCAGTCTGTAGATTCTTTCACATGGCTTGGGTGACTTACCCAACAAAAGGTGTGATTTGATCCACTGCCATTAGATCTGAATCATGTATTTTTACCGATAGGTGTAAGTTTCGGGTCACCGGTTTACCGGCTAAATATGTATAAATAAGGTGCTCCTCCCCTCATTTGGGAACCAAGTGTTTTTTGAGTTTAGTAATCTTTCTACATTTTCTCTGTGTGTCAAGCACTGTGTATGCTCTTCCTCTGGGCCTCGAGTGATCAGCTAGAATCAAAAGCAATGATCTCACTTGTAATGAGTCTGTAAATCCAGTAGCATATTCTCTCCCTCTGCACTTAGTGTGATCAGCTGGGATAATAAACTCTGGTTAGTGTAAGTTTGTGCTTGTGATGATCTTCACCCTCCGAAGATGAACACATTTTTGAGTCTGTATTAAGAAGCTGCATTTTCTAAAGTCTTCCTCTCTCATTAGTTGCGTTCGTGTTCGATGAAAATTCTAAAGTCAATGTGAAACTCTCAAATAATAACAATGGTTAACATGAAGATGAATAACAATCTTTTAAAGGATGAAGGATAAGGCAAGTGTGTATGAAGGTAAATTAAATAAAATGAAAGGTTAATAAAGTGTGTATTAAGGTAAATTAAATAAAAGGAAAGGTTAATATTGGAATGAATATTTCATCCATATCAACTTTAAAGATAATGTTTATAAATATAAATTTATTAATTTATTTTATTCAAAACTCACATATATCTCAAAAGTCTATCTTATAACAAGACCTCAAAAACTTTCCTTTTATATGAAAGACCAATAAAGTTAGAAGATTCTCATCAAAAGTTAACATTATAATTAACTATTTTGAAATTTAATGCATGAAAGCTTATTTGATGGTATTGTAAATAAATAGTTAATTTTATGAAGAGAAATATGTTGTCTTTCTTCATGATTAATTTAGTCCATAAAAACTTTTTAAAGTAAAAGTTTTTGACATTAAATGTATTTTTGGAAAAATCATAAAGGGTTTTATTGTTGTTTTGAAAAATAAGACTATTTAACCATAAAAGATTGATGAATTCATGTCAAAAATTGCTTGATAATGAACTTGATTTTTACAATTGAATTATTTTATGCACCAAAATTATGAGCCATAAAATGATTTTAATTAATATTTAAGGTGTATAAAATTTGACATATTATTCAAATTCAAAATTGATAATTTTATTTCATTCTCTGATATGTAATTTTTGAGGACATGAATGAAAATTTTAAAACTAAGCATCCAATTAGAATATATTGATTCATACAAATTCACATTTAACCTCTTCAGTATTGACATTTGGCACGATTGTCGAAAGCTTATATTAATCAAAGCAAAGAAAACCAAGTCATGAAATCAGCTCAAACAGGTTCAAATAAAGGAATGAAATTGTTAAAATACAATCAAGAAGTGAGAAGATCCAAACGACAAGCATAATTCAAACTACTGAATCATTATCTCATGAAATCCAAACCAAAGAGAAAGAAACACAAAAGTAAAGTTTCAAAGAAAGGAATCTATGTAATCGACTACTAAATAAAGTAAACCATAGCTAAATATTTACAAAATTCAGATCTGGGCCTCTTAATTTTGTGTAAAATCAAGGGGAGTTGTTGTGGTGTCAACAGACACACAAAATGGATTTCTGATTTAGTCCTTGTTTGAAAAAACAATGGGGAAATAATATTGTGTGTAGAATTCCGAAATATGAATAAAGCATCTCAGAAAGACAACTATCATGTTCCTTCAATGGAACAAATATTGCAGAAAGTTGCAGGTGTTGAAATGTTCTCTTTGTTAGACGGTTTATCTGGATACAATTAGGTATTAGTTACCCCTTTGAGAAACTTAAAATTGATTTTACAATGTCTTGAGGAACCTTTTCTTACAGACAAATTCTTTTTGGATTGATTCATGCAGTTTCCACTTTCTAGAGAGCTATATATATAGGTTTCAGAAGATTGATGCATAATTCTATAGAAGTATATATTAACCACATAACTATTTATTCTAAAAAGAGTAATGGCTATTTGTTTTCTCTTAAATAGGTGTTTGAAAGGTGCAGGAAGTATGGTATCTCTTCGAACCAAAAGAAGTCCATTTTTGATATCACAGAAGGTGAACTTTTGTTTTTCATTGTTTCAAAGCACGGTATCATTATTGAGCCTGAAAGAATAGATGCTATTGCTAAGATTGAACTACCAAGTTCCAAGACAATCATGCAGTCCTTCTTGGGTAAGATCAACTTCGTTAGAAGGTTTGTACCTAACAATGCTCAAATTGTTAATAATTTACAAGACCCGATAAAAAATTATGTAAAACATAAATGGTTTGATATTCAGAGAGATTCCTTTGCTAAAATTCGGAAAGATATCGCAAAATCTATTACGTTGATGTCACCTGATTTATCCAATGATTTTATTCTCTGTACATTTTCTAGTGACTTTTATTGTGCCGATGTTTTAACATAGAAATAAGCTATAGACCTCAAATTTCTATTTCATTTATGAGTTCTACATTTAAAGGAGGTGAATATAATTAATTTCAAATTGATAAGCATTCCTATACATTTTATAAGTCTATAAAAAATTTCATACCCTATCGCTTGAAATATAGAACTCGGGTTATTGTTCCTTATACAACAATAAGGAATGTATTGATCCAAAAGGAACTTTGTGCAAAACATGTGCACTAGATCATTGCATTTCAAGAGTATGAATTAGAGATCAAGCCTACTAATATAGTCAAAGGACAAGATTTGTGTTTTCTTTCTTCCAAAGATAATGATCATGAACATAAACAACTACAATGGAATCAAGAGGAAGGTACATTTGATGATACTGTAAATGTTATTTATGCTACAGCCTCTGGATGGCATGATGACATTATATTCTTTCTCACTCATGGGTTTTCTCCTCAAAATTTATATTTCAAGAAGCATAGGGCTTTGAGATTGAGCATCATTTTGTTGATGGTGTGCTTTTTAGAAGAAATTATGATGGATTTTTCCTTACGTGTCTTGAAAAACCAGAAATTGATAACATCTTATTGGAATTACATGCAAGACCTGCAGGAGGACACTATTCATGGGAGAAAACTACCCATAAGATTATAAGAGATGACTATTACTGGCCAACCTTATTTAAATATGCATATACTTTTTCTAGAAAATGTGAATCCTCCCAAAGATGTGCTGGTAAGGTCAAGAACTATGTCTTTCCCCTTCAACCACTCACTGTCTAGTTTTCCTTTCAACAATGGGGCCTAGATTTTGTTGGTCCTATCACTCCTCCTTCTTCCATACAAAATCAATACATCCTTACTATAATAGATTACTTCATGACATGGGTAGAATCAGTTCCCCTTAGGGTTTCCAATACAAACTCATTGATATCCTTTCTTGAAAGTAACATTGTCACTAGGTTTGGGGTTCTAGAGTCTTTTATTTTTGACAATACATCATATTTTCCTCTGTTTATCTCACTCAATATGCCCTGGAAAAAAGGTATTAAACTCAAATATTCTACCAATTATTACCCACAAGGAAATGGATTGAAATATTTTTCAAATAAAAATCTGATCAATATTCTAAAGAATATTGTGGCTACTCATCATAAGAATTGGGATACTCAAATTTTCAATACTCTTTGGGAAGGCCGAGTAACCACAAAGTTTGTTGTTTGAAATCCCTGTTATTGTCTAGTATATTGAAAGGAATCCATTCTACCCTCAAACCTTTTACTCCCATCATTACAGCTAGTTCAATCTTTGTTACAATATGGCTCTTCTCCTCTTCAACACAAGATTGATTCATTACATAAATTAGAAGAGGATAGGAAGAGGTCCAAAAATAAACTGTACCAACATCAACAGTTAGTCAAAATATCGTTTGATGGAAACTATTCAACTGACAGCGACTTCCAGGTAGGGAATTTGGTTCTGAAATGGGACAAAAAACACAAGGATAAAAATGAATACACTAAATTCCAATGTTCGTGGATATGGCCATTCATTGTTACAGAAAATCTTGGCTTAGTATTGTGCGATTACAAACACTGGAGGGTTTGTCTGAAGCTTATGCAGTAAATGTTCAACTTTTGAAGAAGTACTTTATTTAAGGTAAACATTGGCTTATCTGTATATAGGTGCGTGTTTTTTGTTTGTTTTTCTTTTCTTTGTTTTTTTAACTTTTCCTTATTTCAAAACATAATATTGACAAAGCATTTGTCTAGGGTTGTTGATCAGTCTATTTGAAATGATTTTAGCTTGAAAATGTTAGGGTGGACATGTCAGATCATTTTTACTCAATCTATATCTAAGGCAGTGTTCTCATGGGAATACAACAACTAATCTATGTAGACCTTTCTAAATTAATACTTTCCCACCTAAATCATCATTTTTTTTTACAGATGCCTCACTGTGATAATTGAAGCTATAGGGGTGATTTGGTATTCCTGTCATATGTTCCATTAGTGATTGGTAGTAAATATTTATATCCTGGCCAATCTATCTCTATTATGGATCTCACCTTGATCATCTTGACATTAAATAAAATTCACCTAAATAACTATAAATTGCAAGATAGGGGGTCTTATCACAAGCCAACCTATCATGTCTATAGATATTCCGTGAATGACGTTACCAAATGGTGGTTCCCAAGTCAAGTTAATTGCTTTTAATTTACATTTCAATTAATATTGTTTTGGTTTTTTTTTCTTAACTACAAATTATTGCAATCAAGGATAGGGGGTCTTATCACAATCCATCCTGACCATGATCATGATTTCTACTTTGGACTGAAATTACTGCTGAGTGGTTACCAAGCCATGATAATTTATTTTAGTGTCAAATATAAAAGACAAGGAGTCTCCTTATAGAGCTATCATGTTCATTTTCCAGGTAGGGTTTATGAATGGCATTGCACCACACCAGGGAAATGGTCTTGTTTCGACAACTTGTAGTTCACTTTCTCTCTCTCAAAAAAAGATTGAGAAATAAAGTTACTAAATAAACAGTTAATAAATCAAGGTGATTGATGGTATGATGATCTAGACATAGATGTAATGTTTTCCTAAGGTTCATCATAAACTTCCCTCTCATGCTTGCATATTGGTTACAAGGATACCTCTTTGCTTCTAGGTTTCCTTTTTCAAGTGAGTATCATTACAAGTGGTTTGGACTGGGGGAATATCAATCATATAGAATTAACTCTACTGGATTCGATTTTAATCTTATGAAGTCACTCTCAAATTAAAAACTGAATTTTTTTCTCATCCTAACATGTTCCTCCCTGAATTTTTTAAGGTCATTTTAATAGAGATAACTGCTTTTCCCACTAAGTCGCCATCTGTTGTTAGCACAAATGATCCCATTTTAATTGATAAAATGGGAACCCCACTTACTCATTATTAAGGATATCTCAAATTTTATTATCCTGTTGGTGGGGTGTCATGATTTGTGTCTTTATCCATGTGGATTTTCATGCTTTGGATTGAATAAAATTTGCTTAAAAGTCTTGTTTTTATGTGTATTGTGAATTGTGTAGAACCTAGTTTTTCTTTGAAACATGTTGTTTCTGCAATATGCAATTCAGATTCTGGATGTTCCTTTTTTATGTTTGTCATTTTTCTTTTCTACAACCCGCAATGTGCAATGTGCAATGCAGATTGTGGATGTCAGAAAGCATCTGTTCAATAAAAAGTGAATTCTTGGTTCCACATTTTCGCAACCCAAAATGCATATTGCGGATGCCAGAAAGAATTTTTTCAATAAAAATCTAATTCTAGGTTCCGCCTTTTCACAACCCGAAATGCAGATTACGGAAGTCAAAAATCAAAATAAACAAATCAAAAGTTGAACTTCCGCAATTCCGCAATCTGCAATGTGGATTGCAGATTGCATAAAAAATAATTTTTTTTGAGTTGAAACCTTCATCTTCGCAATTCCACAACCCACAATTCAAATTTTGGATTGTAGAAACCAAAGTTAATATTTTCAAAAAAATGACTTCCGCAATTTCTTTCCTGACTTTTACCTGTTTTAATGTCAACCATTGATTTATTTTAAATCTACGGTCCAGATAGATTTCACCGTTAAATATTTTCTTAAATATTTCAAATTTTTACTATCTCTTCAATGTGTTTCAAACTTCGAATTTTACCCACGACGAATAGTTTTTTTACTATGATTTTCATCCTAGTCAACTCATTTACTTGTCTCCATCTGTTTACTTTTCAAATCTTTTACTATTTGTTTGTCCAAATTCAAAAACTAAATTTGGTTTGATTAATTATATTTTCGTCCTTTTATCATAATTTGTATGTTTTTTTTCAACCATGACGAGAACCAATAGGTCCAAAACAACCCTAAGTGAACTGAAAAATAAGGTCCCAAATAGTGGTATTTTCTCTGATAGAAATGGAAGGCTTTCTGAAACCTACCATCTGTATTGGTCATGATTTACTGCATATTTTATAATGATGATTTCTCAAACATTCAACATGACTAGGTATCCTTTTTAAACATCAATAAGTCCCATCTCCATGCCATATCATCTAGGCCTTCCCTTGTGCCTTACTCTCATGCCATCAAATGGATTATTAATAACTCCAACTTGCAAGACCACTCATTCAATGACAAGGATCAAACCCAATTGGCTTCTTCCAACCTGAGGTATTTTTGAGATCCTACCCACTTAGACAAACTCAATAGTTGCTTAATAATAAATTCCTAGAGTCCTCTGCAACACGGTATAATTTTGAGGAAATGATTAAATCCTGGATGGAATTGGATAAGGGTTGGACCTCTAGTTGTTACGGAGAGAAACTTCCTATGGCTTGGGGTGTACCACAACAGATAATTAAACAAGAGAAATGAACACTTTCCCAATATTCAAGAGAAACCAAACATATAAAACTAAGGGACCTCAAATCATATGTTATTCTGGACGGTTGAAGTAGATCACTATTGAGCTTTTTCCAATCACGCTTATGCTAGCAATTTGCTGTCAACAACAACAAACAAGACAAGCATTCTATATAATATGGTGTTAGGTCTACTCTAGCATATATAGTGAACAATGCATAAGAAATTAAACATATCCATGGATTCAATATTCATTCAAATGCACATTATTGGATAGGAAAATATATTTCTATTAATCAAATAAGATATTACACAAGTGACAACCTATGTCGGAACATCTGTGAACCGAAGAAATTGAGTCCTCCACCTGGGCCTCCACCACCTCAATCCTCCATCTCTTGATAGCAAGCTCACAAGAAAAGGAAAGCTTGGGAAGAACACAACGTGCTCCAAAGGGACAAAGGGATGCAGACTCAAGTATATGCAATCTATGGAAACAATAGACTATAGTTTCGTTGCTCTTCAATTCCTCCCCTTCAATGTATCCAATGGGTTCCTTATATAACTACAAAGGGGTAATGGAGAGTCAAATCCCAATGATCTCAAGGCACATGGAAGAACAAGAGTCAAGTGGTTTAGACACACATGAAGGAAAACTCCAAAAATATTTGTATTTATGCACACATCCCGACGGTACACAAGTTTGAGGTCAAAAGTCACGTGTACACGCGAGTATGGGATTAAAAGTCACATACAAAAATAAACAGGTGTTTTAAGGGATCAAATTGGAAACATCAAAGTATAATATCAGTCCATGGGTTCTAAACAGTCTATAGAGGAGGAAGGAAGGCCATAAATATGTGATCAACCATGTGTGGTAAAATCAGCTATAACAAATGCCCTATAATGTGTTAGGTCAGAGGGGTAACATGATGTCCGAAATACATTATAAAATACATCCCATAAGTAGAGTGGTGAAGAACCAGGTGGATTCATCAGTATAGTATAATAATCAATCTCTACATGTGACTACAAATACATATAGCAGTCTCGGATACATAAGAGTACAATGCCCATGAATAGGTATGATATAAAATATGTGACATGTGTGGTCATTTCCACATACAATATATAATAGATCATAATCTGCATGATGAATATATACAATGTATCAATATCTCCATAGAAGCTGAAGATACATAATGGATCAAGATCTCCATAATGACTGAAGATATCTGACATACATTGGAATCAAATCATGAGAGCTGAAAATTCATGAACACCGGCATGATCAAGGTGGTAGCATATGTGGAATTCCACCAAGATGGAAGGTCTTCTACACAAACCACTATGAGTACATGTCCTACTATGAAAATAGAGGTATCGAGGTCGAACATAGTAGTCCATCGTCTGATTACTGGTCATTGATGTATACCATTAACAAATGCGAGATCACCCACCAATAATGAAAATGGAAAGCAAGGTACTAGAGTGAAATCTAAAAAGTGTGAATAGATGTGTTGAGATCGAACACTTGGAAGAATCCATCGATTAGGGGGCATTGATGTATTCCCAAAACTATCGATGGCAAGAGAACCTACCACTTATGATTGTAAGTCTCAAGGCACTCAAATGACTCTAGAATCCTATCCTAGAATAAATGATCTGAAGTTGATAGGATGGAATCCATTGGAAGGAGGGAATTAAGGCATCCGCCATCAACCAACATGAGGTACTCAGCAACGCTATATAATGTGGAAGAACTTGAACAATATGTGCATGAACCAATAATAGTACTGGGAATGGCCGACATGCAATGTCAAGATAACTGAGGAATGGATGACTCGGGCTTCAAAATCCTTCAAACAAGAGCATACATGCAAGTTGTGACTGAAGGTAGAAAGCATGGACTCGATAAGAAAAATGGGTCATATTTTTGACACAGGAGACATCAACAGAGGCTCCATAGGGACTGGAAGCTTAACCAGTCGATGGAGATAAAATCAGAGTAACGAGTACATATCCTAAATTCAAACTAATAACCCAACCAACCGATGTGATATATAGTGCTCTATTCAAAGGTGAAATGACTCGACTGCTACCAAAGATAACATCTTTTCCTATATGACTTTTTGTTTTTTTTTGTTTTTTTGAAATTTTTTAGATATTTTGAAAATATTGAAAAAGAATAAAAGTGTTTTATAGTTACAAATATAGTAGGAGATGAGTGTCAAGGGGAAAGTAAACTAGTCCCAAGAAGCAGAATATACCTATTCTCAATGAAAGGAATATGTGTAGGATACCGACGCTTGGGGGAAGGTCCCCTCCTAGTAAAAAATGGGGAATCAAGCTACAAAAGATATGTAAGAAGGATCTGCTTGGCTATACATGAGACAATCTTGGGATATATGTATTATAATCAAAGTGAACAAGCCGACATAAGGCTCAATAAGGAAAGAAAAACTCATGATAATGCAATTACAACTTGAAATATACAATGGAGTCTTGGGGAAATGGCCAGCATAAAGTTGAAGAGGAGTATGAGGCTCTTGTTCAAAGACATGGTGGTACTATACAAAGGACTCCTGCACTATAAATGAGAAATGTCGGTATGGGAACCAAATGGAATACAGGATATAACTAGGGTACCCATGTATGGGAAATATCTACCATTCACATAATGTCACTTCTAAAAGCAACATGAAGGTTCCATGACAAGATGGAATGGGTCCATACCTAGGGTTAAGATTAAATGGTCATAATGTTATGCAAGATACAAGCGGATGTAAAATCCTAACCTAGATGCCAGTTTATAAATAATACCTAAGATAGGCATAAACAGGTCAAACAAACATTCAAACCACACTCAAAAATGGGCTCGTACAACATCAAATTAGTTCAAATGGTCCAAAATGGTTAGAAATGGTCAAAAAATATAGAAAGTGGGTAAAAATTTCAAAATTTTTATATAAAATAGTGAAAAATTAAAAATTTTCATACCATTTTGAATTTTCACCCACCATAGTGCATTTGAGTCCAGAACTTCAGAAGCGAATTCTGGGAGCATCATCCAGCGGAATCACTCCGCGTTCGATATAGGTAAATTCCCTTGCCCCTCTCTTTCATTTTCATGTAAAAATTTTTACTTTTCACGTTCAAATTATTTTTTTTGGCCATCCCAACTTGGGCGTTTCGACCCACACATATATCAAGAATTTTTCTACGTATAGAGCTGACCATATGTAGAAAATGCCCCGAAATCCATGTACATATGTTGCTAATTTGTAGACAATCGCATACAGGGATGCAAACATGCTTTTTATGGGAAAATAATGATAAAAATTTGTGAATTTTGTGCAGAATGGTGCTAGAGTGGAGAGAGAGGGAACATGGTGATGTTGAGGAAGATATTCAAGCTGACCTCATGGCTCAACAAACATTATGGGCATGTGTTCTATACATTTTTTGGTGCCTTGTAAGCTTGAGGGAAAATCCAAGACTACTCTAGCTGCTTGTATATTACTGGGATCTAGAGTTTGAGACCTTTCAGATAGATGAGATGTCACTCATCATTGAGGTTGAGGACATATATTTCATCATAGGTTTGTTCCAACAAGGGGAGGTGGTGAACCTCTGATCCCATGGGCCAAAAGGCAGGATGACTATGAAGGATTACATAGCTATGTACTTCCTTCCTAATACAGAGAAGGTTGGGAGTTAAATATTGACAAACTCGGTTCAGAACTTGGGGCTAAAATCCATACTATTGTCATTAAAAAGGATCACAAGTTTGGTATCACTCCATCAGGCCTCAAGGCTGCTAATGTTCTATGCAGTAGAGTCCATGTGACCCATGATATATGAATGGAGTAATACGTTGTTGGAAAACATGAAATAACAACTCAGTGATTGCAATATGGATAGGGTGTGGAACTTTGGGTTTGGTAACACACTAAGCAAATTATTTGTTCAGTAGGTACCAGCGACAAGCCCTAGAGAAGACATTGCTCCACATGGAATCTAGGATCTAGCTGAGTGACACTAGGCCAACTTCATGGGCATACTGGAAGGTGTAAGGGTGGCTAAACCCTACCTATCAGATTTCTTTCCATGGTGGCAAAGACAAATCGTCACCAGAAAGGACTATCCTTATGTAGGGATTGACTTCCGCGGAGACCCAGACATGCACCTACCACCAGGAGTGGCTTATGGATACATAGGTAACGAATCCCAAACCCCCTTTTCATTTTTGAATTATTTAATTTTTTGTGGTTTTTGATTTATGAAATCAAAAGACAAGTTTTTGGTGTGACGACACATAGTGCTACTCTGTCATGTATATGCATATGTAGGACCACTATGGCCATATGGCTTCCCTCATCATTGACGGAGGGGAAGAGGTGATAAGATCATGGGTGTGGATGCGGAGTGGAAGCACCAGAGAATTCACATGCAATTTGTTTGATTAACACAGAGAATACCCATGGAACAAGTCAAGGACTTTCCTAAGGCCATTTATCACTAGGTTGTTGGAGTACCACGAGCATGGGTTTAATTGTTTTTCTAGCTAGCTAGAGCTATGGTGTGCTACCATGATCAACACCCTCCTCCACCTCAGGATTAGAGAACTCGGTGTATATTTTTTGTATGACCATGTAGTATATTTTGGTGGCTTGGAAGCCCTAATTTTTAATATGACACTTATGTATTATGACATCACCCTTTTTGAACTTAATGAAAAATATTTATGATGATCAATTATTATTCTATTTACATGTGTAAAATGTGTTTATGAAATTCTTATGGTCTACGAAACAAATTCCAATCTAGTACATAGTTAGCATATGAATGAGCAACTTGATTAAAACTTATTGGAACATGAATGTACGTTATACTCTCAAACTGTCGTTCTAGCAATCTAACACGTAAGAATGTTTTTAATAATGTCGAATCCCTAATACGATACAATCCATTAAGTTGTGAAACCACTAACTGTGAATCAAGATATACATAAGGAGAAATAACACCATGTGAAATGGTATCTCGCAATAACTCAATGAAAACACTATATTCAACAACATTGTTTGACGAAAGCCATAAACATACGCCTCCTAAAGACAATACTTGACCCGTAGGAGTATACATCACCCAAGAAGCCGAAGCTGAGTTTTGAGTGTGGTGGCTATCGCCATCAATGAATCCTATGTAAATGGAATACTCCATCGACATTTTCCATAACAAAAAAAATCTAATCAACAAACCCGATCACCATAAGAAAACCCAACTATGCAATGCAAAACTGTACAATAATATACAAAAATCAGCCCTGGCTGAAGATCATGCATAGTATTTTTGGAGACAGAGCCCATTTCTAGGCTCTGCCAAGGTTATCCCTTCATAATCAACCAGCTTGTTGGTGCCTTTCTCTAAGACACGCTTAACCACGTAAGGACCATGCAAAATAGGATTGAACTTTCCTACCCCCAAGGGTTCCTTATCTTGATCCCACAAAATGAACAACTCACCTTCACTAAACCTCCTAGGATGGACACAATTATCATACAGGACCTTAATACGATGCATGTTAACCTCAAGAGCCACTAAATAATCTCGACGCTGCTCATCAAGCTCCTCTAAGTGGACCAAATGCTCTTCCAATGTGGAAGTGTCTGGTAAAAGATCCACAGCTAGCTTCAAAGAAGGGATTTCACATTCAATCAGTAATACTAACTCCACCCCATGCACAAGATGATAGGGAGAAAAACCAATGGCAGTATTGACCGCAGTTCTATAGGCCCACAATGCAGGATACAACATGATATGCCAATTATTCTTTCTCTATGCAATAGTTCATTGGGGAATGGACTTAAGTGACTTGTTCATTGCTTCAACATATCCATTCACTCGAGGGTAATAAGAAGAGGAGTGCTCTTGTTTATATCCTAAATTAGAAGCCAATTCTTCCATAATTTTGTTCTGAAAGTGCCTGCCATGGTTAGTGACAATCTCTCTCAGAATTCCAAACTGGGTGATAATCTAGTTAAATAACAACTGTGCGATTGTTTCACTGTCGTATTTAACTATGGAAATAGCCTCTACCCATTTGATGGAGTAATAGACAACCACAATAATATGATGGTGCCCCCCAATTGAAGCTGGTTTGCAATACATAAAATCAATCCCCCACATGGTGAAGGGACTGGTGGTGATAATAGGATCCAAAGGTTCGGGATGTGAGCATATATTACGTTCAAACACCTATAAAGGGTGGCACTTCTTGATCGCATTAACACAATCTTTAAATATGGATGACCAAAAATATCTTTCTCTTAAGATTTTTTGGGCTATAGAAATCCTAGATAAATGACCACCACACGCCCCTCTGTGGAAATCATTAAGCATGACCTTAGCATCATCATGAGTTAAACAATGACATAAAATTGAATCAACCCCATGATGGTACAAATTATCATCTAATATGAGGTAGTTCTTCGCTACGTGATGTAGTCAGCGTCGCTCATCCTGTGAGAGGTGAGTAAGGACCTTCAATGTCTGCAAATACATGATAATATCCCAATACTAGGGGTCCACAGCTGAGATGAGGAATATATTATCATCGACAAAAGAATCCTAATAAACCTCCTCTTCATCCAAATTTTGGAAATTTTATATGAGCTTAGCAAAGATTAACGATTTCTTCGATTTCACTGAAACAAACTCGAGAGCGAACTCTTACAAAATCACAATGCATTTATTATAATTTATTCCAATCATCCTTTTGGTGAGGATGAATTGAAATGGATTGATGTGATCTATAACCAAAGTTTGGTGAAGGAGGATGTAATGTCTCAAACACCGAACCGCATGGAAGATGGCTAAGGCTATCTTCTCAACATGGGAATAACAAAGTTCTGCATCAATAAGGTTTCAGCTCAAATAATATATGACATGCTCATGGATCTCATCATCCTCTAGAACCAATACCATACCAACTGTCTCCTAAGATGCAACCACATAAATCAAGAAGTCACAGTTATAGTCTGGTGGAATAAGCACGGGGGCTGTTGCTAAGGCTTTCTTAAGAGCATCAAAAGAATCATGGGCTCATTCATCCTAGTAAAAAGGGGTCTCCTTCTTCAGCAAACACATGAATCCTTTAGTCAAGTTGGAAAAATTGACCACGAACCTCCACAAGAAGTTTTCCATACCTTGTAAACATTGAAGATGTCGAATGTTGCGTGGGGGATACAATTGAAGTATTTCCTCAACCTTCAAGGGATTGACTCTAATACCCTCCTTAGATATGACGAATCCTAGTAAACGACCAACCTTCATGCAAAATATGCACTTATGAGGATTTAAATGAACTTGACAATGATGGCATATTTCGAACCGTAATCACAAATGATAAGGATGACACACTCTCAAATGAGAGTGAGCATATAGATCATCCAAATATACTTCAATAATTGCTTTAAGATCATGAAATGTCAAGGTCATGACCCACTGAAACATAGCTTCAGCATTTTTAAGGCTAAAGGGCATCTTCTGATATGCAAAAGTTCCCCAAGGACAAATAAATGTATCCTTGTGTTGATCCTTGGTTTTAATTTGTATCCAATTATATCCAAAAAATCCATCCATAAAATAAAATACCTCACTTCCCGCACACTCATCCAAAATTTGATTAATAAATGGTGTAGGGAAATTATCTTTAGGACAGGCTCAATTTAAATCACGAAAATCATTGCATATTCAGATTGCTCCCTCTTCTTATCCACTGGAATGGGATTTGAAACCCACCTCATCAATGGAACAAGATAGATAAAACCATCTTTGAGCAGTTTCTCTATCTATGCTTTAATGGAGGGTGCTTTCCTAGGATTCATGACATGCAAACATTGTCATGATAGGAATCGTTGGTGATAGGTTAGCCATGTTTGCTTTAGCAATCTAACTAGGAGAGCTTAATGGGACCGCGGGGCTACCAATTTTCTCGCTTAGAATTTCCCTAAAGTTATCACACTCTAAATAATCAAGTTTAAGAAGGAAATATGATCTATGGTGCAATTCTTCCCAAGGTTGTTCAATTCCATACATGGTCTCAATAATAGCTTCATCTCACCAAAAAAAATCATCAAGATAGTCTTAAGAGTGAGATAACTCTACTGCCCATGCAAGTAGCACATAAGGGTCCTCCTCTGTCTACGAAGAGGAAGGACTATGCTCTACAACATGATCAAGATTCACTTGATACACCACCAATGTTGTAGGAAATGGCACGTATGTCTTGAAATGTGTACTCGAAGTACTCGGTGAAGGAAGAATACAAGGATCCTCTTATGAGTAGTGTGAAAGGATACTGAATTTAATGAGGATGAAACCCCACTAATACTAGACCCAATCATAAGAATGGGCACAAGAAAACTAAAGGTTCCCATGAGAGAAGGATACATACCTACACCCACATTCTCAGTTGCTGGTTGAGAATGGTTGATAATTAGGATAGAAGCTCCTGATGATGCCTTTACACTCAGATTCTGGAAATATTTTTGATCAATAGTAATGATCTTCCCATTCAAATGAAAACAAACCACTGGAATAGGGAAGAGGCTACATCTTGCATATTGTACATCCAGTTCCTACCCAGCAAAAAATTGTAGTCAAGGGGTGCATCAGCCAAATCAACCTTGATCACGACAGTATTCCATCCCAATTGGACGTCTAGAGAAGGAAGTATATCATGTGGCCAAAATGATCTTCCATCAAAATCAGTCAACATGCTGGAAGACTGATATAACATGGGAGAACCTAAGGCCTTCCAACAATCCAAAGACATCACAGAAGCGATAGCGCCTTCATCAATAACAGTACACATGATGGTGTTGTTGAGACACGTAGTAAGGAAAGAGAGGATGGATTCCATGAGTTTCAAATTTTATCATGGAAGAAGAGCTATCATCACCAACCCTAAGAGAAAACAACTAAGGCCTTTCTCTGCGAAGGACAAGTCTGAAGCACTTCTAATGCATACATCGCACAAGGAGTCTATCCTAAATCCTTGAAAATTGAATAGTTATGGTTGGCTCGAGCATTAGGATTGTGCCTTGAGCACTTCAAGACTCCCTTAGGAATGCAAGGTAGAGCTTCAGTCTTATCCCTAGGATTTTCAATTCGCAAGGAGCTCTTGGGTGGAGTAGGTTCTTTCCCAAGGTCAAGTTGTGACGAACCATAGTCTTTCACATGCATCAAAAAATTTGTAGCATTCACCATGTTGATGCAACCGTGACCACTAATGGCCTCTAGTGGGTTTTGAGTTCCACCCGATGCAAAAACAAGATCAATGATCCTCTAGCTCATATTTTGATTATTTGGTAAAGGATTAGTAAACACAGCTGGGCCCTGTGCTATGAACTTCGAGGTGTCCTCCATACGAGGGTACAAGTGAGTGAGGTGATTCTCCTTACACAACTTAAAAGGAAAATTCACCTTACGCTTAGAATGCTTGTCCCTCAAGCATTGTTTGTGTTCTTATCATTATTATTACCATTTTCATTTTTATTCTGACCCTTATGATTATTTTTTCTTTTCTTTTTATTCCTTCTAGGCTATTGGTTGCCTTTTGAGTTAGAAATTTTCACTGAAGACACACTCGTTAATTGGGTAGGATGTGACGAAGCCATGGCTTGTCCCAATGTGGGATGATTAATTAATAATTGTTTCACTTGTTTTGTAACTGATTCTGTAGGTTTCGTACTTGTGGAGCCAACAATACCATCAGAATGTGGCCTAGGTTTAGTCTTTGGGTCAAAAATGGATCTTGGAGCATTCGGGATAATATCGTACAAGACTTTAGACTGAGCATAGATCAAATCCAACTCTTGAGCCCTAGAAATAGCTTGGTCCTCATTTTGAACTCTGGATTTGGAAAAATCCTTCGCAATATAAGGTAATAATGACTTGAGGAACAAATCTAGAAGAAACTATGGTGGTATAAAGGATTTAATTAATCGTTTCCATCTACACCACTCTTGAATATGATCCGAAATATGTTTGGCTTTGTCTTGTCAGAAGGTCGAGAAGAGTTTAGTATCGATGTCATAACATACAGGTAACTGGAAATTATTAAGAAAATTCATGGAAAGGTCATCAAATGTAGTATAGATCCCCCCCGGAAACTCTATATACCATTTCGCTACAAGACCCATGAGGGTGCATTGAAATAGACTCAAACAGATGGAATCATCAGTTAAGGAATTAGAAGAGCACCAAATATGGAAGGTTGTGACATGCTCACCATGATATTCACCCGCCTTACCTTCAAACTTGGGAATGTCCAAAGGAATCTTGGTAGGGACTGTTGACCATGCCAGATCATGAGACACAAGATAATTTGTCAATCTCGACAAATCAGGTAGGTTCAAGGTCTCAAGGAAAGGAATCCTAGGTTGAGTCGATCGATGCCACACTCCTTGATAGGACTGGTTTAGATCAGGATGATTGCTATATACACCATGGCCTTGGCCAGTGGGATAATAACCTCCTCTGATATGACCCATGAAGGGATACATAGAATCATTATAATGTGGAGTACCTTGAGTATGAGGTTCTACAAAGCCATAGTTAGAAGAGGAAGTGGGTTGTTGATACTCATACCCATATGGTTGATATTTTTTTCCATAATATAGTCCATAAGAAGGTCCATGGGAAGCTCCATAGGCTAGACCATGAGATGGTCCATGAGCTATTCCATAAGATGGTCCATAGGTAGGTATATGGGAAGCTCCATGAGCTGGTCCATAAGACACTCCAAGAGATGATCCATAAGTAGGTATATAACCTACTGACATGTAAGGAAATACTTGGGCTTGTGACACTACATTATGAGAAGATGTATGACGGAAATGGATTATAGTAGAACCCCTACCCAAAGGACCACCAGAGTTAGGAAGAGGATGCGTAAAAAATGAATTTAAAGGAATAGGTTGAGAAGATGATGGAATATCTAAAGGAATATATCTTGTACCCCCAATATTCACATGTCTTGGTTGAGGTCCCCAAAGAGGAACACTATTACTAGGTCTGGGTTGTGTGTGTGAAGGAATTTCCAGCACTAGAGTGGATGGAGTAATGTGACTACTATTACAAAATCCCTCTACATGTAAAGGAATGGAAGTTCTCCCAAGCACAATACTAGGGTCACCAACCAATTCGACATGAGGTGTCAGACCGGTATCGGGAATATCAGATGTTCCATATATCATGTGGCCATTGATGGTGGGTGCATGGTGAGTCTCTTCACCTAGATAGTATAACCAATACCGAGGGTTAGAGCTAATGTAATAATGAAACTATGAGAAATATTCTTATGACATTCTAGCCCCTTAAGGACCAGGCTTAGGTGGAGTTCCATATCTACTTGAAGCTTCAACTTCCATCACTGGAGGCAGGGAAGGAGAAGCTCTAGGACCTCAGACCTATGATTACTCATGGTGAGTGTTAGCTCTCTAGGAAACTAGTCTAGGTTGTAGCTCAAGGATTACTGGTAACTTCAATATTTTTAATGGTTTTCTCAATGGATCAAGTCATATGACCTAAAATACCTCACACACTCAAGACATGCATAATACTCAATCAACTAAACAAGGCTACTAACTATGAATGTTCAGAGGGTTGGTATTAAAGATGAATAAATGAAGAGCTCATTATGTTGGCAGATTCATATATAAGGCACTTACATATGAATGGATAATAATAACAAGGAAACATACTTGCAATTAAAATCGTCAACACAGAGATATGATGACAACTATCTGGTATTAGAAAAAAGGAATAGACCTAAATCAAACATCCAAGCACACGTACATAATAGAGAGAAGATGAAAGCTGAACATATAATGGAAAAAGAGCTTGTATTAAATGAGAAAGAACATGAAAAGCTTGAATACAATAAGTGTCTAAAAATATTCGAAGTTGAACCCTTGCTTCAACATTATTCACATGGTTTATAGCCTTTAGAAAACTTATTTCAAATCCTGAAAGATTGGATCAAATTTACTAAAAATAGATAAACATAATTGTTTTGCAAAATTTAGGTCAAAAACCCTAACTTAAGTTCTTATCTACCTAACTCCAACACCTTCTTACTCCTCGAACTCTTTAATAAATACAGTGAACAATGAATTAGAACTCGGACTTGCTATCCGGTAGACAAGTCACACTTTGTTAGAGTAGGTAGGGTTTGTGACCTTACTTCACCTCACTGGCACATTCAAAACTAGAACAAACCCAAGATACTAGTGCCTTTAATTAATTTTCAACCTTATAAATCATCCATGAGGTATTTGGATCAACCAAAGTCGGTTCTATGTGGAACAATTCCTTTCTGCACTATTCTGTGCTTTCGGTGGCTAAGAAAGAAAATTTTTGGTTCTATAAGCTATCGAAAGCTCTGTTTTCGATGGTTAATGAACAACCGTAGTGTTCACCTAAGCCAACAAAACCTCTATTTATTTTAAATTCAATCAAACTTTTAATCACCCTTTGTCCTGAGGCTTTACAGCTTCAATTCTGAGATTTTCATATTTTTGCAACCTGCAAAGGCTTTGGAATAGCAGCAGCATCACAGACTGCATCAAGATCCTGAAGGTTTATTGTTGTCTCTGCTAGGGTTTCCAGCACAAGGTGTGCTTGATATTTAGGGTTTGAATTCCTTCTCTACAACCTTGACATCCTAATCTTCCTGTAGAGCCTGGTGTTGTCCTTCATTAATCTCAGATTTCTTTTTTGCAGAAGGGTATACATCCCTCTCATTTCTAGAAGAGAATCATGCAATTCAATATTTTTTTTGGTTAATATTTCATTGGTTATTTTGATTTCTCTCTCTAGGACCTCTAGTTCATATACTTTCCTTAGTAGCTGGTTGATTCTCTAGGACCGAGGGCTTCTAGAGGAATCCTGTGTCACTTGTTCAACTAGATCCTCCCTTGGTGTAGGTGAGGGAAAATCCTCTTGCCCTACTTGAAATTGATCTGCTAGGTTAGTTTCATGTTCCTCTTAATATTCATAGTCTAAGTAAGGTAGGTTGAGTATATTTCTATTTGGTTTTGGAACCTCTTCTACCTTTTCACTAAAATCCAGGTTTCTCTTTGCCTTCTTGGCCTTGGGAGCTGGAGAGGCATGATCCACTGTAATTGGAGAGATGGCCCTCCTCTTCCTCTTACAACTCCTAAGAGTGGAGGACTTCTTTGAAGATAAATTCCTTTTGTCTTCTTGCTGAAATTATGTCTCAAAATCATTCCAAAATAGGAAGTAGGTCTAGGCTATGTTCCTTCTCTACGGAAATTCAACAATAATTATCTCGATCAGGCCATGATGGGATTTTATGCCTGCAATCTTGGTGGGCTAATATTTAACCTAATGGGCCATTTTGCTTAGGCTCTTGTGTAGGTATAAAGTTAGGTTCAGTGTGCTCCTACCAGTGAAATGGTTCATTAACTTAAAATGGTATATCATTACCCTATTATACCTTCCCTCACAAGTTATATAGACCAAGATGGCCTTCAATAAGTGTTTCTAGTTTTCCTCAAGCCAGGTTGTGGGAATTCTCTTCTTCTAGACAATTTTCTTGTGCTTAGGATTCAGGTAAGACCTGAATTCCACATCCTTTGTGATAGTGGTTTTGAACTAGTTTTCCCCAGTCCTTGGGAGCTCTGTCAGTTCAGCTACCAAATCTTCATCCACCTGGAATTCCTCTTTGCCAAATACTTCTTTTGAGCCATCAAATGTGAGGGTAAATTCTTTTTCCACTTGCTGATGAGATCCCTGAACCTTTTCACAAAATATGTAGTATCCTGCATCCTTGAATACCTGACATACCTCTGGATGTGATTCTAGCTAACGTATGTCATCTAGCTCTTCTCTTAGGGAAGGTCCCCCTCTTTTCATCCTTTAGACGGCTTCTGTACCTGCAAATTTGGATAAATTGAGCTTCAGGGAAAACAATTACAGCATAGGGTTTCAGGAAGTCTGGCTTAGTAAAACACATGCAAAAAATGGGAAATGGCTTAACGAGGGGTTTTCACTGGCCTTAATGGTTTTTTACTTGGAAATTGGGAATTGAACCAGATGATGGAGTAGTTTGATGACACCCCTGCACTGGCACAGTGCCTGGAACATGATTATTGGAGCTGGAAACATGATGCTCATGATAGCTAAACCGTAGACCTAGTACAGGTGTAAGGATGAGAGGGTTAGGGTTCAGATATGTCACCTTTATTTTGAAACGATTCCTCCTACCAACTCATGATTCACTGCAGATCTTGTCTTTTCGGTGGTTAACAACTTGATGTTAACACTTTCCATGCTGACGGTGTTTGATTGTGATGGATGCGCTAACCATTTTCCCTGTTTCGAGCTTTCGATGGTTAATATAGTCTTGGATCCAATTTTTAGTCTATCAAAAGTTGGGATTTTTGGTGGTTAATGAACGTTGATATGTTCTCCTAAGCCACCAGAAGTTGATCTTCAATAATTTCATTAAAAAATGGATTCAATGAGATTTTGGTGGTTAAGGTATTCCTGAGTCCAATTTTCAAGCTATCGAAAGCTGGGCTTTTCTGTAGCTAATGAACCATTGACATGTTCACCTATGCCGCCGAAAGCTAAACTTTGAATTTTATGAAGAAATTGAGTACAAAGTGTTCCAACTTTATTAAACACACACAAATATTTCATAATGTGCATTGAAATCTTGATCACTATGAAAAAATAAATCTTATGAGTTTGACCTATTGAAGACTTATTTATTTAGGAGATAACATATGGCTCATACTTAGGTATGGGAACCTTCCTGTGAGGTCCCAAGAACCCTAGATAAATTACCTTTCCTAAAAAAATAAGAATTAAACCTATCTTCTACTGTTCCATTGGGCATGGACTTATTTTGCAAAAACAAAAAACAAAAAACAATATTTTACAATAATAAGGCTTTGAAGCCTTAGATGAAATAGAGTTTTATAAATTTCCCATTGACTGGGCCATCAAACACCTCCTCACCTTCCAGATTTTGTAGTTTTAAAGTGTTGTTCTATTGCACCTGAGCTGTCACAAAAAGGCTTATCCACGGAGAATCAAATTTACCATGATTTCCCTTGTCCTTCCTGACAGCATCCCATTTCAGAACCTAGGCTCCAACCTGAAAATTGTCAACCTTTGCCTTGTCAAAAATAATTTTAATCTCTTTTGGTGAGCTTCTGACTTCTCCACCAACTGTTCCCTAACTCTCTGCAGCTCAACCAAATCAAGCATACTCCTTACAATGTCATTTGGTTCATCCTGCTCCTCCTGAAAGAACTTGGCTACTGGTAGAATCAGCTGAATGGGAAAAATGGCCTCAGTACCATAAACTAACTTAAAAGGAGAATTCCCTATGGAATTTTTTTTGGTCACCTTGTCAGCTCATAGATCAAACTTTAGCTTAGAATCCCATCTCTTCTGATTATTCTCCAATAGTTTTCTGATGATTATAACTAGGCTCTTATTGGATGACTCAACAAGGCCATTTCCTTGAGGGTAATAGGAAGTATAATGCACCAATTGAATTTCCATTGACTCACACATGTTAACCAATGCCCTGACTTCAAAAGCTGGTGCATTATCAGTCACTAGCCTTACTGGGCAGCCAAATATGATAAAGATATTCTCATATAAAAACTTCATGATGACTTGGTGAGTAGCATTCCTTATGGGGAATACCTCTATCCACTTGGTAAAATAATTTGTGGCTACTAGGATCCATTTGTGCTGACCACTTGATGAAGGATTAATCTCACCTATGAAATCAAGATCCCACTGCTAGAAAGGACCATTCACTACAATAGGTCTAAGGGGAAAATATCTGAGCTGCTGATTTCCTACAAACCTTTGGCATTTGTCACAGGATTTTACAAAGGTACACACATCAGAAAAAAGAATAGGCCAATAGTACCCAGCCCTTAGAATCTTGTGGGCTGTAGTCTTCCAGTAATGATGGCCCTCACATGTTCTTGACTGAAACTAATGTATGAGATGAACTAACTCTTCTTTATCTAATCATCTCAACAAAACACCAGAAGGATCTTTCCAATATAGAAACTTATCAATTATACAAAATTTAACAGACTTAAGCTTAAGATCCCGTGCTTGATTCAGGATCAGCTCAGGGGGGGATTTTAAACTTTGCAAGAAATGAATAATACTTGAGTAGCACTCACATGAAGACAATTTCTCAGCCACCTGCTGGCTGTCATGCTGCTCCAGAACTTCCTCTGTTTCTACCTCTATTGCTACATCTATTTCTACCTCTGTCTGCAGGTTTGCTGAACTTATACCAATCAAATTCATTCTCAATAGATCACAATTTTCTTCATCCATGAGCTTAGTTATTCCTTTGCCTTTAACTAGCTTGGTGGGATTTACTTCTATGTCAAACTCAATAAGCTTGGAAAACCATTTGTCTCTCTTTCCATCAATATCAGGCTAGGTCAAAACATCCTTCACAGTAGCTAAAGGGACATAGGACAGGACCTTTGCATATAGGATGTAAATTCTAAAGGATTTTAGTGACTTGATGAGAGCATAGGATTTTTTCTCGATAGGATCATACTTTAATTCAACATCCCTCAATGTTTTGATGAGAAAGGAAATGGGGTGATCAACACCTTCATCATCTTTCTGTAACATAACTGATGCCACTATGTCATAGGAAGAAAAGGATAAAATGTAGAATACCTTGGTGTAGTCTAGACTAATCAGAGTGGGAGCTTCCATGATAGCCTTCTTGATGGCTTCATAAAAATTTCTTGCTTTCTCTATCCATTTGATTTCAGATTCCTTTCTCAACATAGAGGTTATATGTTTTACCAAATTAGAAAAATTTGGGATAAACCTCTTGAAAAAATTTATCTTACCTATGAATGATTGGATATCCTTTTTTTACCTAGGTATGGGCAACTTCTGGATTGCTTCAACTCGAACAAAATCAATCTTAACAGCTTCCGCTGAAACTATGTGACCTAGGATTTTTCCCTCCTTGAGATAAAATTGAGACTTCTTTGAAAACATTTCAAAGAATTCATGGTTGTTCAGAGATATCCCAAACTGTCTACATTTCAAAAACACCCTCCTCAAGTGCTGCAAATGTTCTTCATGGATTTTGGAGTAAATGGTGAGGTCATCAAGGTATATGAGAATGAACTTGTCTTTCAATCCCACAAAATCTATGTCCATGCCTCTCTGAAAGGTGGCCCCAACAATCATTATCCCAAATGGCATCTTGGCATACATGAAAGTACCCTAGGGAGTGGTAAATGCAGTTTTCTCTCGATCATCAAGGTGTACAGAAATCTGATTGTATCCAGAGAAACCATCTAGGAATGACATGACACTATCTCTTGAGACTCTTTGCAATAGATGCTCCATCTTGGGTAAGGGGTAGTTATCTTTCTTGAAGCATTTGTTTAGGTTTTTGAAATCAATGCATAACTTGATATCCCCATTTTTATTCCTCACTATCACTATGTTTGCAATCCATTTGGAATATCTCAGTGGGATAATGATATTTGCATTAAGGAGCTTTTGGATTTCTTTCTCAATCATTGGCAGTAGGAGGGGACTGATAGGTCTTAGCTTTTGTTTGAAAGGGATGGTGTCCTTTTCTAGGGGAATCCTATGTTGGATGATAGTCATGTCATAGGTTTCCATATCACTGTATTCCCAAGAAAATACATCATCAAACTCTTTCATAAGACTACAAATATCTTACTTCGGGTCAGTATTCAACTCATAGGACAAATTTATGAATTTTGGATGACTTTGGCTACCTATTTTGTTCTCATGGACAGCAGGGTCTTTCTCTCTTTTCACAGGTTTAAAGGGGACATCATTATGATCAAAAATCTCTTCAATAGGTACTAGACCCCGAGGCATATAATTGCTAGGCAGGTGAACAATATTCTGTTTGCCTATTTTATCTTCTGATTTGGGCCTTTGGGATTCTTCCATATTTAGGTTTTCTTGATCAATATGCATATCAAAAAACTCATCTATGACCTGGAGAAATTTATTGAGTTCATCATCATTTTCAAAAACTTTCCAAAATTTTACATTATCAGGGAGGGATGTCTTGTACTTGACTTGGTTCTTATAGCTCAGCTTAGGAAGAAAAGGGGGAATGAACATACTTGCAGAGACAACAAAGGAATCAAATAGATGGTTCATATCTCTAGGTATATTGGAGAGTTCAAAAAACATGAAAGAGTCCATGAGTTTCCATACCTCATCTTTGTACGCTTTCAGCCTGACATTCTTTGGTTGAAAAGTATTGTTCACCTATGTATGATGAGATATACATCTCCAAATATATTTAAGCACATGATTCCCATTTCCTTGGATTCCTTCACTCCCAACAGCAATGCCTCATATTCTTCTATGTTTTTAGTAGTCTTGAAATCAAGCTTATAAGACAAATTTATAGCCTCCTTTGAAGGAGAAATTAGGACTATACCTGTACCTGATGAGGCTTGAGTACTAGCCCCATAAAAAAACATGCTCCAGACAGAGGTGGTTACTTCCTCAGGTGGTTGATAGGTAGGCTCGGTGAGCTGTATAGGTACTGGCTGAGAATCATCTATTTACAGAATGCATGCCCCAAAGTCTATGTCTACTTAATAGAGGGGATTATTTATAGAATTCTTGGCATTACTAATGATGTAGGTAAAAAGATTTTCCCTGTAGAGTCTCTTGGTATCCCCTCCAAACATTGGGATTGTAGCATATGTAAGATCCATCTAAAGGGTACCACCTATCCTTTTACTCCATGAGAAAGACAAAAGGAGGCCAAAATTAGGTGGAATGTTAGCCACTACTATGTCCATCACTATGCTTTTTGAAGGAAGCTGGGAGAGGTTTATGACAAGGTCTTTGATGAGGCCTAGGAATATGACCTTACTAGAGTCTAAAGAGAACAAATCATGGTAGGTTTTTGTAATGTTTAGTCCAATTTCATTCATAACTGCTTTTGGCATTAGGTTATGGGATGCTCTTGAGTCAAGCAAACAATTGTGAAGGATATTGTCATGGATGTTCAAAGATATGTAGAAAGGTGGGAAAGACTCATACATCTCTTCAATCATAGGACCTAGGATTATTGTGGGCTTATCATATTGCAAGTTCACAAATTCAGCATCTATGGGTGTCCCTGGCTGAAGAGATTTTAGTATGGATGACTTGAATGCATATTCTTCATAAGCTCGATCAAAGGAAAAGGGATTTTTAACTTCTAAATTTGTGACTCAAGATTGAAAGAATAGGATAATTTGTTAGAAGTTCTTACCTCTTGTGGTGGATCTTTGAAATGAATAGGATCATGGGTTGATGGTTGTAATGGTCTTTGCTACTGTTTTGGAGGAGAAACCATCTTCTTTGCAGGAGAAGAAATCTTTTTAGTAGGAGGAGCAGGCTGCTTTGTAGGGAAAAGACTCTTCTTCACAGGAGCAACAATTCTGGATCTCAAATTATAACCTTCTTGATCATATTCCTGATATAAGGATTATTCCATGATCTGCTCATTCATGAGGGATTCCTCATAGTCTTCTTGTGTCAAGAAATAGAGATCAACTTCATCTTCCATGCAGTTGATATTACCTTATGCCTCCCCTTCTTCCTGAGCAAACTCTTGTTCTTCTTCTAGCACAACATTTTGGAAAGGAGCTCTAATTCATTGATCCTCATCTTGATTACTATCCCTTTGAAGGATCTGAGTTGGTGGGTTATTTCTTTTGTAAGGGAAAAAATTAGGGTTTCTTGGAGAAAAATCATTTGGCCCTTTACCTCTCATAGGTATTTTACCTTGGTCTTTAAGTCTAGACATTTCAGATGTCAAACTGTCCAACATTTTCACCATTTTCTCCATTTTATTCTCTAATGAATAATCCCCTAGAGTATCTGAGGGTTGCTTATTCTTGTCCATTTTTCCCTTAATCTTCTGAGATGCAACTATATTAGACTCAACTTCAAGAGCAGCATCTTGCATGAGTGACAAAGAAGCAGATTTTCTTTCTCTGAGAAGAAGACAAAACTCAAAATCAAAGGCATTAGCATAAGTGATTTTGGATGAAGTGTCAGTTGGCTTGATCTCAGGAAGGATCTTACTAAACATTTTGTTAAATATTTTTGTGAAGTTGGAAACAAACTCACCATTCTCTCTCCTCAAATTGATAAATTTAGTGATATAGTAAAGGTGGTCTCTTCTTTCTCCTGAATGCTTCAAAAATATGTCATCTAGGGCTTCAATTCCAGCTATTGATCCAGCAGGTAACTCTTTGAACCATTTCCTAGCATGACCATCTAGACTATGCACAAAAAACCTAGTCCACACATCCTCTTGTTCAATTTTTATATTCTTAGTATAGCTATGGAATGTCTCTAAATGCTCCTCAGCTATGAAATATCCCTCCCCAGTAAAATTAGGCATGTATTTTAGATAATATCCAGTAGGCATAGCAAAAACTGGGTAGGAAAAATTTAGAGGGGCATATCTGGCAACAAGGATCCTTTCCATTTTGGTGAGAGGGGCAGCCATATTGGATGTGGGTATGGAAAGGGAAGAAGGAGATGATGGTGGTGTGGGTAGTAGCTAAGAAATTATTTGTGGTAGATCTACCTCAGTGGAGTCACTAGGGATTGGATCTACACAAGCAACAGTGCTTGAAGATTTCCCAACCCTAAAATTTTCTGATTCACTTATAAATTCCTGAGAATTAGATGCTTCAACAAAAGAAGATTGAAAAGGAGACATATTTGATACAAAAACATAATTACCTCTAGGAATACTTGATGTAGCTCCCCTTCACATATCTGGAAGTCTGTCTTTGTAAATCCATTCCTCTCCTTATAATCTTCTCAGGATCTGAAACAGGTGTCACTGGTGGCCTGTGAGGATTTCCTTTGGTACTTGGTATTCATGAAGCCAGCTTGATCTAATGGAGTCACCAGATAGATGATTACAACCAAAACAATGTCTATAATTTGTCTATCATCAAAGTAGGATCTATGTCATCCCCTAGCGAAGCTGAGCTTCAGTCTCTTCTCCAAGGAAACAACACCAATTTGTTAGCTCTCCAGGAAAATCCTCTAGGTTGCAGCTCGAGGATCCCTGGTAAATTCAATATTTTTAAAGGTTTTCTCAATGGGTCAAGTCAGATGACCTAAAATACCTCACACACTCAAGACATGCATAATAATCAATCAAATAGACAAGGCTTCTAACAATCAATGTTCAGAGGGTTTGTAGTAAAGATGAATAAATGAATAACTCACTATGCTGGCAGATTCATATATAAGGCACTCACATATGAATGGATAATCATAACAAGGAAATATACTTCCAATTCAACTGATTAGCATAGAGATAGGATGACATCTATCTGGTATTAGACAAAAAGAATAAACCTAAATCAAACATCCAAGCACAAGTACAGAATAGACAAAAGATGGAAGATGAACATATAATGGCAAAAGATATTGTATTAAATGACAGAGCACATGAGAAGATTGAATACAATAAGTATTTAAAAATACCTGAAGTCAAACCCTTGCTTCAACATTAGTCACAAGATTTATATCCTTTACAAATTTTATTTCAGATCCTGAAAAATTGGATCGAATTTACAAAAAATAGATAAACATAACTGTTTTTCAAAAATTAGGTCAAAAAACCTAACTTAAGTTCTAATATACCTAACTCCAACACTTTCTTACTCCTCAAACTCTTTAATAACTGTAGTGAACACTGAAATAGAACTTGGACTTTCTATCTGGAAGACAAGTCACACTTTGTCAAAGTAGGTAGGGTTTGTGACCTTACTTCACCTCGCTGGCACCTTCAAAACTGAAACGAAACCAAGATACTCATGCCTTTAATTTAGTTCAACCTTATAAATCATCCATGAGGTATTTCCATCAACCAAAGTCTGTTATGTGTGGAATTATGCCTTTCTACACTGTTCTGTGCTTTCGGTGGCTAAGAAAGCAAAATTCTGGGTCTATAAGCTGCCGAAAGATCTATTTTTGGTGGCTAATGAACAACTGCGGTGTTCACCTAAGCCACTAAAAGATCTGTTTCTTCAAAATTTAATCAAAATTTTAATCACCCTTTGTCCTGAGGCTTTATATCTTCAATTATGACCTTCTAGTATTTCTGCAACCTGCATAGGGTTTGCAGTAGCAACAACATCACACGCTGCCTCCGGATCCTGAAGGCTTATTGCTGCCTCTACTAGCGTTTCTAGCGCAAGGTGTGCTTGAGATTTAGCATTTGAATGCTTTGTCTCCAACCTTGGCAGCCTAATATTCCTATAGAGCTCAGCATTATCATTCATTAATATCATATTTTTTTTGTAGCAGGGTATACATCCCTCTCATTTGTATAGGAGAAACATGCAATTTAGTATTTCTTTTTGTTAATATTGCATTGGTTCTTTTGATTTCTCTCTCTAGGACCTCAATTTCATATGCTTCCCTTAATAGCTGGTTGACTCTATGGGACCTAGGTTTGCTAGAGGAATCCCCTGTCACTTGTTCAACTAGATACTCCCTTGGTGTAGGTGAGGGAAAATCCTCCTTCCCTACTTGAAACTGATCTTCTAGGTTAGTTTCCTATTCCTCTTCATTTTTAGAGTCTGAGTAAGGTAGGTTGAGTATATTTCTGTCTGGTACTAGAAAATTTTCTACCTTTTCATTGAAATCCAAAGTTCTCTTTCATTTCTTGGGCTCGGGTGCTGGAGAGGCCTGATCCACTGTAATTACAGAGATGGCCCTCCTCTTCCTCTTACCACTCCTGATAGTGGAGGAATTCTTTGAAGAAGACTTCCTTTTGTATTCTGGCTGCAATTCTGTCTCAAACTCATTCCAAAATAGGAAGTAGGTCTAGGCTATGTTCCTTCTATGCAACAATTCAAGGACAATTAGCTTGATCAGGCCATGATGGAATAGCCTGCCTGTAATCTTGGTGGGCTGGGATTTAACCTGATGGGCCATTTTGGTCAGGCTCTTGTGTAGGTAGAAAGGTAGGTTCAGTGGGATCTTACCAGCGAAATGGTTCATTAACTTAAAATGGTATATCATTACCTTATTATACCTTCCCTCACAAGTGATATAGACCAAGATTAGCTTCAATAAGTGTTTCCAGTTTTCCTCAATCCAGGTTGTGGGAATGCTCTACTTCCAAACAATGTTCTTGTACTTAGGCTTTAGGTAAGACCTAAATTCCACATCCTTTGTGATAGTGGTTTTGAACTAGTTTACCCCAATCCTTGGGAGCTCTATCACTTCAGCTACCAAATCTTCATCCACCTGAAATTCCTCTTTGCCAGTTACTGCGTTTGAGCCATCAAATGTGAGGGAAAATGCTTCTACCACTTACTGATGAGATCCATGAAAATTTTCACAAAATATGTAGCAGGTTGCATCGTTAAATAGATGACATACCTTTGGATGTGCTTCTAGGTAACCAATGTCACCCAGATCTTTTCTTAGGGTAGGTACCCCTCTTTTCATCCTTTAGACTGCTTCTATACCTGCAAATTTGGAAAAATCATGCTTTGGGGAAAACAATTATGGCATGGGGTTTCAGGAAGCCTATCTCAGTAAAACACATGCATAAAATGGCAAATGGATTAAGGAGGGGTTTTCACTGGCCTTAATGTTTTTTAACTTGGAAATTGGGACTTGAACTAGATGATGGAGTAGTTTGATGAGACCCGTGCACTGGTACAGTTTTTGGAACATGATTATTTGAGCTGGACACATGATTCTCATGATAGTTAAATCATAGGGCTGGGATAGGTGTATGGATGAGAGTGTTAGGTTTCAGATATGTCCCCTTTCTTTCAAAATGATGCCTCATACCAACTCATGATTGACTGGATATCTTGTATTTATGGTGGTTAACGACTTGATGCTAACACTTTCCATGCTAACGGTGTCTGATTGTGATGGATGTGGTGACCATTTTCCCCTTTTGGAGATTTCAGTGGTTAAGGTAGTCTTGGATACAATTTTTAGCTACTAAAAGCTGGGATTTTTAGTCGCTAATGAAACGTTGAGATGATCTCCTAAGCCACTGGAAGCCGATCTTCAAAAATTTCATTAAAAATTGGAGTCAATGAGATTTTTGTGGTTAAGGTAGTCCTGAGTCCAATTTTCAAGTTGCCAAAAGATAGTCTTTTCAGTGTCTAATGAACCGTTGAGATGTTCGCCTAAGCCACCGAAAGCTAAACTTTGAATTTTATAAAGAAAAATAGTATAAGGCGTTCCAACTTTATTAAACACACAAAAATACTTCATAATGTGCACTGAAATATTGATCACTATGCAAAAATAAATCTTATGTGTCTGACCTATTGAAGGCTAATTTGTTTAGGAGATAACAATGAGATCTTTGTGTGAATCAAAGTGATGAATAGTCCACCCGGACTGTCTGGCTCTCTCTCCCAAGGGAGAAGAAGAAGTAGAAGGTGGAAGACCTGCTAAACAATGAGAGTGATGGGGAGCTGCGCCCAGATCCACAATGAATCAACAAAAATAAAAGAATCGATCTATGTACACAACCTTAAGAAAACTAGTGTGTATAGAGCAGACACCTAAGAAAATCTAAATCCAAACAATAATAAAACCAAGGGTAGGATAAGTGAGCTCCCGAATGAAGTAGGTATGTCTCTCATAGGAGATGCTTGAGACTTCCATACACAACAAGTGGATTTTCATAACCAATTATAGTGGCCCTCAAATTCAACGCATATAGAAACTATGTTGTCTGACCCCTACCTGGCCAAGACACCTACAGAATAACCTCTGCAAATACCCCCTCAAATCTAGGTAAGGCAACTAAGGACACCTCAATATAACCAATGCTCAGGCGGATAGTCACGGGAGGGATCAACCATATGAGAAAGGTAGCAAAGCCCAAATACTGAAAGCACAACTGGTACCCTAGGGGTGCACATTTCAATGCCTCAAAGGCCCCCAGATACGAATACAATCCTAGAAATATCTCTGGTGCTCACAGAAAGTGACTGGGCTTCATCCCAATCACAATCGCGTGCACTGCCTCGTGCTTAACTCATGTGTAAGAGGAACATCCTGACAAACACTAATTATACCAAGGGTTTCACACTCTCACCTAGATAGACACCTAATTTTTTTGTTTAGTGGTCTTGGAGAATTAACTTACAATGAACTATTCCAAGACCCTAAAACCTAGTCTTGTTGATGCACCCTAGAAAAGAAAAGAGTGAAATTCATTTTATTAAGCGTTGATTTTATTTGGCTGTGATTACTCAAAGGGTAATGTTCATGCAACTTATGGTGTTAAGACACAACATGAAGTAAAATGCACACCTAACAAGCAATGAAAATGCAATGCGTAGAATGAAGAACAAGGTATGCTACAACATGAAGTGCAAATTGTTTCCTTCAAATGTAAGTGCAATCATTCCTATATGAAAATCTGACTATAATTCACCAAGAAAACCTAATGCAAGTACCGCGCCAATGAAAAATTCAAGCAATGCATAACTATGCAAAGAGAAAAATATTTTTGTATTTTTGAATTAAATGAGATATGAAAGCAAAAAGATGACTCTACAACCTTAGACTCTGAAACCACACAAGAAAAACATCCAAGCAAAGTACCAAGGTAAAAGAGACCTAATGGACTAATCCCAAAACAAAAAATAGAAAATGAATGACAAGAACATTTCTAAAAAGTCAAACTAAAAGCAATCTTTGGTCAGAAAAAGAGGGTGTATACAGACTCCAGAAGCATCCGGGAAGACTCATTAAATAATCCAAACTCACCAAGCAACACTTAATCCTCCCACAAAGGCTCAAAATAAAGGCATACGTAACTATTCTTAGTAAACTAGTATACATACGTGACTATTCAAGGAAAAACCACATGTATACATGACTGTAAAAGATAAACCTATGTACAGGAAGAAAAAGGAAGAAAAATAGGGAAAATAGACAAGCTAATAAAAAATTTACTCCTTCGGGACCCTACTAGGTGAACATGCCCCCAGATAGGACACAAAAATAGAGAAATCAGAGCAATTCAAGTACATTGAGTACCAAAAACCCCCAAAGAGAAACAATTAGGAACCTCCCCAGTATGGTCACCAATTTTGTTATAGAGAGAAACTTCTTATGGCATGGGGTGTCCCACAACATATAACTAGACATGAGAAATGAATCCTTTCCCAATATTCAAGAGAAACCAAACATCTAACACTAAGGGACCTTGAATCATACCTTATTCCATATGGTTGAAGTATATCCCCGTTGAGATTTTTCCAATCCCTCTTGCACTAGAAATTTTCTCTCCAGAATAGCAAACAAGACAATCATGCTATATAATATGGTGTTAGATCTACTCCATCATATATATAATCAACAATACATAATCAATTAAATCTATCCATGGATTCAATATTCATTTAAATTCACATTATTGGATAGGAAACTATATTTCTATTAATCAAATCAGAGATTACACAAGTGATAACTTCTGTCGGCACATTTGCGAACTGGAGAAACCGAGTCCACTTGATCCTCCACCACCTCAATCCTCCATCTCTCGATAGCAAGATCCCAAGAAAAGGAAATATCAGGAAGAACACAACATGATCCAAAGGGACAATGGGATGCAAACTCAAGTATATGCAAGCTATGGCAACAATGTACTATAGTTTCATTGTTATTCAATTCCTCCCATTCAATGTATCCAAGGGGTTCCTTATATAGCACTCCAAAGGGGTAATGGAGGGTCAGATCCAAGCGATATCAAAGCATATGGAAGGACAAGAGTCAAGTGGTTTGGAAACACATGAAGGAAAAATCCAAAAATATTTGGATTTATGTACACATCCATATTTACATGGGTTTGAGGTCAAAATTCATGTGTACACACGAGTATGGGATTAAAATTTGCGTACAACAATAAAAAGGTGTTTTAAGGGATGAATTTGGAAACATCAAAGTATAATATCAGTCCATGGGATCTAAAGAGTCTATAGAGGGATAGGAAATGCCATAAATATGTGATCAACCATGTGTGGTAAAATCAACTATAACACTAGTCCACATCTATTGTTCTCCATTATGGGAGGATAAATTCATACCTCTTATTTATGACATCTGTGATCATTTCATGGGTTCTATTTATCATAATATCTTCAAGGAATATTCTCCTAATTTTTCATCCCACGCTAAGGAACTAATTTCTACAATGGGAGAATATTTTTCATACATCATAATTTGGGGAAGCAAAAAATCCCACTTATTACACAATATTATACTTGATAGAATGGTGCTAGAAGACATATATTTCCAAACAATGATTGATGGTGAATTCCCAAAGATGTATGGGGATAAAAGGAGAGGGTGGACCAAGTTCCCCCTTAACCTTCGATCTATGGTGATTCATAATTCTACTTATGCAGGTTTGCTTGGAAAAAGGATTACTACTCTGAATCTTGGAGAGGCTCCTAAGGGGATGCAAGATTCAAAATTCTTTTTAGCTAATCACTTCATATAGGAGCATATGAAGAGTGCCTATGTTCATCAAACTGATCTTGATGATTGTATTTATTAGGGTGCTAATTATTTCTCTGATATTTTGAATATAGCCTCTTCTCTGGAAGAGAAGAATTTTATCTTCCCATATAAACAAGAGCTCAAGACCAAAGCGCTACATTACAGAAATATTGAATTGTCAATTGAGGAAAGGACTCATAAATCATTAGTGGAGAAATAAGCACAAAAGGCACAACCCAGAAGTTATTTGATGCTCACTGATCGAATACATGACTGTGGAAAACCCATTGTTGAGGATCGTTCACAACCTCAACCTTTAGCTACTCTCAATTCTCTCATGAAATCAGCTACAAAAATGAAGAAGAGACTAGCATTAATGAGCTCATTAGTTGAAGCACAAATAGCAGCTTCAACCCCTCCAACTAAGAATAAAAAGGTTAAAGGCCCAGTTCCATAGGTTGATATGCTTCATATATAAGACAATGAACTTGAATAATAATAAATCCTTGTCAACTTTTCATTCTGATTTTCTATTCCTGTCATATTACTAACGGTTGTTTCAGTTACTCAGAATTCTTTTGTTCCACTTGAGGGTTTAGTTCTTGATGATTCTTTTATTGGCATTCCTTTTCCAGAAATCATCACCCATACTATCGTAACATATTATGTACCCTTATTCATTCCTACCAGTATTTATTTCGTCACCTTGTCTAATGTTATAGCCCCACCTTCTACACCAACTAATCAACCTACTTCCCTTGTTGAATTTTCTACTATATTTTTAGAGCTAGCTGTAATTCCAAATTCTATTACATTATTAGAACCTATAGCCTCATCCACCACCTCCATTCCTACACCTACAACCTTCGATGCTACAATTTCATCCATTTCCATTCCTCAAATAACCATGCCCATCCCAAGTCTTGTTTTTTTTCCAATTTGTGCCTTTAGTCACAATTCCAGAAATATCAATAGCCACCTTTGAAGAGATAGCAAATTTTGGTGAATATGCAGTGGTCTCTTTGGGACAGTATTTTTGGAGAAAATAAGAGAAGGATATGGTAAAAAGGGTTATAAAATATATAGAGAGGGGACTTTAGTCCATGGAAATGTCCCAAATCAGGTCATATGGAAAAGGACCTCCACTGATTTTTATTAGGAATCTATTGAGAGAGAGGTCACCATGGGGCCTTTGCAGGGGTAAACTATGATTATGTTTCCTCACTGAATAAATAAATTGAGGTGAAATAGAAGGAACTGCAAAAAATCAAGTAGGAACAATATCAAATGAATGAGCAACATCAATTAAAATTGTAGAGATTGAAGGGTGATTATGAGAATCAACTCAAAATCATGAAGGCACAAAATAATGTTCTCAGAAGACATGTCAAAGAAGCTCAATGGATGACTATAAAATATGCAGAAAATATTACAACCCTTGAGCAACAACTGAAGGCTTCACAGTCCCTCTCTGTTGCTTCCTCTTTCTTAAGGTTTTCTAAGGAGGAATTTTAGGAGCTTGCTTTCAAGATTCAAGATGATCATAAGAAGATATTGATTGATTTATATGAATGGTTGAATGAGATTTTGGATTCCTACAAATCTTTTGAACATCATTTGATGCCATCTATGATCACAATCAGAGGAGGAATGATGTAACTAAAGATTTTGAATATGTGATAGATTGGTAGAAGTACATAAAATAAAGACATGAAGATATTCCTATCTTGGATAAAATCAAGATCAGATGGATTAAAATTTATTTCAAATATTGGGAAAATGCCTACGAGATGGTGGAATCTATGATTCAAGGACAAAAGGTCTTTAGTAAAATATGGTTTGCATCTGACAACCTGTTAAGTTTGTTGAAATTCCCCATCATGGATCTAATTGGGGATTCTCTTTCAGCCAAGATTATGATTGAGAAGGTTGAAGGAGAGTATTTAAAGTCCATGGAATCTATTGAGTAGCTGGATAAAATCCACATGGAAGATGTTAAGAAGTTGATTGAGTCACCTATAGCTTCAAAAATCAAGATTAATCTCTTTTTACAAGAATGGAAAAAGGTGAAGAAAAGGGAGATTGAGTCTCTCATTCACAAGGTCCAGTTACAACTCGAGTCTCTCATTGAATATTTGTTGGATGTATTTTCCAAGTGGAAACCTGCCCTTGGAAAATATTAAAACAATTTTTTGTAATCCCTAATTCTGTGGGACATTTCCTTATTTCTATTTTTTGTATCTAGTATTTAAAGGGACTTGGATCTCAATGGGGAGGGGAACAAAAAATGGGAGAACAAAAACCACCTAAGGGATGAACTAGAGGTACTCTATGTTTTGAGTAATTGTAATGTTTTGCAATCTTAATAAAATTGATTTAGTTTCTATCGACCTCTCCCTTGTGTTATTTATCAAATGTCTTTGATGAATTTTGGTGTCTCTTTTGATCATTGAATAACTATGTTACATGTTTGTTGTATGCTTATTAAATACATTGACCTATGTGCTGATTTCTCATCACTCAGTGTATATGAAAAATATGTTTGAAATGAATTTCTTTATTTAGTTCATATATTTATTGCTGCAACTGTTAAATAGTCATATGCATTTTAATGCTAATTTGTTAATTGGCATTCCATTGACAAGACAATCTTCTGTTTTAATTATTTAAATAAAATAACTCAATTTTCATTGTCTTGTTTTATTTGAAGCTAGAGATGTTAGATATAATTTATATGTTTATCAATTGGTATAACATTTATCAAACAACACTGATACATATGATAAAATTTGCAACGGTTTTTCATTTCTATTTCCATGTTTCTTCATCTCAATTGCGACAATAATGGTCGCGATGTTTTGGGCACTTATTTTGTCTCTATAATGATGAACTTTATAAGCTATCGATATAGAGATGAAAACTGGCTGCCACATGTCTTCTATATGGTGGCCTTGAAATTGATTTTCTTTAATTCTTTTTCTATGTTTCGCCGCTATATCGACAAACTTGTTGTCCCTATAATGAAGAAAATATGCCCAAAAACTACTCGAAAAAATTCTGCTTCCATGAAAAATCGTGGGACACTTTTGACAAATGTTTGTCTCTCTATCGACGAAGTCTGGAATTTGAACAGAAATTTCTTCCATGAAAAATCATGGAAAACCAATCTCTATTGACAAAATATGCAAGTTGAACGATAATTTTTCCAAGAAACCACGTCTCTATAGCGACGGTATTCGTGGAAATCCACCTGGGGTTTCGACGGTTTTGTACTACCCACGATGAAAGTTCCTCGATATTGTGATGAAACCTGGAGGTTTAAAAAAAAAATATAAACCATGGAAAGGCACATTCCTTTCCACGGTTTTTGATGTTCAATAAGTGCTTGTGATTGATGTGCAGTCTCGTGGAGTTTTTGTGTATATGGACAAGCGAATCCACAGATACACTTCAAGAATCAGCAGTCGATAAATCAATACCTTGGATAAGTTATCCCATTCAATTATTTCTAGTGGCATGATTATATGCACAGATTAAATTTTGTAAGAACTTATTCAAAACATAGCATATATTGTATATTGGTCTGATGTACACATTTCCATGTTACTTTCTAATTACTGGCAATATTTCCATAGTTATTCATGACAGCCAAATAGGGTCCTTACAGAATGGTCTTATTCACACCCTCTATGAATATGAAAATTGTATGGTTTCATCTGGGTCCAATGTGCATCGTATGAACTTCCAAATTTTTTATCATCCAGATAGAAAGGTGACAGAAAAGAACAACGACAGAAAGAAAAACCAAGCATAAAATAAAAGAAACTGAAAATTACAATAAGTCTCTCTACCACCATTTAAGTGGGCTATATCATATATGTTGTAGGTATTACAATGTTATCTACAATGGAAAGTGTTAACACCATATCTGTCCTATAAAGGAATTAGGTTCTAATCTCTAATTTATATTGAGATGCATTATTTGCAATTACAAGATCTAGTTCCAGAAGAAAATGTTAAATGGATTGATACAATCAATAGACAAGTTGATGCTATAAGGTATTTTAGTAGTGAAAAATCAGTGTTTGAGAATTTATTAGTGTATATGTGAAAATGTCCTCAAATTTGAGATCTAAATTAATAAATTAAATGCTGCTACAAATGTGCAAATGATATGTCTTGTCCAACCAACAACTAAGATTTGTCACAGAAAAATGTTTTAACCTTTAGTTAGATTTGAAATAAGGTAAACATGAGGCTAAAACTAGGGAAGATATAGGAATTTCACTTCTTAATCTGAATTTTTCAACCCTGCAAATCAACCTTTTAATTTTGTTTTAGACCATATTTAATCAGCGCTACAGATATTTCCAGAAGGTAATTCCCAACCACAAACTGGGGCAAACCTACGATGCAATTTGATGTTTTAGGGATGAGTTTAATACATGTAAATGACATAAATTTGCAGATCTTATAAAACAAAAAATGAATGATGAATTAAGATTTAAAATGGCATAAAAGCTGTGATTAGTTCCTAACAAATACAAGTTAGGAAGATGGGGTCAATTGAGGATATCATGTAGGTTTTAGTGATTAAAGAGTACATAGGGTTGAATGGTTCAAACCCAATAAGCTCCTTAATAACTAGATCCACTTCAAAAATATTCAATAGGAAATTCCTTAGCTAGACATTAGATATTTGTAGCTTCAGAGATGGAGATTAAAGGATAATTGGTCTTACTAGGATTTAAAACTTGAGACTCCTCCCCATGAGAAGGTTGGAAGAAGCTTGGACAAAAGGAAAAGAACCTCCATTTCCACCCAAAAAAGGATTCTTGTGCAATATTTTGGTTTGGTAGAAAATAAACAAGAACAAAAAATTCCAAGATTTTGGTAGAAAATGAAAAATAAAACACAATTTTGAATAGTAATTTAAATAAGAGATGAAGAAATGGAGCAAAAAACTGAAAAAAAATAGTTCTAATAGAGGGAAAGTGGTTAAAAGATAGAGGTGGGAAAAGCACAGAGAGAACATAAGAGTGCTAAAAGCAGGGAATGGTACAACAAGAACACAACAAAGACAGTTAAGTCTGATATTTTTATGTTTCTATATAAACATTAGATACGAAGCATGATGAAGAGGATAGAATTGAAAATAGCAAAGTTATATTATACAATAGGTACAAGTAAGTCAAATAAAATATTAATGCCTAGGGAGAATTTAGGAAATTAAATAACCCTTACCTTATCAATCTCCTTTCATCAGGTCCATTGGTCCACACCACTTGCAAAGAGTTGTCCTAATAAACGAAAAACCATTGTGTTGGCTAGCAATTAAATTTATAAATTAAATAAATAATCCAAGAGATCATTAGTAGTGTAACCATATACAATTCAATTGTAGTTTTTAACCAACCAATAACCTTCCATTCAAGTATGAGGACTCATATAAATATAGCAACAATAATACTGTATGACAGTTCTAATTATGAAAATTTTATAGCAGCAGTGAAGGTTACCAATGTAAGGTGTATAAGAGTTTTAGTTTTGTATTCAATGCAAACCACACCACTCTGTTGTCGCCTTTCACACACCTGGTTCATGTGGCATAAATCCTCAAGCCACTCGGTGTGTCCTTGGGGGCAAGTCTTGAGTCAAGGATGTCACCTTGTTCTTGACTCCTCCGTTTAGGCTCAACTCCTAACGAAGCCAAAGGGGGTAGACCCTATTAAGTTACTAAGGCGAAATTATTTAGTATGATGATGGTATTAAAGAGTATGTTTTTTTAGGAGTTTTGACTTAACAATTGTAAACAACAAATAACCAGATATGATGATCACAAGTAGGCACGAAATGACACACAATCACATAAAGATTGAAAGAAATAAGTAGTTGACTAGTGCCAAAAATGGAGTCGAAAATATTTTAAGAGTTCTTGCAAGTGCTGAAATAAATGTTGTGCAATTGTATCTTGGTAAATTTTAAATTAATGTGAAGATGAGTATTTTAACCTCGGCGAGGGGACTCCAGATATACCCAGGGGGTACTTGAAGTATGTCCAAAACTAAACCATCATGGCTACCCGTAAGGAATATGTGGGTTGAATGGAGTCTCTGAGGCTGTTGTTCATAATGCACTCAAAAGTGTAATAGAGATCTGTGCCTCGAGGTCACTTTTCAGGAGTTCCCGCTTTGTTTGGGTATATTTCCACTGTAATGGTTAGATCGAGGCATTGGATTTTTGCCTGATGGTTTGTCAATTTGGGAGAGTGAATCCTAATTATTCTAGTCACTCAAGTGATTTTGATGTAGCTCGATTGATCGGATGAACCGCAGCCAAGTAGAGAGCATACACACTAGAGTCTTCATTATTTTTAGTTAATTTTAAGATAGGTGTTCTTGTTAAAACAAAAACCTCTAGGAACCTCTTTCAGATCAAGTGGATCTGAATTAGGGAATCAAGGGAGGGTTAATTTTATTATAGATAATGAAATAATTGATGAAAAGGAATCAAAGATACACCATGCCGGTTTTCTAATTAGTCCTACCACACATCTCTTTCCCCTTGCAGGTCAATCGGGAAATCATGGGGTCAGTAGTATGATTACTTTTAAAATTAAAATATGGAATAATGAAAAGTGTTATCAAAGTATACAATCCTACATAACAAGACTAAGCTAGAGAAAAAAATGGGAAAAAAAGAAAAAAGGTGAAACAGACGAGGACCCCCTAGGGGATGGGGAGTGGGCTCGAAAGAGCCTACTAAAAATGATTATTTTTATTATTATTGGTTATGATATTAGAAAACTAAATTATGCACTTTGGTCCTTTTTATATAGGATCCAAAGGCTTACAACAAGCTTGTAACAAGCTAAACTAAAATCACAGCGCTGTGCGAAGCCTCCGGGAAGCTCTGGTTCGCCCAAGAGTCAGAAAATGGGCAGAGTCTCCTACTATTTTTTGTTAAAAATACTAAAAAATAGCGAGAAATTTAAATCAAATGTTCCCAAAAACACTTTAAAAGTGATTTTGGGTCACCACGCAAGTTACCAAAAAAAACTAAGTAAAAAATTGTTAAAAGGGGCTAATCTAGTTTTGCAAAAAGGAACCAAGGAAAGCAAGCTTTCCTTGGGATGTTGGCTTGATGTTTGGGAATCCAATGAGATATGAAATTTTCTTATAGAATTTAAATCTTTAAATAATGATAAAGGAAACTACCCTATGAGCAAGCTTTAGATCTATGACTCTAGCTACTTGCAAAAAAGGAAATTCCTACACCTAGATCTATTTTATGAAATGATATTCTTTATGAAATTATAGATCTAAGTAGAAAGACTCTTATGAACTAGATATAACAATATATATTCAATTATTGGAGCTAGATCTAATCATAAGAGGAAGAAACACGTAACCGTAAGATTGTTTTTTTAAATAAAGGAGAAAAAGAGGAGAGAAGGTCGGCTCGTTGCTTGAAAGAAACAAGTTGAAAGGAGGCCCTTTTGTGGAGCACTGAGGGACAGAGTCTTGAGCTTATTGCATAAGGAATGGTGTCAATATTGATCCACAACTTTGTCCAATTGGGAACCTGCAACTAAATAACACAAGCTTGCACAACACCTCGTGAGATCTGGATAGAGATGTATAAAGCAACAAGAATGAAATATCATGCAAAAATAATCTTATTTAAGCATATAATTGAAATTCTTGAGAATACGTAATATGGATAAATAAGAGCAAGTAATCTAACTTGCCTAGTTTACACCCTTACTTGATTCAACCGAATCCTTGAAGCCAGAAAAAAAAGCAGCATAGAAATTGGAAAGAAATTGCAGTTACCACATTAGTAGCATGATGCTGGGAATCCACACAAACACATGCACTACACAGTATAGCCTCCAAAGCTTCTTGATTCACAATAAAAAATAAAGAAGTATTACAATGGCAACATCTCCTCAATCCAACTCTAACTAGCTTGGACGAGGCAACCTGAGCTTTATTTATACAAAAAAAGGAGATCCATCCCAGGGGGTGAAAGTCCCAAGGAGATAGAGCACTGTAACTGAAGGAGAGTCCATCAATTCCTGATCTATGTCTAACTGAGCCAAATCTGAGTCTCACTAAGTGAAACTATCAATCGGAGAGCTGATCTTACTGACACCTCAACCTGTTGACTGAATCATCCACCAAAACTCATCCAAATGAGCCCAAACGTGTGGAGGAGAGAGGGAGGGTGAAATTCCCCATAAAGGATGTTGAAGTTCAACTCTGGATTTATCCATATCACCTCCTTTAGTCAAGGATTTGTCAGATCTAGTCAATCTGGTTCAGATTTGACTCATTTCAATCAAATCAGCCTACATGGTATAGCCTCCAAAGCTTCTTGATTCACAATAAAAAATAAAGAAGTATTACAATGGCAACATCTCCTCAATCCAACTCTAACTATCTTGGACGAGGCAACCTGAGCTTTATTTATACAAAAAAAGGAGATCCATCCCAGGGGGGTGAAAGTCCCAAGGAGATAGAGCACTGTAACTGAAGGAGAGTCCATCAATGCCTGATCTGTGTCTAACTGAGCCAGATCTGAGTCTCACTAAGTGCAACTATCAATCGGAGAGCTGATATTATTGACACCTCAACCTATTGACTAAATCATCCACCAAAACTCATCCAAATGAGCCCAAACGTGTGGAGGAGAGAGGGAGGGTGAAATTCCCCATAAAGGATGTTGAAGTTCAACTCTGGATTTATCCATATCACCTCCTTTAGTCAAGGATTTGTCAGATCTAGTCAATTTGGTTCATATTTGACTCATTTCAATCAAATCAGCTGACAATCCACTAATCTATGATTTTGGATTTGCTCCATTATTCATCAATTGATTAATTAAAATAATCAATAATTGATTTTTTGGGGCTTTCTAACTTGAGTGATGGAAAATCACTCAAAACTAGGAAAAAGTGAGTTCATGGGTTTACATGGTTCTCTTAGCTTGAAAATGAGCACCTACATGACTGAAACTGATTATTTGGCCCACTTTTATTACAAAACCAAATTTTCCAATTAAACTATTAAAAAATAAACTAAGTTTTGGAAAAATTAAATTTTAATAAAAAACACTGAAAAAATTAAAAATTTAAGAAAGTTGAAAAAACCTAGGGGGACTTAGACATGTTCATATGACTCGACCATGATGCCTATCATATTTATACATTGACACATAGACTCTAACAACCTTAATAGGCCTAAATTCCAAGCCAACCACCACAACTTTGGAGGTATGGAGTGAAAAAATCAGAAATGATCAGTCGTTTATTCAAAAACCAATAATAACCAAGGAAAAAAAACACCGTGGGCTTATCGGATTGACAAATAAATCCTAAGAGACTGAATCTTTTATAGACACTATCATGCTAGAACATTTATTACAATTCCCCCATGGGGTATGAACATGTGATATAGTACAAAAAATCTTCCTAGAAGTAAGACTGAAGGTCTTCTGAAGTCTGAACAAGTTATCATTGTCTGGTTCACTAGGCTCACTTGATAAAAAACTAGTAAGTACAACTGAGGTGGTAACACACTCCAAATCTTGAACGCTATTCTTAGCAATATAGGACATCCAACAAATGTATATTCCAAACATGTAGCTATGCAAATAATTTAAATTTTCAGACTTTATTTACCTCTCTTAAATAATATCACCATCCAACTAATAGTTAACCTTTGATTCAGTTCAATGTTTACCATGGTTGCAGGTAGGGAGGGCTGTCAAAGTTTGACATTTTGTAGTTGATTGCAGACTATAGGAAGTAGGTGGAAGTGTGTTGATATAGGGCTGTTACAACCTTATTTTTGAAATGGTTGCTGAAATGGTGACAACCAACATAGATTCCTCTCAAATAGAATACTTGGTGGCCCTTTAAAAAAAACATGGCATGGAGTTATCTTGGAACCTAAGAGAATTGGGTTTTCGAGTCCACAGATCACCATTTATTGTATTATAATTGACGCAATAGCCCCTTAAATACCCTATTAAAAAAATTCGTAGTCTAGCTTTGAACTGTCAATTCATGGGAATTTTGACATGATGTACAAAAGGAATGAACAAAACTAGAAACAAACCCACATTTTGCAGACATGCCAACTAGATAAATACCCACAAAATTATATGAATCAAATCCATATTTTATGGCGAGGATATGAACTTGCTTACCCTGATCATAAGCTGTGATGTTTGCACAAATCAAAAGCACTGTCAAGAAAGTAAAATCATTTGGCCTCATCCCCATCATCAACGCTTTCCAACGCCTCTTGAGAGCCTCTTCATATTTCCCATTCAGAGCATACCTTGCAATCATATATCTAATAGTGATCAATTAACCCCCAAAGGTGAAATAACAACAAGCAAACACAGGCATGGAAACATTAAAATATCGCATTCCATTCTTTGTTTTCCTTGATAATTGTTGGTTTTATTTCCCACATTGAATTTCCCAAGTTCACCTAAACAACTCGTGCTTCATGCTTGCAAAGATATTTGATCCATTTAATCTCCACCACATCTAGAACAATGAAAAAAACCATGAATAAAATAAAAACAAAATAGGTAATCAAGAAAAACATAGAAGGAAATGAACTTGAAGGAATAAACATTGCTACCATTTTGGAGGTGGGGTAGGTGGTTCTAGAAGCATGGGCTCACATGCAAAGGGAGTCGATGATGCACTAATAGGAAAATTCCTTAGCCCGCCCTTCCTGTAAAAAAAACATCATATCCTGTTCTGTATCCTTCAATGAAAGTTCAAAATCGAAAATCCCCAAATGGGAGCTGGAGTAGATCCTGTGCGGGTGTTTTTTAATGCTAATGAGCTAGTGTGCCGCTGTTTTTGAATTCTATGTTTTTTTGTTTGTTTATTTACATATTATATATTTTTTGTTTTGTTTTGTTTTTTTATTTTTCATATCTATCTTTTGTTTAGTTTATTTTGGTTTTTTTATTTGCATATTTTATATTTTGTTGAATTTTAAATTAATTATAGTTAAACAACTCCATGTTTTTAATTTAGTGTAGTATAATTTAATTTAATTTAATTTAACTAGTATTTTTTCATAATTTGTATTGGTTTCATTTCTTTTAGTGAGATCCTATACATAAGCCCATTCAAGGATGAACACGATGATGATGACAATGATAATGATGATGATGATGATGACGATGATGATGACGATGAATATGGAGAAGATGATGGTGTTGATGACAACAACAACGATGATCATCATCATCATTTTTTTCATCGTCATCTTCATATTCATCAATATCATCATCATCATCATCATCATCATTGTCATCATGATCTTCTTCATCATCATAATATTCCTTATCATCATCATCATAATCATCATATTCATCATCAACATCATCCTCATCCAATTCATCAACATCTCCATTATCCTGATCATCATATTCATCATCATCATCATCATCATAATTTTCATTATTAGTCATCATCTTCATCATCATCACCATATTTGTCATCATCATCATCATCTTCTTCTTCATCATCATCTTAATTTTAGGGGAATCTTAGTGAATGAAGACATCTACATGATAGGGGGAGCATCCAATTGAGTGAAAAAATAAGGATTTCTCCTAACACCCATTCCAAGGACTAATCTGACAATTCAATATGATCCGAGGAAGTAGTAAAAAAAATACAACTTTTTGGGCCTCATGAAGCCTCCTATTCTTATATTTGTGCACATGAAGAATCAAGACTTATGGACCTAGTCTCGTGTCGTAAAAGAGGAAGATACAAACTAAGCATTTTGGTATTTCCATAAAGTTCATTCTTTATAGGAGTGAATAATCACTCATAACCATTATATTATAATGTTGGTGAAGCTCAGAACAATTTAGTGAAGACCAAGGTAAAGACCTTGTCATCACATCATCGTCATCATCATCATCTTTATCAGCATATTTGTCATCATAACCATCACCATCATCATCATCTTCATCTTCATCATCCTCATCCTAGTCATCATCATCATCCTCATCATCCTCCTCATCATCCTCATCATCACCCTCATCATCATCTTCATCACCACCGCCATCATTACCATCCTCATCCTCATCATCACCCTCATCATCATCATCAGCAATAGCATCAACATATTCATCATCATCATCATCCTCTTCATGCTCATCCTTGTTCTCATCCTCATCCTCATCCTCATCCTCATCATCCTCATCCTAGTCATCATCATCATCATCATCATTGCCATCATCATCACCATTATCATCATCATCATCATCATCATTATCATCATCATCATCATCATCATTATCATCATCATTGTCATTATCATCATCATCATTATCATCATCGTCATCGTCATCGTAATCATCATCATTATCATCATCGGCATTCATCATCATCATCATCATCATCATCTTCATCGTCATCTCCCTCTTCCTAATCAACATCTTCATTATCGTCATCATCATCATCGACGTCATCATCATCTCCCTCTTCCTAATCAACATCTTCATTATCATCATCATCATCATTTTCATGATGATGAAGATGAATATGATGATGATGATTAAGATCATGAGCTTGATGATGATGAGGAAGATCATGATATTGATGATGATGAAGATGATGAAGATTATGAAGAGGAAGAAGATGATGATGATAAAGATGAAGATGATGATGATGATGAATATGATGATGATGATGACGAAGATGAAGATGATTATGATGATGAAGATCATGATCTTGATGATGATGATGATGATGACGACGACGACGACGACAATGAAGACGATGACATTGATGGTAATGATGATAATGATGATGATCATGATGATGCTGATAATGATACAATAATATGTTTTATAATATATGCAGTGATGCATATAATACAATAATATGTATTGATGTGTATTCAGTATTTTCAATGCACTAGTGTGTATATTGTAATGTCAGTGCACCAATGCATACATTGTTTTGTAGAAATAATAGATAAATGCTATGAGCAATGATGCTAAAAAGAAGCACAATAAATAGATCTTGCTACTAAGAATTCTCACAAGCATACACAGGAAAAATAGAGAGAAGAAAAGAGACTGCATCACATGAATGAAGAGATGGATATTGGTGTGTATCCTTCCATTGAATGATGATGAATAATAGTGTACATAAATATTACATCCCTCATAGTAAAATAGAATTGTATGGAAACAACTCATAAAGCTCAAAAAGGATGACTTACCAAAATATAGAAAATCCCCATAGGTGGCTAAAGCACTTCCCAAATCTATAAAGGATCTCATGAGTTGGAAAAATCATGAGTGAGCTGTGAAGGAGATGGAAAACACATTCTAATACTATAATATGGATAAAAAATAATGGAGGATGGGTTGGAAACAAAAGCTCCTAGTTTCCTAGTTGACTAGCTTTTATCTTATCCATAGAAAAGCAGGAAAAACAGAAAAAGCAAAATAAAGTAGAATCTATTGTAAAGTCCTATATACTAATTATGTATGGTCAAAAGGTGGTAAATATCAACCCATAATTATAAATAAATAATTCATTGGATATGGCATGTATTGACTTTAAGGTGCAAGTGGATGCCAACTAATTAAGCTAGTGGGTGAATAATTAATCAAATAATGATTAATTATTTTATCCTAAGTTGTGAGTGGGTTTAATATATTCCAACATCCCCCTATAAGTCTAACTTTATGAGGGTATGACAAAAAAAATATTGATGCATATGGATGCATATAGGAACCAACAACAAGGCTATGGTCACCCTTTAACAATTATTATGTCCAGAAAAGTGAGGAAAGAGGCAAAACCACATGGGGAAAATCCTCCCTCAAGATAGGACAAGGAAAAAAATTTGAAATATGTCTTCAACATGTATTCATATTCACTTTAATGAGCTAAATGAACTACTTCTGGATGAATTACTTGCCGAAGAAATCATGAACTCCATGATCATGCGCTGGAGTGTAGAACCTGCAAGAAGGAAGAGGAGAGACTCCTTGTATCTCATCAACTAATGAAGTAGGAGAATTATATGAATGATTCCTTCTGTTGTTAAAATATTATCTAAAAACATAATCTGAAATGGAAAAGATATTTGTGCATACTCATTTCCAAAGAGTACAAAAATTAAGGCAATTTATTTCACACCCAATTCCCTGAATAGCTCCAAAATTGTGATGTGAATCACATGTCAATATTCCAATCTGATGTAGCACCTATATAGATATAATATGAGGATGATAAAACTCTGATATATCTGAAATATTAACATATGGAATAGCAAGGACAAAGGCTTCAGTGGCTCCATGAGGATATAGGGATAGACTAGGAAAATCATGAGCAACTAGGGAAAACTGATAGGTGTAAAAATCTGAATGATGGATCGGCATAAGATCTGAACCATAAGTTTTTAGAATAGATTTGAACATGATTAATATCAGTCCATATATCACTAAGTTCATGGATAACCAACCACTTAAAGTTAGGAAAGACTTCAAATCATGTAAGATAAATATCATTGCATAAGAGGCCAATGAGGAATCAACTAGTGAACTAGGGATTTATATACCCTTAGGATTATTCAGAGCTATGGTAGATGGTATGGATGGTGGTATGATATGTGTATCAACCTGAAAATATTCTTCTAAATCATAATCCAAAGGATCACATATAAGCATATCAATAGACTCATGGGAATACACTGGTAATAAATCCTCTGTATGAAAGCAGGAAATAAGGAGATGTTCAAAATATTCAAGAAGGCTCTGAGTATTGATGCCAAGAAAAAATTAGGATAATCTGAAGCACATGAGATCAATTAAGGTAAGTGGTATGACACAAATAAGGCTTGATGTGGCTAAGCAAACATCCTGGAAGTCACTCGGTTGCGCACCATCAATGAGAGAGGTATGCAAAAGGTGTGAAGAATTTGGCACATAGATCTTAGAATCTAAGATAGGAGATTTAGAGAAAAATGAATGGGTTATAGGATCATAATCAATATCAGCAGCAGCTCCATATGTTACTTCTATTTCATCAATAGTATCACAAGAATAAAATTCACCTTCAAGAGACACAGAAAAAGGTGGCTCTTCAATATTTGCTTCTTCATTGAAGGAGGAAGCATTCGAATCAAAGAGGGTAGAAGAAACATGAACTATATGAGAAACTTATTCATCATGATCAACTCCATAAGAGAATGTGGAGGCCAATAAATCTTGAGAGAGAGAACAAGTGGAGATGCTAGGTTTTCTCCATGCTTCATCTTCAATTTCATGCAAACAAAAAGCTTTGTCCAAAATTTTCCAAAGATCAAATGGAAATTCAATAGAACCTATGAGATGATATATATTTTGACACATTCCCAAACAAATAATTCCATAATATCTATCACAATTATTTAGCCAATCAATCTTCTCTTCATACGACTCAGGTTCGCTCAATGCACAAATGGAGACATCAAAGAGACATTGCCTCTTCAAGTCTGTACTCATATTTGGATTCCAATCAGCATAGTTGAAAGGAGATAGTAGAGGAAATTTTGAATCCATATAGAATTTGTTGATATGCTCTAGTAGATACTCTCTGCAACCTGCAAAACAAACTAGGAGAAAATCTTGTAAGATAGACAAGATCTTCTTCAAAGAGGGATAGGAGACTGGAAGCACTCCTCAAATCTATAGAACTTGATCAACGTGCTGCTCTGATACCATGTATAAATAATAGATCAATGCTATGAGCAATGATGCTAAGAAGAAGCATGGGAAATAGATCTTTCTACTAAGAATTCTCACAAGCATACATAGGAAAAATAGAGAGAAGAAAAGAGACAGAATCACATGAATGAAGAGATGAATATTGGTGTGTATCCTTCCATTGAATAATGATGAATAATAGTGTACATAAATAGTACATCCCTCATAGTAAAATCGAATTGTATGGAAACAACTAATAAATCTCAAAAAGGCTGACTTACCAAAATATAAAAAACCCCCATAGGTGGCTAAAGCACTTCCCAAATATATCAAGGACCTCACAAGTTGTAAAAAGCATGAGTGAGTTTTCAAGGAGATGGAAAAAACATGCTAATCCTAGAATATGGAGAAAAAATAATGGAGGATGGGTTGGAAACAAAAGCTCCTAGTTTCCTAGTTGACTAGCTTTTATCTTATCCATAGAAAAGCAGGAAAAGCAAAAAAAGCAGAATAAATCAGAATCTGCTATAAAGTCCTATATACTAATTTTGGATGGTCAAAAGGTGGTCAAGATCAACCCAGAATTAGAAATAAATCATCCTAGGATATAGATGTCATGTATTGACTTTAAGGTGCAAGTGGATGCCAACTAATTAAGCTAGTGGGTGAAGAATTAATCAAATAATGATTAATTATTTTATCCTAAGTTGTGAGTGGGTTTAATATATTCCAACATGTTTGATATAGGCAGCAATAATACTAAAAAATCAATGATGGATACTTTTTATTGTAAGTACATCAGTTCGTATTTTTTATTATACATGGATGGATGCATATCAAATTCATAAAGTGAGATGGTGCATAATTAATATTAGAAACACATTGGTGCATATATCATGTAAAGAGAATCGATGTGTATATGTCCTTAAAAAAACATTGGTTCATACATTATGTAAAAGAGCACTAATGGGTAAAATGCTTTTTTATATTAGTTTAAGTAAATGTAAAAGATGCACCAACTAGTTGAAATAATAGAGTGTGTATGGTTCACTGATGAACTTTTCCACACCACGGATATGCAAATGCTATTTATTATTTTTAGAAATTTTCAATTACTCATTAGAAAATCATTTATTTATATATTTATTTGTTATAGTGGGATAGAAGAGCCGATTAAACTTTTGTTCATTGTAACCATGAAAATCACTCATATAATTAAATTTCAATTAATTATCTACAAATCATATATTTTTAAAGTAATATTTATTTTTATTTCTTAATTATTGTGCCTAGATAATCAACTTGATTACACCTTTGTTCATAGTCACAATGTAAATTATTCATATATTTAATAAATAACGTAAAATTTTGTGATAGTAGAAAATACGATCAATGAAGAACCCATTTAATTGACATATGTAGTGACAAGTAATTGTCTTACCTACACCATACAAAAATTAACTTGTCAAATACATTAGATATAAGTATATTTCTAAATGCAGTCTATTATATACCATTTTATATAAAGAAAAACATGAATATTGTGATGAGTAGGATTTTCATTGATGACAACATTAATTACAATCATTTTAGAAAAATATGGTAATTTGGTGAAAAACAGGAAAATGACTAAGTATGGGGAAATTAGTAAAAATGTCCTTAGGGAAATCCACGCCATAATTTATAGGAGAATATAAATACCCACACCACATGGGGGTACTGTAGATTGTTGTTTTTCCTACCTTCCCATGTCTTCAGTTTTTCCTGAAATTTCCTGAGGGAGAAGTTATGAACCTACCAAAACAAGGGTTTGTGACAGACCAAGCAAAAATTTCTTAGTAGCCTCAGAAAGATTCCCGCCCTAAATTATGGGTTAGAGTAAATGCCCGCAAAAGATGGGGATATTGTAGTGTGTTGGTTTGTCTACCTAACCATGGTATTATTTCTCCTTAATCATGTCTAAAAAAAAAGTTGAATCTTCCAAAATGAGGTTTTAGAATAAATTTTGGACAAAGTCCTGAAAATGACTAAGTGTTGGAAAACTCGCTCATGTAGCCTTAAGAAAATGATCGCACAAATTGTGTGTTGAAGAAAATGTCTGCACCATATGGGGGTCTTGTAGATTGATATTTTTCCTACCTAACCATGTCCTTAGACTATCTTGGAAGTAGACGAGGAAGAATTTTTGAACCTGCCAAAATAGTGTTTTAAGCAAATTGGATCATACTAAGAAAATTGTCAAAGTGTTGCAAAGATTGGATTATGTGCTCTTGGGAAAATTCCCATCGTACCTTATATATCTATGATAAAAATTACCTAAACATATCATACTACATCTTGCTGAAGAGGCTATCTCACCATGGTCCTAGTTCTCAAAGAAGATGTTTGATGACAAAGATAATGGTCTTCCAAAATAGAGTTTCAGGCTATTTTGCACTATTCTAGTACTGGAAAAACTGCTTCAGTGGTTTTAGTGAAATTCTCACCCTATCTCATAGGATGATGAGAAAAATAATATGAAAGTGTTAGTCTATAGATTGTTGATGGGTGCATCTAACCATGGTCTCAATTATCATGTGGAGTTTTTTATGAGAAAGATATAAATCTGCCAAAAGTAAGAAAAATATTATTTTGCATTTTAAGAACACAAGAAAATTGGTTGTGTTAGATTCAGGAAATTGAAAAGGCACTTTCAAATGCCTGCAAGGAGGGGTTATTTTGATGATTAAATTCATCAAGTAGCATAGTCATGTTCCTTGGTGAACTGACTATGCATCCATACCTTCAGGCTGTCTTATGATGATCTCATATGCAAAATATCAATATGCCAAAAATAGGAAAAATAATATTTTGCATAGTGAGAACAAAAGAAAATTGACCAAGTGTTAAAAACAGGAGTTTGAGAGGTGAGTTGGAAATGCCTGCCAAATGATGTCTTTATGCAAGTAAATTTGTCAAATGTCATGGATCCATTCTTTGGTAAGTTTTCCATTTGCCCCTAACTTTAGGTCTCCATAGAGTGTTCACATGTGTGAAATAGGAGTCTACAAAAATGGGAAGAAATATGTTTTGATTTTCAAAAGAGGCTAAGAAGCCATTTTGAAATGATTGCAGAGGTTATGTGTGTGTCAATAGATTTATCTTGTGATATGGTCTCGTTCATTGTTGAAATGGATATCTAGCCATGCTTGTAGGTTTTCTTATGGTGATTACATGAGGGAGAAATCAATCTGGCAAAGTAAAAGAAAAATTGTTTTTACAAGTTAAAAAGAATTTTGTCTAAGTGTTAAATTAAACAGTTTGGATGCCTATCTTCAAATGATCTCCAGATAATGCATGTATCAAAAAGTTCAAAAGGTGACATGGATCTGATCCTTGTTGAGGTGGCTATTATTTCTCCTTAAGTATGTTTGAGAAAAATTTGAATCTGCCAATGTGAGATTTCAAAATATATTTTGGAGAAAGTCTTGAAAATGACAAAGTGTTGCAAAACTGGTTTACGTAGCATTAAGAAAATTCCCACCACAAATTGTGTGTTGAAGAAAATTCCCACACCATATGGGGGCCTTGTATATTGATATTTGTCTTACCTGACCATGTCTTCATATTGTCTTGGAAGTATCTGAGGAAGAAGTTATGAAACTGCCAAAACAGTGTTTTAGGCAGATTGGACCAGACTAAGAAAATTGTCTAAGTGTTCGGAAAACTAGCTCATGTGGCCTTGGGAAAAATCCCGTCGTACCTTATAGGTGTATGATAAAAATTATATGAATCTATCATCCTACATCTTGTTGAAGAGGCTATCTCACCATGGTATCAGTTCTCAAAGAAGATGTTTGATGGCAAATATAATGGTCTGCCAAAACAGTGTTCCAGGCTATTTTCCACTATTCTAGTACTTGCAAAACTGCCTCAGTGGCCTCAGGGAAATTCCCGATCTATCTCATAGGATGATGAGAAAAATAATATGAAAGTGTTACACTATAGCTTGTTGATGGGTGCATCTAACCATGGTATCAGTTATCCCGTGGAGTGTTGTATGACAAAGATATAAATCTTCCAAAAGCCAGAAAAATATTATTTTGCATTTTAATAACACAAGAAAATTGGTTGTGTTAGATTCAGGAAATCGAAAAGGAATTTTGAAATTCCCACAAGGAGGGGTTATTTTGATGATAAAATTAATTAGGTAACGTAGTCATGTTCCTTGGTGAACTGAATATCCATCCTTACCTTCAGGTTGTCTTATGATGGTCTCATATGCAAAATATCAACCTGCCAAAAATAAGAAAAATAATATTTTGCATAGTGAGAACAAAAGAAAATTGACCGAGTGTTAAAAATAGGAGTTTGAGAGGTCAGTTGGAAATGCCCGCCAAGGGCTGTTTTTGTGCAAGTAAATTTATCAAATGTCACTAATCCATTCTTTGGTAAGTTTTCCATCTACTCCTAACTTCAAGTCTCCATAGAGTGTTCACATGTGTGAAATACGAGTCTTCCAAAATGGGAAGAAATATGTTTTGATGTTCAAAATAGGTTGAGAAGCTATTTTGAAATGCTTTCCATAGCTTGTGTGTGTGTTAACAGATCTTGCGATATGGTCTTGTTCAATTTTGAAATGGCTATCTATCCATGCTTGTAGGTTTCCTTATGGTGACCACATGATGGAGAAATCGATCTGCCAAAGTAGAAGAAAAGTTGCTTTTACAAGTTAACAACTATTTTGTCCAAGTGTTAAATTAAATAGTTTGGAATCCTATTTTCAAATGATCTCTAGATAATGCGTGTGTATCAAAAAGTTCAAAATGTGGCATGGATCTGATCCTTGTTGAGGTGGCTATCTAGACATACTTTTAGTTTGCATTATGATGGTCATATATGCAAAAGATGGACCCGCAAAGTTAGTGAAAAATAATAAACAAATTTTATTAAATAAGAAGCTACAGGAATGTATTTAGAAAAATAAACAGGAATTTAATAAAAAGAAATAATACTGATTTTTGAAGAGACACATCTTACTATTGGAGAGATGCAATGTTTAGAATAAGTTTTAATTGATTATTTCATGGAAACAATAAATAACAAATAGAGATTCAAAGAGGTGTCTAAGCATGATGACATGGCCATGTGTAATTGGAACAAGACATGAAGGACAAAGATGACTAAGGACATGCATAATGACATTGAAAAGCAAACATGAGAAGCATGGAACATCTAGAGAGTCAAATGACCCATTCTGTGGTCATTGAAGATGATTTGGGAAAGACAAAGATGTTGGTGCAAAGATGACAAGGATATGGTGACCTGACAATAGACAAGCAAACTTGATGATAGAGATGGTTGCGGGCATGATAAAATAGTGGACAAGGAAAATATTGTGGGCATCTCTAGAATATCATGCGGGCATGCTAAATGAGGAAAATTGTAGGCATGATAGTTATTGTTACAGGCATAAGATATTTTCTATGGAAGGCATATTCTTAGCACCACCCATGGGCATCCCTTATGGCCACTTGTGGACATCCTAGTGTGAGCTACGGGCATAAGGAAGGACTTGTTGCGGCCATTTGTGGGAGTTGTGGCCATCTTTGATGGCTCAAATGAGAATTTGCAAGCATCTTTAAACCCTAGTTGTCGGCATTTGAGCACATCACCTACTAGCACCTTGAATATGGACAGTGCGGGCATACTTATTGGAAGATCAAAGGTCCCCATACGAGCAGTTGAAGAAGGGCATGTGGGCATAAGAGAAGGCCAAGTATTGGCATACAAAATAAAATTAAAATGATGATGACATGGAAAATTAAATAAATTTTGGTTAACGATGACAAAAATAAATTGGTGATGATGTCGGCCTCCTAAGACATGGAAATAAAAAACTATTTACGACCAAAAAAGGATGCACGCTTACTGACCCGCATGTAAACAGCCAAGAGCCGTTGAAAGCTGGCATTGGTTTGGTAGGTGTGATTTGTACTGGTAGTTTAAAGGATTAATTGTATTAGTTTGTCATAGGTGCATTCATTATATATGAGATTATGCTAAATATTTTGTGGAATTCCTATCCAAGTGAATCCTTTTCTTAATTTCCTGCTCCGATCTATGTCCATAAAAAATTAGATCTCCTGTCATCATATAGCCTTCCCTGCATTGCCATAAATCCAATAATTTGAATATTTGTTTCTTTCATTTGAAGTCTTCTGCCAAAGGTAGTATGCTCGACAAGTCAAAGTGATCTTGCTGAATCTATAGAAAGTACCTCAAATGGAAATATGTAAGTTAAAATAAGTTCATTTTATTTCCAATGATGAGGTCCCAACTGTACCCCCTTTCAAATAAGATTTAAATAAATAAGAATGTTAAATTAAAGATAGCCATATATCGTTGACATAGAGACAAAGTTCATCAAAAATTAAAAAACGTCGATATTGCCACATGTTTTCCACCATGATAAAAAAAAATGAATTATTAATCCACGAATGTTCAAAACATGGAAATATTTCATGGAAAATTCTGCCCAAATGTATTAGTGCAACTTAGATCTAATTGGTCTATTATTTCCAATCAAATTTCATACTTTTGGAATGACTCACCTAGATTAGTTTACATTTTTGGTGTGAATCTTTCAAATATTCCTAACATGAATAGATAACCCTTTGATTATTCCCATGTATTTCCAACAGAGGCCTGATATCTGCAGGAGTTAGTCACACCAAACAATTTTGGGATAGAACCATCCTTGCGTAGGGTTTTTTGAATCCTTTCAGATTGGGATTTCTCCCCCTATTGTTTCCCTATAATGTTCTAGCATTACATCCCAGGAATCAACATATAGATGTTATATATGCCTTCTATCTTTCTTCCCATCATTTTTGCATGGACATCCATGTCCCAGAGATCATATTGTTTGACATTTTTACTTTCTTTCAGGTACCTTCATTTGAGCCTATGATCTTGGTTTCTCTAGTTTCTTCGACTCCATGAACCAATATTTAATTATTTATAAGGTATTTAAACTATCATCTCACCCTATCACCTCATGCATTAGGGGGAATCTATTATAGCTAAAATTGACAATTCTTTGTCTATGACGACACTTACATGTCTCGGTCTCATGATGACACTTGCATGATGAAACTGCATGAACTTATTGTCGCTCACCCAAAGGACAATAAATATATGGAAGATCCAAATTTGGAATTGTGTATCCTATCCTTACCTCTGTATTGGTTCATTGGATGATTAGGAAGCATATGAACAAGTTTCTAGACCAAGCCACCTCTTAAAAACCCCCAGAAAACCCTAAAAAATGCATTTTTTTTAAACGCTCCTTACACATGGTCCACTAGCAATTTTGACCTGGCATACATAGTTTTTAGTGTTCCACTAGCATTTTACATGTGAATTTCCTTTGGTCCACTAGCGCGTACTTGAAAAAATATAAAAAATACATAAAAATCTTGAAAACATTGGTGGTTTTGGAAGTTCCTCCTCAGTTGTAACCACTCCTTCCTCGACCTTATCTCTTCCATTTTCTATATAAGAGAGGGAGAGGGTACCATGAATGGGATTGGTACTTTAGTATTTTTATGTTGGAATAATTTGAACTATCATCCCCCTCACCTATTCCCTAGTTTCCATCCACCCTTGCTGCACAACATAGGGGTTGGGATTCTTCGAGGAGAGAAGCAAGAGATCCAGATTGAACGTTTCATGAGGCACCTTGAATGATGAGAAGGTATATTTGTACATGAAACACTTAGTAATAAAGATATCACATTCTTCCCTTCCCAAATCACTATGTATATCTCGGTTTTGATTATATGTTGATGACATAAGGGTTTCATGGTCTTTTGACTATCAAAGATTTATATGTAGTCAAATCCATTTTGAGGAAGGTTTGAAGTTATTTTGCAAGTTCCTTGACTAGAGAGAAATAATAAGACTCAAGGAAAGGATTGGATCAATATTCACTTTATAAGGTACATACCCTCCTAACCCTTTAACTTTTCCTTGATCATTATACTTGTATGTTGGTGACCTCACCCTTGTACGTCTGGATTTAGCCACCTAAAATAAGGGAATTACAATTGTCATTGTATGGAGTATTTGTTGTCACAAAATGGTTTTGCAAGGAAGAGGCTCATGAACATCTAGATGGATGTATTTGAGTTCTATTGTCTACAAGTCATTCTATTAAAACAGTGGTGTATGGTATGGTTGAAGTAGATCCACATTAAATACTGGATGCAGATCTAAGAATGAACGAATATTGAGATGAAAATATTTTTCTCCAATTTGTGTAAGAATACCATATGGACCATATCTGAAAGGATTCAACTTTTTGAATGAACCAGAGAAGAGTTCCTTCTTGAGACGTAACCATACCTGATACCCAATTTGAAATGAATGAGGGATAGGATTCTTATCATGTCATTCCTAATCTTTCGCATTATCTCATAGCAACATGTCTTGTGTTTTTTCTGGATGTCATATATTTGATCTTTAAACTTCAATGTTTTTTCAACTTATTGTCAGTCAAATTCATTGTTGTTCGACCATGTCAATGAACTAATCAAGTAAATGGGAAATGAGGGTTAAAATCCATAGCATATCTCAGATGGAATCTTTCCCGTAGAGATGTGATGAGAATTCTTGTAAATGTGTTTTATATATGGGATACTTTCATCTCATGTCCATTCATTCTTGTAGTTGTACATGTGAAGCAGTTGTACTACCATGTGATTCACAAATTCTGTCTATCCATCTGTATGATGATCGAAACATGTTGATAAGGGGAGTCTTATTTCAAGTTGTTTCTATATATTCTTCTAAAATATGAGGAAAATTTTGGCATCTTTATCAGAAATGATGGTTGTTGGTAATCAAAGAAGAGTTGAGTAGTATGTTGTGCTATCATAGTCTGCTTGCATGGAATGAGAATGGACATATTGGAAAATATTTCAACTACTACTAAGATCACATCATGTTGATGCTTAGTGGTAGGATATCCCGTCAAGTAGTTCCTAGAAAGAGATTCCCATGTTAGACTAGGAATCAAAAAATGTGTGTACAATCCTTATCGTAGATTGGATGGTTTAGAAATGGAACAAACAATGCATGGTAGAATGTACCTATTGACTTCATACTTATGTGAAGGACAATAGAAATAATTTTGGAGGATGAAAAGGGTCTTTGATAATGCAAAGTGTCATGTAGTCTTGGTATAGTGCGTGTCCCAAATGAGATTCTATCGGTTCTCACATGTTGGTACACAAAGCTGTCCAAGCTTATATAATAAGGTATATTTTAGGAAATAGTCAATAGTGGATGGTGGGTCAGTTTGAAGTTGTTGATAAAATGCAAAACATTGGAATTCTACCAAATACAATTGAGTCCAAGTAGTGGTATCGTATCCCTGCATACTCATTATTGTAAAAATGAGATTAATGGGTGGTTGAATCAGATAATTGGACGTGGCATTGGATTTACCTTTCTGATACTTAATTACAAACTAGAATTGTTGTAGGTAATTAATAGACTTGAGTTTTCAAATCATTTGTAACTTCAACTTAGACGGGGAAAAATGTAAAGGCTTGTGGTAAATAAGAATGACTGTCTCCTTTCCAATAATGTAATATCTCCATTGCTTAAGGGCTTGCACAATGGCATACAGTTCCTTTTCATATGTCGAATACCTTCTCACGATGTTATCAAAGTTTTTAGAATGAAAAGCGACTGGGTGACCAGAATGAGTGATCACTTCCCCTAGGGCATAGTCCATTGTGTCTGTCTAAATATCAAAAGAATAATGCAAATCAAGTACACAAGTACTGGTGTAGTACAGATTTTTAGTTTGAGATGATCAAAATATTTCTATTGCGTCGATGTCTAGTTGATGATAATTTTAAAATTTCCCTTAGTTAATTAATTCAATGTCCAGTCCATGTGACTAAAGCTGAGTATGAGTCATTAATAAAAATTCACCAAACCAAGAAAACTTCTTAGTTCATAATTTTTTTCAGGAATGGGCCAATATTTAAGTATTTTTTCTTTGTCTATATTGACATCAATTCCTACGGATTCAATTACATACCCTAAATATTTTATTTTGTTCATCGCAAATTATAAATTTTCAATGTTGAAATAGAGTCATTTTTGTCAAAGAGTGTCAAGGAATTGTCAAAATTGTTGGCATTTTATTCCCATGAACGAATTAGAATAAAGAAATCACCCAGGTAGACAATGACACACTTGCTGATGAAAGGTCGAAGAATGTCATCCATATATCACGTGAAGCCATAGGTGTGAATAATTTTTTTCATATTTGTATCTTGTCGAGAATCCTCTTGATGTCATGGAGAATCATGTGAGAATCTAATTTATCTAGATGAACATTTCGGTTTTCTGTCTAGCCAATGATTTCTCTATGAATTTCTCTCTGTCAGAGTTACATGTCTATTGCATGTTTCCAAGTCTATCGTCAGTTTAGTAGTGCAAGTAGATAGATACTCTGAATTCGAAGGTAGTGTATACTTGGAGGTTACTTTCTAGAACCTCCCCAGTCCTTTTTGGAATTTTATTCATGGGTGTATTACCCCCTTGCAAAATTAGACTCCAAGGAGATTGAATATTGTTGAAATCTTGTAACTTCAAAGGATATTCTAAATGTATTTTATTGATGTACCCACAGGGAGATGTTATTATTCCTATGTTGGGATGTTGTTGGTGTAATTTTACATCATAGAGTAATGAGGTGAATAATCCATTGTAATTTGGGTCAATAGTACCCTAATAAATATAATAAAATATTGTTTTGTGATTTCCTAGGTGAAGTCGAACCAAACAATTTAGTGGGGACAACTTGATTAGGTTAAAATTTAGTTGAAAGAAAGAGTATAGATAGAGTAGATTTGCTTATCACTTGAACACGAAATCACACTTGTGTATAGAGAATAGGATAGAGAGAGAGATACATACCATCAAGGAGGAGGAATTCATGTTTTGGGGTTTTATCTTATACATCTTATATAGAGTAGGTTTTGTTGGGTTTCCCGGGATAAACATGAATCTATCTTGTGATTGTGTTTCTTTTAGTGATTATTCATATTATACTATTGTGAATTTGGATTAAAAATTAATGATATCTTTCTAAGAATATGAAATATTCACATTAAATCAGAGCTATCCTGAATAGAACAACTTTCATAAGGGAAACTCGCTCTCCTTACCTATTGGAAGAAATTAGGGTTTCTGCAAAACTTGGGATTTTGAATATCTTCTTGCATAGAAATATGCACCTATATATAGTGCATATATTGAGCCCTCAATCAAAGTTTTTGGATGGTGGAAACTCTGGAAAATCCAAGCCCTAGTTTGGCCCTAAACTAGAAAACTGCAGAAAACCAGAACCAGAAATTCTACAAAAATAGGAACCTCGCAAGCAAGATTTGAAGGGAGAATATTTGGGATCTCCAAAAACCAAGTGGATCAACAAAATCACCTTAGTGAAGCACGTGTCCTAGTAATTTCAGCTTTTCATTTTGAGAAATTTCAATTTTTCGTGACGTCTTGGATAGGATGGCCCCAAGCACTAACATTGAGGATAAAATAGAAGCAATTGAAACTTTTTTATCATGGAAGTATAGGATTGGTCTCATTATTAAAGAGAATTATCTTGCTAAGCATATTGAGGATGAAGTCCCAGAACCAAAAGAAGATTAATATAAGAAGAAGTACCAGAAGGACCTAATCAAGGAAATTAGGATCATTGTTGATTCTATCAAATATCACTTGATCCCTCAAGTGTCATCTAAAGAAAATCCAAAGAAAATGTATTATTTCCTCTCCATAATTTATGAGGGAAGGAACATCAACAGAAATATGAATTTGAGAGCTCAACTGAAGAGCATTAAGATGAGTAAAGGAGAATCGGTTCAATATTACTTCACAATGGTATCCTAGTTCAAGGAAAAACTAGATGATATTGGAGACTCCCTTGATGAATATGAGCTAGTCATGAATGCTCTTAATGGTATCACTAGACCTTGGAATTCATTCATACAGACTATGTGTGCTACAAAAGAAAGTATGAAGTTTGAAATTGTATGGAAAGACTGCATATAAGAGGAGGCTAGAGTAGCTAACATATAAGCATTACTTAAGGAATATGATCAAGCTCTACCCACCCATACCAAGAGAATAAAACAATAAAACTTCAAGACAAATAGTCACAAGGAGTATAGACCTCCAAAGAAGTATCAGAAGAAAAGTGACAATAGTTAGAAAAGCGACTACTCCAAATATCAATGTTACAACTATCATAATATAGAACACCTTGCCAGAGAGTTCCCACTAAATAAGAAAACCAGAAAAAGACATCAAGCTCATCTAACTAAAGATTAGGATGAAGAATAAGAAGAAATACCTCGAAATAGAAAAGAAAAATAAGAAGATGTAGAGGAATATGTATTATTCCCTGCACTCTCCGGGTCTATAACACATAGAGAAGATACATGGATTATTAGTAGTGGTTCCTCAAAGAACATGACCGGGAAGAATAAAACTCTATCAATACTTGAAGAAAAAAAATCTCCTAAGAAAGTATCATTAGGAGATGACTATCAATATCCCATCAAAGGTATTAGTGAATCAAGCTACACGCTTGAATTGGGTACCTCCATGAAGATGAATGAAGTACTATATGTACTAGGTTTGAAAAAAGAATATACTTTCCATCCTAGCACTAGATAAGAAATGATATAGAATTTATTTTATATATGGATAAGTACTCATGTTGTCCAAATGAAAAACAATTGAATACGTTGTTGTCATTGGTGAAGAAGAAGGAGGACTGTAGAAACTCAAGGCACAGCCATAGACAACCCTTATACATGAGACCACTAGATCATGTGAACTATGGAATAGAAGAATTTCTCACATCAACTACAAATAATTACCCTATGTGAGCAAGGCGGTAACATGTTACTAGATTTGAATATTGATCATGAACACTACAACAAATTTGAATTTTAAGGGCAGTTGTCTTCCACCGCCAAAAGTTACTTTTAGGGGCGGTTTTGGCTTTGGAGGTGGTATTTACAAAACCACCCCTAATAGAACTGACGCTAAAAGTTTTGAATTTTAGGAGTGGTTTTGGAAGAGAACAAAACCGCCCCTAAAAGTGAATTTTGGGGGCGGTTCTAAACCCCCCACAAAGGTGAATTTTGGGGGTGGTTCTAAACCCCCCCACAAAAGTGACTTTTGGGGGAGATTCTAAACCCTCCCCCAAAAGTCACTTTTAAGGGCGGTTATAAACCCCCCTAGTAGATACCTACGAGGGTGGTTTCGAACCCCTCTTGAAAGTATTTATTAAATAAAATTGGGGGCAGTTTTAAACCCCCCTCATAGGTACCTACAGAGGAGGTTCAAAACTCCCCCTAAAACTCTTTCAGTCTTTACAAACCTTTGGGGGTGGTTATGAACCCCCCTCATAAAATTACAAGGGGGGTTTTGAACCCCCCTCATAGTGACATATGAAGTCATATTAAAACCCTCCTCATAGCCATAAAAGATCATAATAAAACATATTTGATTTAAAACATCAATAGTGCAATCTCATTAGGGCACGAAGGAATCGAACCTTCAACCTCCTACTTTTAAAGAAGGCTCTGTACCATTGAGCTAGAACCCTTTAAGAATTGGGGAAAGGGGCAGTATTAACACCAAAATGTTTCTCCCATTGTTCCTCTATCCCAGGGATGCAAGAAACATGAAAAAAATGTTCCCTTCCCTTGAGGACAAGTATCTGTTGAGAACTGCTAATATCTCAAGCAATTAGTCATAACTCACTAATACTCTGAAAGAATCCAACTAAATTAGTAAAAAAAAGGCAGGTTCTAAAAGAATTTATGTAAAGGTCAAGCATGATTAGTTACTTGGATGCAAGATTTTATTATAATAGTCTTATAAAATCCATTAGACTCCATCCACTATATGTTTTTCCTACCACATGAATCAGACAATTAAAAACTGACAACATATGAACTAGCAACATGGACATTAAAATCAAGAAGAAACCCAATTAGAATAATTACATGTACTTGTGGGGTCTGGACATTGATTGCATGGGTCAAGATATTATATTTTTAAAACAGGGTTTTGATGATTGTAACACAATGACAAAAACATCATAGTGGCTATTATTTAACATATATTTTTATCATTTCTAGCATTTAGATTGAATTCAACAGAAACATACTTTCACACCTTCCAATCATGAACCCATCCAGCAGACACTAAGATGTCAATGGTGATCCAATTTATTATAAGGTGGTCAAATTGTATATTTACTACATTGAACACTATGCAATTGGACCAAATCCTTCAAAAATGGTATTCACCAAAGTAATGGAAATAAATAAATCACTCCAAGAAAATAGAAAAAAGCTAACATGAGATCCATGTGACTTTATCAAATGTATCATAAATCAGATATTTAATATTTTGAAACATAATTTGCAGTGAAACTATGCCTTTTCTGATTCAGGACAACGAGAATATTTTACATCTCGACAATCAATGATAGAAGAATACCATTAAGTGCTTTCTATTTTCTATAAAATAATAAGCTAAATACCCATTAAACACATATTTCATTAAATTTGGAAATATTCTATTACAAGGACTTCATCCACATTGAGTTTTTTGTAAATCTCTAAATACATATTCTATTAAATCTAGAAAAATCAACTCAAAGAACTATTCCATTAAATTTGGAAGAATTAATCCAATGAGCTATTTTCTCAATTAATATTTTTTACTTAGTTCAAGTAAAACTTTAGTATTCAACCATTCAAAAGAAAAAATTACATCTCAATTAGAACTAGATGGGTTAGTTCTAGAATTTAGAACTTCCACTAGATTGAGTTCTTTCAAAAAGAGGAAAGTCGTAGCCTTTGAATCCTTACATAATTTCTATTAATATTATTTATAGTTTGTATTAAATGTTAAGTTGATTAAATTATTTTATGGCATAATACCAACATTGTTTTTGTTATTACAACAATTATAAACATTGTCATAGTAATTATTTTTGTCTTTATTGAGTATGTTGTTTTATTTTTGGAAGTTGGCACCACTCATAATCAAAACGAGAAAATATTTTATGACTTTAAAGTCTAAGTTTTACCCTTGTAATGATTAAAATAAATTATGAATTAAAATAACAACATAATTTATTATTGTTGTTGTTGGTAGTGGTAGTGTATTAAAAACTAAGTTGATGAATGTTTACTTTATGAATAATAGATTAACGTGAGAAATTTCTTACCTATAAATTTATTTAATGATATTGATGTTAGTAAATCCTCCCTTATTTATTAATATTAATTATTTTAACAATCAAAATCAATTATGAACTAGAATAGCATTAGTGCAGTACAATTTTTTTTTCATATACAATAGGAAAGGGGGAAACCAATTGAACTAATTATTGCAAGTGTTCATTATTTATTTATGAAATATTTGAACAATGTGTTTAATTGAAAAGAGCATATTTATATTGAAAATATAGATATCTTACAATATTTATACTATCATTAATATTTTATATCATCTATTAATTTATGTTAGGGCACCGAGGAATCGAACCACCATCGTCCTGCTTGTAATGCAGGTGCTCTTCCATTGAGCTAGCACCCTTTACAACATGAGGGGAGAGGGACTATGTTAACACCTAGATTACACATTTATAATCCTCTGTGACAAATGAAAATGAAGAAATTTTTAGACTTTGATTCTTTCAAAATGATGAAATTCTTAGACTTTGATTCCTTACATAATTTCTATTAATCTTATCTATAGTTTGAATTAAATGGTAAGTTGATTAAGTTTATGTAATGAAATTAATATTGTATATGTTACTATGATAAATCAATTGAACTATAATTTTATATGGTAACTAGTACATTGTTGGTGTTGAGTTCCTATACTAGTAGAAGGTTGGCACAATTTTAGAATGACCCATTTAAAAACTATTTAATGACATAATACAAATGTGTTTGTTACTGTAGCAATTTTAATTCTCAACATAACAAGTAATATTGTATGTGTTGAGTACCATGTTTTAATATATTAGAAGGTTGACAACATTTTACAAGTGACAAGAAAAACTATTATATATTAAGTGTTACTATGCTAAGTTTATTATTTTAACGATCAAAATCAATTATACTTTAGAATAGAAATATAATTTATTTATATTACTATTATTTATATTTTCTAATATAAGTTAAGATCAATGATTATATCACGAAAAATATATTGTAGAAGATTTTTTAGATATTATTATTAAAGTTATTTAATGGCATTAATAATCAATGTGTGTTGCTATTATTATCTTGGAATTTCATTTAAATGAAATTATGTTAACTAATGTGTCTAGGTTAAGTTACCATACTAAGTCTAATTTTTTTTTGAGTAAGATGTGTTATTTTTTGGAAGTTAGAAGCACTTGATAGTGGACAAGATAAAATATTTTATGACTTAGAGTAAAATGGGTTTTATCTTAGTAATGACTAAAATAAATTATGAATTAGAGACATAATTTATTATTATTATTGGTGGTGGTGGTGGTGTATTAAAAACTAAGTTGATGAATGTTGATTTTAAGAATAACATATTTATGTGAGAATTTTTACCTATAAATGCATTTAATGATATACTTTGATCATCATTAATATTTATACTTACGTATTAAAACAAAAGTCATCAATATTTGACTGGTGAATTATTAATAATTTGTGTAAGAAATTTCTTAGATAATATAAAGTTATTTAACAACATATTAATATTGTGTTGTGACTATTATTAACTTATGTAGTATTAACATTAAATGTTAATACTTGGATATTGATTTTCGAGATTAAGCTATGTGAAATATTTTCAAACCATAATGAATTTTACATTGTTCCCCCGATGATCATGCATGGAGTTCCCACTTGGAATGTTGGTTTGAAAAACTCACTGACAACTTAATCCAAAAAATCATTCACAATGATGACAAATTGTGAAATCCTGCACTCTGAAAATGTTACTACTTTGTCTTTGTTGAGTATAAGATATTGCATTAGTACAAAGTTTACACCACTTTAAACTCTACAGAAGAAAATATAATATTAATTAGAATGCAACAGAGTAGAACAGTTAAATTTATATCAATTACAATAACAAATAATAGAGAAAAAGTCACTTCAAACCTTATTGCAAGTGCTTTACATTTATTCATAGAGGAAGTCTAGAAGATGTTTTAAGATTGATTATTGAATATGATTATGCACATTTGATATAGTGACATGTTGAGTTTTTGTAAAAAACAAATTAAAAAGTTAAAACTTGAATGGTGTTATCTAGTTCACATAAAGTACCATCACATGAATTAACATAGAAGTTGAACCAAAATTTTCATATTAGTAAATAATATAAAATTCCTCAAAAAAAGGCTTGAAGAGAATATTTGATATACAACAAACACTGAAAAGTGTTTCTTCTAGTATATTAATAACTCGTTCAAAGAGAAAATTACATTCATGAATCATCTCCACCTAATCTCCTTATATTCAGTCAAACAAATCAATTACAACTTGTACACCACATTTATTTATTGTATTATTCGTACAATCTTATTTATTTTACATCCATGCCCAAACTATGGTATTAACTAGAATAGATCCAAGTCATGTGTCATCAAGGTTTGGTACCCAATATTGTTCTAAAATTTTCCATTGTATTTCACTGAATTAGGCTTCCATCAATCAACATATACATGAACAGTCTCACTTTCATCATTTTGGAAGATATATGAGGTGGATTTTGCCATCCATATCATCTCTCCTTCATCCTCAGTTCATGATCTAACTAGCAACATCTTTCCTTTTTCAACTTCAATCATATGATTGAATATTGGATTTAGCTTGTTGCACTTGGGTCCAACATATACTAGTTCATCCATCACATTATCAAAATCTCCATCCATAATACTTACATTACATGCAATACATTACGATCTGCATTAAATCTCACATGGATTAAATTGTCTTTATGATGCAATGTATTTGACGATAATTTCTACATGAGTTAAAGCTAACATGATGTTACTACTTAATTATTGATTTTCTGGATTAAGTTATGTGAAATATTTTCAGTCCACAATGTATTTTTCATGGTTCCCGTAACGAGCATGGGTGGAGTGTCCACTCAAAACATTGGTCTGAAAAACGTTCACACAATTTAATCTAGAAAATCAATCACAATGATGACAAAATGATAAAACCAGCACACTCAAAATGTTAGTACTGTATTTATTGAGTATAAGTTAATATACTATTACAAAGTTGGCACCAGTTTAAAGTCTACACGATAAAATATAATTATGAATTTGAATGCAACATAGTAGTACAATTAAATTTCTATCAACTATAACAATGAACAATAGGGAAAATTAACTTCAAACCTTATTGCAAGTGCCTTACATTTAGTCACAAAGCAAGTCTATAAGATGTTTTAATGTGCATTCACATAAAGTATCATCACATGAATTAACATTGAATTTGAACCAAAATTTTCATATATGTAGAAAATAATATAAAATTCCTCAAAAGGTAGCTTGAAGAGAATATTTGATATACTACAAACATTGGCAACTTTTTCTTCATGTATATTAATTAGTCATTCAAAAAGCAAAATTGTAGTCATGAATCATCTCAACCTAATCTGCTTATATTTTCTCAAGCAGATCAAGTACAACTTGAGGATGAAGATTTCCACAGTTAATCATAATGACAACGAGATTTTATGGAATTAAATTGTGTGTTGAAACGTCCCCACATTTCGAGTGGACACTCCACCAATAATCAAGGGAACAAAATGAAAAGTTCAAAGTGGTATTGAAGAGAGTGAGTAAAAGATAATAATAAATAAGGTAGGGGTTTTGTACATGCATTAATAAATATAATTATGCACAATTGATATAGTGAGACGTTGTGTTGATCTAAAAGACAAATTGAAAAGTTAAAATTTGAATGGTGTTATCTAATTCGCATAAAGTATCATCACATGAATTAACAATGAACTTGAAGTGAAATTTTCACATATGTAGTAAATAATATAAAATTCCTCAAAAAGTAGCTTGAAGAATATTTATTATACTACAAACAATGAAGAAGTTTCTTCATGTATACTAAAATTCATTCAAAAAGCAAAATTACATTCATGAATCATCTCCACCTAATCTCCTTATATCTGTTCAAGCAGATCAAGTACAGCTTGTACACCAAATTTATTTATCTTGGTCTTCCTGCAATCTTCTTTGTTTTGCATCCATGCCCAAACTATGGTATTAATTGGAATAGATCCAAGTTATGTGTCATCATGATTTGGTACCCAATATTGTTCTAAAAAATTCTCTTGTATTTCCCTGAGCTAGGCTATCACCAATCAATCTTTACATGAAGGGTCTCATTGTCATCATCCTGGAAGATATCTGAGGTAGCTTTTGCCATCCAAATCATCTCTCCTTCATCCTCATTTCCTAATCTAACAAGAAACATCTTTCATTTCTCAACATCAATTCTAGGATCGAATGTTGGCTTTGGCTTATTGCACTTGGGTCCAACATATATTGGTTCATTTGTCACATTATCAAAATCCCCATCCATAATACTTGATATTGCATGGAGTGCATTACCATCAATGTTAACATTTTTCCTTGTCTTGGGACAAAAATAATTAGAAGAAGAATCACTTTCATCCAAGGGCGTATGGTCATTATAGATTCCATCTAATGCATCAATAACACTTTTCCAATACTCTAGTTTTTTATTCCATTCCTTTGTGACAATTGGTGAATTATCATTGCCAATAGTCTTTTTCCACATTTTTATGTATGATGTTATCCATTCCTTTAGTTCTTTTAAATAAACATCATTGCCTTTGGGATGTAAGAAATATGGCTTCCCTATGGGCAATATAGGTCGACCTTCATCATCTATATTCCACAACTCAACTGGTTCTGACCACTTAATGTCTTTGATAGATTCTTTATACCTCATAACCGGAACATCATTGAGTACAATAAATTGGAAGTATTGGACATTAAGATGTCCAACTAGTGAATTTTTCCCCTCCTTGATGTACCCATTAAGAAAAATTTTGAAGTCATACATTTTGTCAATAATTTTAGGTGGAAACACCTATTTTGCTTCTATTGTGCGATATGTATCCATCATCTCACGAAAAGAATATATATCTTTAATTTTCAAGTTGGAATACATTCTTTCTTAGGTTCCATCTATGTCTTCATGGGTGTGCCCCACAAGAAAGAACCCAACCTCAATAGTCAGTGAAGACACCAAGTGTAGTTAATAGTGATAGAAACATGAAAACATAATGATTCTTATTATCACTAGCTGCATTGTCCAACTGTAGCAATAAATGTGGAGGAAGAGGTTTATAATCAATATTTTGATTTTTTGAGCTTCCATTTAAAGATAGGAAAGCATCCTTGTACACTCTACATTTTGAGTAAATAGATTTTTGAAATAATGCATTTGAAACTGTGTTTCTTGAACTTCCACTCTCATAAAGAAAATCACCATACATATCAAGGTGTGGTTCTTCAAGGTCCCTCAAGAACTTTGCAAGAGATGTAATGGTAAAATGTGATCCCATGTGTACAGATGATAGGGAGAAATGACCAAAACCTCTTGTGCTATTCCCATGTGTTAGCATACATGTCAACGACAAACTGAAGTTTGTTCTTGTAACAGATTTTGATTTTACACGTAATTCCTTTTCACCTAACATTTCACCCTCAACAATGTCATACTCACAAACATTAACTATGATCCCTTTGGCAATGCACATGCTTGTTCCTATGCATTCATGTGTAAGAGAAACCTTTTTACATGTGAATGTAATCCTATCTTGGGGAGTATTTATTGGATTATCATGCCAATGAGTTTCCAAATCTGATTCTAGCCAAATCTCATAAGATCCCAATGCACCCCCTAGTGTATTCTCAAATACTATTGGATGTGGCAAGAGAGCATCATGTTTTAACACCTTCTCAATGTTAACCACTATGGATCATTTATTTACCATCCTTCCATGCACCTTATGACCAATATTTGTATTGAATATGGAACTTTCACCCACCTTCATTCCACATTGCGAAATATCTACCTTGTCTCCAATAGAAAATGTAGAAGAGGCATTTGCACCTATACAACAAATTAGTAAACAAACTTAGTATTTTCTCAAAAATACAAGCAATGTACTCTAAAAAACACTTAACATGTGCTTCAATATTTTGATTTACCTTTGTTATGCCTTAAATCTATGATATTCCATGGATGTAAGTCCCCTTCATCAACATCTTCCACAATCAAATATGGTTAAATGACATAAATTATCAAAACCATAATTGAATTACATTAAGCATTTCTCCACCATAATGAGTTGTAGTCTCTGTAGATTCAACCCTTCCTATTCCAATAACTTGACCATTAATTAGGAGGTCAACATAGTCCCCTCTTGTCAAAATTATATTTTCCATTGTAACTCCTCCCAATTTTTGTAACACATTTGAATTGTAGTTTGTAATTAAGGTTAAACCATATGAAGTGTATGTTCAAAAAAGTAACATAGTTGTAATAATTCAAATCTAGCTGAAGTTAGCTTTAGTCCTTAAATCATTATACGATGAGTGAAATCTAATGTGTTAGCTTTCATAATGTAGTTTTCATCTAACACAACCATGTTGTCAGCAATCATAAGATAGTTTTCCATCTAACACAACCACATTGTCGTCAAATACATTACACTATGATGGAAATCTAGTTGGAGTTAGCATTCCTCCTAACAAAATGGCACGATGAGTAAAAGCTCATGTGTGTTAGGTCAATACACCATGATGAAAATATAGCTGGAATTAGTTTTCTATCTAACACAACCACATTGTCACATTGCACTGTGATGGAAATCTAGCTGAAGTTAGCTTTCGACCTTAAATCCTTGCATGGTGAGTGAAATCTAATGTGTGTTAGATTTCATAATGTAGTTTTCTATTTAGCATAACCACATTGTAATCAATCAAGATGCACTATGTTGGAAATCTAGGTACAGTTAGCTTTCATTCTTAAAATGTTGCATAGTGAGTAATAGCTAATGTGTGTTAGCTTTCATAAGGTATTTTTCCATCTAACATAGCCACATTGTCATCAAATACAATACACCATGATGCAAATCTAGTAGGAGTTAGATTTCCTTCTAAAAACATGGCATGATGAGTGAAAGCTAATGTGTGTTAGCTTTCATAAGATAGTTTTTCATCTAACACAACCATATCGTTATCGATCACATTGCACCGTGATGGAAATCTAGCTGGAGTTAGCTTTCGTCCTTAAATCATTGCATGGTGAGTGAAGTCTAATGTGTGCTAGCTTTCATAATGTATTTTTCCATACAGCACAACGACATTGTCCTCAATCACAATGCACCATATGGAAATCTAGCTAGAGTTAGCTTTCATGCTTAAAACATTGCATGGTGATTAAAGCTAATGTATGTTAGATTTCATAAGGTAGTTTTCCATTTAACATAGCCACATTGTTATCAAATACATTACACCATGATGGAAATCTAGCTGGAGTTAGTTTTCCTTCTAACAACATGACACTATAAGGAAAAACTTATGTGTGTTACCTGATTACACCATGATAGAAATCTAGCTAGAGTTAGCTTTCATTTTAACAACATGACACGTTGAGTGAAAGCTAATGTGTGTTAGCTTTCATAAGGTAATTTTCCATGTAACATAGCCACATAGTCATCAATCACATTGCACTGTGCTGTAAATATAGCTGGAGTTAGCTTTCATCCTTAAATCGTTGCACGGTGAGTGAAATTTAATGTTGTAAGATTTCATAATGTATTTTTCCATCTAGAACAACCACATTATCATCAATCACAATGCACCATGATCGAAATCTATCTGGAATTAGCTTTCGTTCTTAAAACATTGCACGGTGAGTAAAGCTAATGTTTGTTAGCCTTCATAAGGTAGATTTCCACCTAACACAAGCACAGGTTCATCAAATACATTACACCTTGATGGAATTATATCTGGAGTTAGTTTTCCTTCTAACAACATGGCACTATAAGGAAAATTTTATGTGTGTTAGCTCAGTACACCATGATGGAAATCTAACTAGAGTTAGATTTCCTTTTAAAAACATGGTACAATGAGTGAAAGCTAATGTGTATTAACTTTCATAAGGTATTTTTCCATGTAACACAACCACATTGTCATCAATCACATTGTGCTGTGTTGAAAATCTTGATGAAGTTAGCTTTTATCCTTAAATCGTTGCATGGTGAGTGAAACCTAATGTGTGTAAGCTTTCATAGTGTATTTTTTCATCTAGCACAACCACATTGTCATCAATAACAATGCACCATGATGGAAATCTAGTTGGAGTTAGTTTCCATTCTTAAAACATTACACAGTGAGTAAAACCTAATGTTTGTTAGCTTTCATAAAGTAGTTATCTATCTAATACAGCTACATTGTCATCAAATACATGACACCATGATGGAAATCTAGCTAAAGTTAGCTTTCCTTCTAACATGGCACTATGAGTGAAAGCTTATGTGTGTTATCTCATTACACCATTATGAAAATCTAGCTGGAGTTAGCTTTCTTTTTAACAACATGGCAGGATAAGTGAAAGCTAATGTGTGTTAGCTTTCATAAGGTAGCTTTCTATATAACACAACCACATTATCGCATTGCACCCATGATGAAAATCTAGATGGAGCCAGCTTTCAATCTTAAATCGTTGTACGGTGAGTGAAATCTGATGTGTGTTAGCTTTCAAAATGTAGTTTTTCATTTCACATAACCATATTGTCATCAATCAAAATGCACCATGTTGGAAATCTAGATAGAGTTAGCTTTCATTCTTAAAACGTTGCATGATGAGTAATATCTAATCTGTGTTAGCTTTCGTAAGGTATTTTTCCATCTAGCACAGCCACATTGTCATCAAATACATTACACCAAGATGCAAATCTAGCTAGAGTTAGCTTTCCTTCTAACAACATGGCACGATGAGTGAAGTTAATGTGTGTTATCTTTCATAAGGTAGTTTCCATTTAACACAACCACATCGTCATTGATCACATTGCACCATGATGGAAATATAGCTGGAGTTGTCTTTCAACCTTAAATCATTGCATGATGAGTGAAATCTAATGTGTGTTAGCTTTCATAATGTAGTTTTCCATCTAGCACAACCACATTGTCATCAATCACAATGCACCATGATGGAAATTTATCTAGAGTTAGCTTTTGTTCTTAAAACATTGCACGGTCAGTAAAGCTAATGTCTGTTAGCTTTAATAAGGTAGTTTTCCATCTAACACAGCCAAATTATTATCAAATACATTACACCGTGATGAAAATCTAACTAGATTTAGCTTTCCTTCTAACAGCATGGAACTATAAGGGAAAGCTTATTTGTGTTAGCTTATTACACCATGATGAAAATATAGCTGGAGTTAGTTTTTATTTTAACAACATGACACGATGAGTGAAATCTAATGTGTATCAGCTTTCACAAGCTAGGTTTCCATGTAACACAACCACATTGTCATCAAGCACATTGCAGCGTGTTGTAAATCTATATGGAGTTAGCTTTCATCCTTAAACCATTGCACAATGACTGCAATCTAATGTGTGTAAGCTTTCATAGTGTATTTTTCCATCTAGCACAACCACATTGTCATCAATCATAATGCACAATGATGGAAATCTAGCTGGAGTTAGCTTTCATTCTTAAAAATTTGCAGGGTGAGTAAAGATATTGTATATTATCCTTCATAAGGTAGTTTTCCATCTAATAGAGCCACATTGTCATCAAATACATTACACCATGATGGAAATCTAGCTAGAGTTAGCTTTCATTCTAACAACATGGCACTATAAGGGAAATTTTATGTGTGTTAGCTCATTACACCATGATGAAAATCTAGCTGGAGTTAGCTTTCCTTTTAACAACATGGCACGATGAGTGAAATCTAATGTGTGTTAATTTTGATAAGGTATTTTTCCATGTAACAAAACCACATTGTCATCAATCACATTGCGTTGTGTTGCAAATATAGCTGAAGTTAGATTTCATCCTTAAATCGTTGCACTATGAGTGAAATCTAATGTGTGTAAGCTTTCATAGTATAGTTTTTCATATAGCACAACCACATTGTCATCAATCACAATGCACCATGATGGTACTCTAGCTGTCATTAGATTTCGTTCTTAAAACCTTGCATAGTGAGTAAAAGCTAATGTGTGTTATCTTTCATAAGGTATCTTTCCATATAACACTACCACATTGTCATCAAATTCATTACACCATGATGGAAATCTAACTGGATTTATATTTCCTTCTAACATGGCACTATGAGTGAAAGCTTATGTGTGTTAGCTCATTACACCATTACGGAAATATAGATGGAGTTAGCTTTCTTTTTAACAACATCACACGATGAGTGAAAGCTAATGTGTGTCATCTGTCATAATGTATTTTTCCATCTAACACAACCACATTGCCAAATTGCACTGCGATGGAAATCTAGCTGGAGTTAGATTTCAACCTCAAATCATTGCACGGTGAGTGAAATCTAATATGTGTTATCTTTCATAATGTAGTTTTTCTTTTAGCACAACCACATTGTCATCAATCAAAATGCACCATGTTGGAAATCTATCTAGAGTTAGATTTCATTCTTAAAACATTGCATGGTGAGTAATAGCTAATGTGTGTTATCTTTCGTAAGGTAGTTTTTCATCTAACACAACCACATTGTCATCAAATACATTACACCATGATGGAAATCTGGTTGGAGTTAGCTTTCCTTTTAACAACATGGCACAATGAGTGAAAGCTAATGTGTGTTAGCTTTTATAAGGTAGTTTTCCATATAACACAACCACATTGTCATTGATCGCATTGCACTGTGATGGAAATCTAACTGGAGTTAGCTTTCATCCTTAAATCATTGCACGGTGAGTGAAATCTAATGTGTTTTAGCATTCATAATTTAGTTTTCCATCTAGCACAACCACATTATCATCAATCACAATGCACCATGATGGACATCTAGCTAGAGTTAGCTTTCTTTCTTAATACATTGCACGGTGAGTAAAACTAATGTTTGTTATCCTTCATAAGGTAGTTTTCCATCTAACACAGTCACATTTTCATCAAATACATTACAACATGATGGAAATCTAGCTGGAGCTATCTTTCCTTCTAACAACATGGCACTATAAGGGAAATCTTATGTGTGTTATCTCATTACATTATGATGGAAATTTAGCTGGAGTTAGCTTTCATTTTAACAACATGGCACAATGAGTGAAAGCTAATGTGTGTTAGTTTTCATAAGGTAGTTTTCCATGTAAACAACAACATTGTCATCAATCATATTGAGCCACATTGGAAATCTAGCTGAAGTTATCTTTCATCCTTAAATTGTTGCATGGTGAATGAAATCTAATGTGTGTAAGCTTTCATAGTGTAGTTTTCCATCTAGCACGGCGACATTGTCATCAATCATAATGCACCATGATGAAAATCTAGCTGAAGTTAGCTTTTGTTCTTAAAACATTGCACGATGAGTAAAATCTAATGTGTTTTAGTTTTCATAAGGTAGCTTTCCATATAACACTGCCACACTGTCATCAAATACATTAAACCATGATGGAAATCTAGTTGGAGTTAGATTTCCTTCTAACATGGAACTATGAGTGAAATATTATGTGTGTTAGCTCATTACACCATTATGAAAAGCTTATGTGTGTTATCTCTTTGAAATAGGGTGTAAAAAAAATCTCATTGAACTCATGGTTTTGTTTTGGTCTCACAACAATGGTATACAAGGTAAGAAACCTCAACATAATACTCTGCAAGTCCAACCTAAACTCCTACCACCAAAATGAATGACCAAAACCATCACATTAAACTTTGACATGTTGGCAATTATACCCTTCACAGTGGATGTGTGTGGATCCATTCGTATCTAACCAATATTCATCATTGTTAGTATCATTGTTTTGATGATGATTGTCATTGTCATCATCATGGCATCATCATCATCATCATCATCCTTATCCTTTTCATTGTCATGGCAATGATAACGCTTGGAACTAAAACTAGTAGAATTAAGCAGGTTTGGAGTCTAGCCAATTCTCATTCTAAATGAAGATTGCAAGCCAAGATGGAGAAAAAAAATGTTATAGAAACTAGATTCAGTTACACAATATTCTATACTCACTGGAATTGTTGTAATATATAATTTTCCTCTTTTAAAAGAATCATTAAAATGTAGTCAAAGCCAATCCATCGTTATATTTTTCATTAAGTATATTTTTCAGGGTCAATATGTGCTAAAAATTGTTTGTCAACTAGTGAAGAATTTATAGAGTTTAAGAAAATATTGGATAATATTTATGTTGATAAAGAGTAGTGATCCTTTCTCATAATAATGTACACTCTACAACCTACAACCTTACACATTATCTAGTTTCATATCATCTCCCACCACTATCCACTATGACTATAGGGGATGAATCCCCCAACCGCTCTGTATTTTAGTTTAAGATAAAGTTTTTTATCTTAGTTGTGAGGATCAATCTTCGGTGATTAAAGAAATATTGGAACTTAGAGCCCTAGATTCATGGTGAGGATGGTTGAATAATATGGTGGGAAATCTCTAAATGCTCAACACAAATCAAACTCACTCTACTAAGAAAATAACAATAGTGGGTTAGAGATCCAATTAAAAAAAATGTATTGTGGATAGGATTTTGGACTTACATCATTCACATGCCCTTTAAGGTTACAATGCAAAAGGACACCTAATCAAGCTCCTAATACCACAATACCTCTAGATATGGGACTTTTCTATGGGGACTATACTATTCCACTCTAGTCCTTAGTGCCTCCAGTTGTTATATATATGGTTTCTTATAAAAATAAATTGTAAAATATTAGGGCTTGGCTGAGCCCAATATTTACATTTATTGTCTTTGCAAGTCCACCATATCCAACCACAATTCATAACCAAATCTAGTGTTGAAAGAGTTCATCTCATGGCCACTATGGTATATAATGTGCACAATGTGTTGATATAATAAAGAACACACATGTATGTAAACAAAAGTTTAGACATTCCCACAATCGATGTGGGATAGAGACATAAAGGGTGTTAAAGGCAATATGAAGCCTAAAGATTAATGTGCATCCAAAAGTAAAAAAATTTGGATCCTGATGATAGGATCAACAACAATGTTTTATAGATGCATCAGGAGAGGCTTCAAGGGCTTATCATCCAGGTGCTCTAATCGTTGATATTGTGATGGAGCATCATTTGTCGATGACCAAATCGAGTCTATGAGGCCTATACACATCCGTTGGAAATTTCATAGCTCAATTATGTTGCTCAGTTTTAGATCTAGGTCTTGAGACCAATTATCCATGTGTCCTTCAATGACTCTTTTATGCAAGTTAAAGCTCACCATAAAATCCAATCCAAGGCTCATATTTATCTTTATGTGAATTTAATCATACATTTAGTTGTAGTTTTTTTTGTTATGAATGGGCATGCTTCCTTTCTGAGTGAATCAAGAGCTAGTTTGGTTTTGAGTGATTGGTTCGTTTGAAAGTTGGTTCCTTTGTATGGCCTTCCAATGGCTAGGGGACACCACTATAAATAAAAAAAACAAAGGAAAAATGTCCCAACTACACTTTGGGTTACTTCATTAGGGTCCATGGGCTCAAACCTTCGATAACCATTCATGATTTCTATAAAGGTGATCCCTTTAGTCAACACTAGCCCAATGTTTCCTTTTATAGATTACTTATTTCAAAGAGAAAATTAATCCATCACACTCAATTCATTCTCCATGAGCTCAAAGCCTCAAAGTTGTAGCATGCAACATTGCAATGTGGATTGCCAAGTTAGGTGGTCACAAACAGACTACCTTGCTTTCACAGTTTTTGCAAAGCTAACTTTTGTCTCACATGGATATTGGAGTGAGGAGCATTCTACGTTGTGCATCATATTTTACATTATTGTTGTATTATAAGAGGGTGTTCTATTTTATATTAGGAGGGTGAGCTGAAATTCATCAGTCTAATTATTGTTCCAAAATAGCACAGAGGTATTTCCTTAGTTGTGCCTCCTTGCATGAATGATAGCTAAGCTAATAACCAAGTGATGCATGCATCCTTATCCTATGTGACTGTTGTTTCCCTCCTGCTTGCACGAGTCAGAAAATAACATTGAAGCCAACTTTTAGTTAACTATGTTTTGTTCTAGGTGTCACTTCTACTTTGTGCAATGAACTGTAAGTACCACCTAGCTACACCCTCAAATCATGCCTTTTAATCCTTTTTAAGGCGCCCTTTTCTACAAACTCACCATGATTGATATTTTCTTCATAATTCTTTAATGCCTTTTCATCTTTGAGCTCTAACTGTGCATATATTTCACCAGGGCATGGTCTTGACATGTTTGTAAATTCCTCTCTTGACAGCCCTGAATTGTATCCCTATATTTGTTGATTAGGATAATGAATAATTACTTGTCGCTCTATTGTTTGTCCCTGGTAAAGTTGATAAAACATTTCTCAAGGTAATGTGCTCCATCTCTAGTCCACTCACAAGATGAATCCTACCAGTGCCCTCAACAAAGATGCCCTGTGGGTCAAGTTGTTTTATCAAAATTAAAAAGTGAGCTTATCACGGTGTTGGAGTATCAGTTTGAAAAGTGGGTTGTAGTTTATCTCATTGTTTAAACAAAGAGAAATGCCATAATACATACAAGCCGAAACCAACATGGGACATGGAAACAAGTCTACTAAGTTACTAACATCTCAAAGGTGGCCTACAAATATGGTTCAGACTAGAGAGAGTGATACATTAGTCATTTTGTTGACCTTGAAACCTGTCAACAGTTGTCACCTTGCTCAAAGATCTAATGAGAGGATTAGGCATGCCTTTGTTTGATCATATTGGGAATCAAGTTCCTTTGAACATTGTAAGCAGTCAAGATTGATATTTTGCTGGTAGGGTAGCCTAGTAATCACATTTACGTATAGACATTCACCACATATTCTTATTCACCAAGTTTTTGATGCAAAAACTAGGGAAAATAGTGTTAGAATATAATCCGTTAGGGTTATATAATGTAAATAAATAAATAAATAAATAGTAGGAAGCCAAACAGGCTGAGCGGAAGGTGAAACCCAACCGCCATGTGATTTGTATAAATATAGGCATTTGCATTGGAATAATAATCAATTGGGAGTTATTACAAACAAGTGGTATCAGAGCAGGGATATCTGCCATAACTCCTGCTTCATTTATGCTCATTCCTGGCATTCTGCTTGCCAGTCCAGTCCATTGCCTGACTGCTCCATCAGTCTGCCAATGGCATGAGAAACCCAGCCTACGTGCCCTCAATTTTACTGTTTTTCATTACAAATGAATTAACGCTCATAATTTTGGTGTATACCTATTAGTGTATACCTAAACCTAATTTTTTAGCTGAATGAGTCGCCCTCCTCCTCTTGCATGTTGAGTTTGAGGCTGCGTTAAGATTGCAGTGAGCCTGCATCTAATTTTTTTTGTGCTGTGACCTGCTAGTGTATTAAAGACTGTTGTGTATTTGCTGCCTGCGTTGTATGCTGAAGACTAGCGTTGGAGGGGTTGTGAAGAGCCCGCGTTGTGATGCTGCTGTGTTGAAGATTAAAGACTGGTGACTGTAAATACTGTTGGTTGATATATATTGATATATATTGCTGCGACCCATTTACTTTCATATTTTGTGAAATGTGAGAGCATGCTCCATTTTCTTCATTTTATTGACCCAGTCCTCTTTTAGCGTAGTCCGTTGATCGAATATTTGGACCCAAAAACCCCTACCTTGCAGAAACCAACATCGTGTGTTCAATTCTCAGCAAGTCTTCGTCTCCTCCAGAGACAAACGATGCGTGCGAGTGTATCTGCAATAGCAGGTAGTTTCAAGCGAGTGTATCTGCCTTGTTTCAAGCGAACTGCGTGTATCATGACATCTCCATCAAAGAGATGATGTCCAGAAGAAGGCTCAAACCTCGGATTCGCTCCGTTGTGGAGATAAACGCCTTCCAGAAATTCTGGGATTCTTCCCTCTACTTGCAGCTCGTGCTATACAGGGGTCTTGCAAACTGCTACAGTTTATCCAAATGACGTCTGAAATCTCTAGCATTGGAAAGCCTGCTTTCCAGTGAATGATTACTAGTTGTACATTGCTTGACAAATCTAGCACAAGCACACATCCTGAGAAGTTGTTATGTTATTGAAAATTAGAGCAATATTTGATGTGATACGAGCCAAATTTCTGTACAATTGGGAGGGTCACTACATGCCTGTGAGATCCCTTGTTTTTTTTTCCCGTCCGTTCTAGGGTTTAAAGTTTGTGCTATCATTCGAAGAGCATTTCCAGTTCTAAGAACGTGGAGGTGAAGACGTGATAAGTGTATGCTGGAGAGTGCTGATATTTTTGGTACTGCTGTGACCGAGTTCACGATTGATATTACCAATTGCATGAAGCCAGTTCATGCCCTCTTTTTGCTAGTGACTGATATATAGTGCTTGCTGCGTTGAAGACTGCTGAAGACTCTGTTTTATGATGAATTATTTTGTATTAAATAAGCCTATGTATGACTGATATATTTTGATATATTTTGCATTGACTGATATATTTGTTATAAACTAGCATTGTATTCACCTTGGAAGAGACTGTAGACCTGCAAGGTTATTATTTTTGAATTCTCTTTGAAAATTACACTTACAGTTGTAATAATGCAATCTATAGCATCTATAGTCGGTGCCACTCTCACCGGAAAAGACACCTATTCAGAATGGTGGAGGAAGATCAAATCTGCCTTCATCTACAATGACCTTTGGGACGGCATTTGTGAAGGCTGCACAATAGAGACAGAAGCTGGAAAGTCCATAACCATAGACCCAAGACCTCCAGAATCAGAGAAAGAGAAGGCCATTTGGAGAACAAAAGACAAGAAAGCCTTAGCTGTAATCACTGCCACTGTCAGTGAAGAGGTGAGCCAGCACATATTGCCTACAAAATCATGTTTTGAAGCATTAAAAACATTAAAAGAACTGTATGATTCACACAATGAAATGGAAGTTATTCAACTAATGTTAAAATTATTCAGTCTTGAAGTAAAAGACAATGATCCTATGTTAGTTGCCTCTGAAATCAAAGCCATCATGCACAAGATTCAAGCCTCTGGTATGACACCAGATCTTCCTCTTGTAGCATATGTAAAATCTTTGTATCCTACTCACTCCAACTATCTTGAGTCATTGCAAGCTAGTGACAAGTTCAAATCACTAACATTTGACACCCTGGTAGAAAAGATAGCTGATAGAGAGAAAGCCTTTGGTAATAAGACAACTGAGCCTACTGGAGAATCACTTTGCTTTTCTCAAAAAGCAAAGAACCACGCCAAAGACCAATCCAAATATCATCCCAAAGGAGAAAGCAGCAAGAGAGGCAGAGGAAGAAGAAGCTTCAGAGGCAGAGGGGGCAGAAATAACTTCACCAAAAGATCAGATTTGCAGTGCAAGCGTTGTGGAAAGACTGGGCACACATCAGATCAGTGTTGGGCTTCATGGGACTCCATCAAAGACAAGCACAACCAAAATAAAGATGATAATAAACATCAATATGCTAGTAAATCTTCTAATTATGCTCATTGTATTGTTGCAAATTGTAATCTTGGAATTAATGAAATGACTTCTCTTTCATCTTATAAAGATTGTTGGCTGCTTGATACTGGTGCAACATCACATATGACAGTTAGAAAAGACTGTTTTGAAGAACTGAATGAAACAATAGATGGCATAGTTTACTTTGCAGATAAGTCAAGTATTAAACCAAAGGGAATGGGCACCATTCGACTGAATATGCCTGGATTTCCTGATTTCTTGTTGAAGAACGTTCTCTATCTTCTAGAGTTGCAGAGAAGCTTGCTGTCCATGGTGGAGATTCGACAGCAAGGCCATTCCATCCACGTGTTTGATGGAATCGTTGAAATAATAAATTCCTCTGACAACCAAGTCATCATGACTGGATACGAAGATGGAAAGCTGCTAAAGCTCAAGGGTTCATCTGCAATATTTCAGAACTATGCCTACCTCTCTCAGCATGGAGAAGGTAATATGTCATCTAGTTCATTGTGGCATGCAATATTTGGTGATCTAAATTATAACAGTCTTCGTTTGTTGAGAAATAATGGTGTATTTGGCTTTCCCACCATTCCTAAAGAGAAGAATAAATGAGATGCATGTATTTTAGGGAAACATAGTAAGATGCCATTCCATGAATCTAATTTCAGAGCAAGTAGGAAATTAGAGTTAGTACATTCTGATTTGTGTGGCCCAATGCCAACTCCTTCAGCAAATGGGAACAAGTATTTTATGACATTTTTTGATGACTACTCAAGAATGTGCTAGACATACTGTTTAAAGACAAAATCAGAAGCATTTCAAACATTCAAAGACTTTCATGCATTGATTGAAAAACAAGCACAATAAAAAATTGGTACACTTCGTACTGATAATGGAAAAGAATACACTTCAAATGATTTTGAAGCTTATCTTCGTCAACATGGAATTGCACATCAGACTACCGTTCCCTATAATCCTCAACAAAACGGTGTAGCAGAGAGAAATAATAGAACCATATTGAATATGGTTCGCTCAATGATGTTTTTCAAAAATGTAAAACTAATGTTTTGGGGTGATGCAGTAAAATGTGCAGCATATTTGAGAAATAGAAGTCCATCAAATGCACTTGATAACAAGACTCCACATGAAATGTGGTTTGGCCATCTCCCTTCAGTTAGGCATCTCAGAGTTTTTGGTTCCACCTGTTATGCCTTGATTTCGAAGGAGCAAAGAAACAAGCTTGGTGCTTGAAGCAGAAAGTGCATTTTCCTAGGGTACGAAGAATACTCCAACGCATACCGTTTGTATGATGAGGTAAACAAGAAATTTGTTATTTCCAGAGATGTCATTTTTCTTGAAACTAATAAAAATGACCAGTCCATTGAGAGACAGCTTGATCATCTAGAAAATTATCCTCATCCAAAGAACTATTATGAAAATGAATATGAAATTCCAAATATTGAAGGGGGGATTCCTATTCTGGATCAACCTTTGGAATTTCCATATGAAGCACCAACTCCCCCGCATGAAGAAGTTTCTGCTACTTCACTAGAACAAGAGGTTCAACTGGATGATGTGATTGAGAGAATTGAAAGAATATCAATCAATGATGAAGCACCACCAGCTGATCAACCAGGACCATCACGGAAGATTCCTAAATGGGCCACAAAGACACTTGAAAGTGTCCATCCAGATGAAGTTGGAAAGATGGGAACGAGAAGTTTGAAAAGACAAGAAGATGGAGGAGGAGCAGATAATTCAGGTGATGACATGGATATATCATTTGATTGTGAATTTAATTTATCTGCTAACTTTGAACCAACTTCCTTTGAAGAAGCTTCTACTCATGTTGAGTGGAAAGAAGCTATGCAAAATGAGTATGATGCACTCATAAAGAATGGAACTTGGAAGCTGGTTGACCCTCCAGTTGGAACCAAACCAATTGGCTGCAAGTGGGTGTACAAGAACAAATACAAACCAGATGGCTCACTTGAAAAGCATAAAGCA
>LPNX010350265.1:15581-54433 GCA_001517045.1 Pseudotsuga menziesii | reverse complement strand
CAACAACTAGACCAGATATTTCTTATGTTGTTGGCATACTTTCAAGGTTCATGCATAAACATTGTGAAGGACACTGGTCAGCTGCAAAGAGGGTTCTAAGATACTTGAAGGAGACTCAAGACGTTGGAATCAAGTACTCTAAAGTGGATGACTTCAAACTTATTGGGTACTCAGACTCAGATTTTGATGGTGATAAGGAGATAGGAGTATCAACTTCTGGATACACTATGAGTCTTGGATCAGCAGCTGTCTCATGGATATCACGCAAACAATCAGTTCCGGCAGATTCAACAATAGAAGCAGAATATGTGGCTACAGCTGAAGCAACGAAAGAAATAGTATGGCTCAGGAAGATACTTGAATATTTGCAAGAAAAACAAGAGAACTCCACTCCATTACTAGTCGTCAATACTTCTGCAATCAAGCTAGCTAAGAATCCTAGATTCCATGATCGAACCAAACACATCAACACAAAGTATCATTTGATTTGACATCATGTAGAAGCCAAGACAGTCCATCTTCGACATTGTTCCACAAATGATCAAGTTGCAGACATCTTCACCAAAGCGCTTGGACGAGAAAAGTTTGAAAGGTTCAGAAACATGCTCGGACTTACGAACACCCCTTCGGATTAAGAGGGGTATTGTTAGAATATAATCCGTTAGGGTTATATAATGTAAATAAATAAATAGTAGGAAGCCAAACAGGCTGAGCAGAAGGTGAAACCCAACCGCCATGTGATTTGTATAAATATAGGCATTTGCATTGGAATAATAATCAATTGGGAGTTATTACCAACAAATAGCATATTCATCCATACCATGGTGATCAGGGACATCTACAAGCTGATATCCTTAGAAAAAACCTGATTTGTAAGATGAAACATCTGCTCTTTTTGCACATATGAAAAATCACCTAATGCTTGTATCTCTAGTTATAGCGTTTTATTAAACTGGTTTTTGCTCTACCTTGTGTATTGAGTTCTACATAGGGTATTGCTATGCCAAAAAAACCTTGTGAACCAACTCGAGTTCATGTCATTGTACTTCTAGAAATCCATGTTCTTAACTACTGGTTGTAACTGATGATTATCACCATTCAATATGCAATGTTTGAGCATTGCATACTTGTCTTCTTGTCTTTGTAATAACATAGGTGTGAATGTTTCCTTAAATGATAGAACATGATAAAATGCCATTAATAATGGCCTTTGCAACTTAGAACTATGTCAAAAACTAACTTCATTTAAATTTGCAACAAAAAGCATAAAAACTTGTGATATTGGCGTAGCTTCAACCATTTATGTGGAGAAATTCTTACCATCATTCCACGATAGGCATGTATGAAAAGGATTTGAAACTAACACATATTTTGACATATAAACCAAGATGGGGAGAAGGATATGCTTAGATATGTAAACTAACACATATTTAATTATTTGTTGCTCAGTTCCACTTGAAGAATTTGTTTTTGTGTCTAGAAATTTATTTGTTTTAGAATTCTCCTGTGAAAATTGTACAATTACACAGAAGCAATCTTAAACCTGTTGTGCTTATCCAAAGTTAATTATACCTGGCTTCAGTGAGATTCTACACTAACATTGCATTGTTTCCTACTCCATTGCAATTAAGGAATATGCATAATCCTTATTTGGAATCAAAAATTCAGAAGAGAGCATATTTAAAATAGGTTGTTGGCACAACACAGATCAGGGGGTTCATTGGCTGACAACATGGTGCCCTCAATTGAAAATAAGAAACCTAAATACCATTCTATTGAAGATTCCTAAGAATAATAAAACAAGAGAGTAGCGTAAAGACATGTAATTTTGCTTCCCTTTTCAAAATTTCATGGGTTCATGCAAATGAGGAAATGGACCTACACATCAATGGTTGATTACCATAGCAATATGCTGACATAGTCTGTGGGGATGAACATACAACCAAATCCATAAGAAATAATCCCCACAATACTCAGTTGAGGTCTCCATAAAAAAATACTGCCCTAAAGCAAACTCTGAATGGGCCTAAGAAACCCTGAATAGTAGAACCCTTACAGCTAAACAATTCTAAGTCCATATTTAGAACATCTAGGTGAAGCACTAGGAAGGAAACCTACAAGGTCGTGAGTTCCATGCACTCCTACTTTGTTTATAAACTAATAGTGTTTGCACTAAATATGCTTGTTTTGTTGTAGGTACCCCAACCTAACTAAATCCAAAACAAAATTGAGCCACATCAACCATGGATCCTTCGTAAACCACACATACTGTTGCATTACCTCATTCCTTATTCTACTTGTAGAGAACTTGTAATCAAGTGAAACCCTGGCCATATATAATATGCAATACATGCAATAACACATAATGACAATGAACCTGCTTACAACATGTCATTATTTTCCATGATCCATAGCTACCGAAAACCAAATCACAAAAATAAAAAGCATGCAATACTTCCATAATAAAGACAAATACATTAGCAACATCATAGAATAAACCATAGAGTGATCACATATCATCAGCATATGAATCAGGAGTAATGGACTCTCAACTAGCAACCTTTTCCAGTACTTTGACCATAATGCACACTACAAGGACACCCTAAAACTGCCTATTATTCTATTTTTGTGGAGGCAAAGCTTTTTAATTATTGGATTTTAAATAAGGGGATATGCTTCGTTGTGACACTTCGCGATCGATCTAATGTTTACAAGTTTTTGTGTAAACATCTAGTGACTCCAAAGTTGAAGTTAACATCTAAAAATGGCAATGTTATTGGAAAGAGATTCAATCAAGAAATTTCACAAAATTTTAGGACATATGCTAATGTCAAGAACTAGAAAATAGTAAGCAAAGCTCACTTCCATCACAAAATGATCTACAATTTCGAACTCTGCAAAATATTTTTACTTCAAAACAAAAAACATAATTCATGTTAATAATATGCAAGAACAGATTCTATGATTTCAACTTTCTATTCTTTAAATGCAGATGCAATTCTAGAATGAAACACATCTCTAATGTTTGAACAAACTGAAACATCCATGTTCCCAACTCTGTGTGTAATAAATTTGAATAAAGAAACAATCAAGCATTCAAATTCAGGCAAATCCAAACACTACAGAATACCAAATTTGAAATAACAAAGCTTGAAAACTGAAACCAACCTACCAATTGGAAGTCATTACACATTAAATAGTGGATTAAGAATGGAGCATTAATAAGCATTTCTAGTGAAGACCAGAGATGATAGTATACAGGAAAATCTGTTCTAGCAGCTTTCTAGACTCTAAATTAAATAAGATATATTAAATAATAAAATTAAATAAGATAAATTTATTCATATTGCTCAGCCTCCCCTTTTTGTGCAACATAAGCCTTGATAGGATGTGTGATGATTGAATTGACTTGACTTGAAGCTAAATTTGAAACATCTTGCTTCTTTGGAGAAGGCAGCACTGGTGCAGTCACGCTCTGTAGCTTTTGTTGTAGGATGGATGTCATGCACCATATCAATAACATGGGCTCAAGGAAGACTAGGCCAAAGCTACCAGTACCATTTTAGTATGTGGAACTTGTATCTTTGATATTTCACCCTTGTCTTGGGTAATAACGAGATATTTTCATGTCTTGAAACTATAGCATTCGTTCTTGAGCATATGAATAACATTGGCTCAAGGAAGACTAGGCCAGAGCTTCCAGTACAATTTCAGTATGTGGGACTTGTATCTTTGATATTTTACACTTGTCTTGGATGATAACGAGTTATTTCATATCTCAAAAAATTATAGCGTTCGCTCTTGACCACCTATTCGTGGAAATTGTTTATCAAATTGAAATATATCTCAAGTGATGCACATACTAGCCTTTGGAATCAAAATTAACTTGGATAATAGAAAACATGTTGTTGGCACCAAATTCAGCTTAGATGATAGAAAACTTACGGATCTAGATGATGAAATCCCACAAATAAGCCGACAAATGGCATATTTCATAGTCGAAGCTCAATTTTTTAGAAAATCATCTTTAGTAGCTTCTAGCTTTAAATCTCCATCATCGTTGCCCTCAGTGCCACTTTGCTCATAAACCGTCTGGACTTCTTGTAGCTCCTAAACTAAAGTTAATGTAGTAGCTTCCCTAATCCTGGAATCTGTAGAGGAGAGGTTTCTAGACACATCCATGTGTAACTCCAGTTGAAAATGGCCAGCGTCATTCTCATGTGGAGGGTTACTCTAGAAAGCTCAGGTTTGTAAGCTTCATCAACATGTCTATTCTGAGCATAACCTAAAATAATTGATGTCCAAGATACCAAATTCCTTTTAGGCATTTCATCAAAGAGTTTGGCAGCCTCATCAACCAAGCAATTCTGTGCATATCCCACAATCATTGATGTCCAGGAGACCACATTTCGTTCAGGCATTTTGTCAAATAGGTCAAGAGCCTCATTAACATACCCCTTCTGTGCATATCTGCAATCATAGCATTCCATGTGACAACATATCGTCTAAGCGATTTGTCAAACACATAATGTGCAGTGTTGATCTTCCCATATTTTTCATACATGTAAAGAAGGGCATTCCCCATAAAAACTTCAGAGAAAAACCCACTTCTGATTATTTCTTCATGAACCTCCACCACTGTTTCCAAGTGAGTACATGCTGGGAGAATGCTGGATAGAGTGAATTGATAGGGGGGAATACCTGTTCCTTACATTTGATTGAAAAGTGTCAACGCTTCTTTGCCATGGCTAGCCCTAGAGTAAGCTGCAATCATGATACTCCATGAGACCACATTTTGCTCAGGCATTTGCTCCAAAAACCTGTGACCATTGACTAAATTCCTGCACTTGGCATACACGCTTAGTATTTTATTGGGCAGATCCTTGTCAATTTTCACGTCCCCACGCCTCCGACCGGCAAAGAGGATGCGATCTCCATGGCTTAAACCACCCGGGCTGAGTGCCCCATGAACATGTACAGGCTTGAAAATTCATAAACATAATGCTTAAACATACACACATGAACATTTATCATGCACAGATGCAATCATCTATCATACACAGTGGAAACATCAAACATTTAAGCCAGCATTCATTCAACATGTTCATTTCATATTCATTAACAGACATTACAGCTGCAGAAGTAAAATGGACAGATCACTTATCTTATGAAGAACTCCTTCCGCAACCAGCTACGTCACTGCAATGTTCCACCCAACCATAGGCCAATGTGCTCCTTAATCTCTCAGCATCACTACCACCCCCGAGATGGGCATGATTTTCCAAGGAAAAAGGGAACAAGCAGGCTTACACATAGCCAGGGATACACAAAACACAGCCAAGCCAACACAGTTGGGTTTATCAGGCCATTAGGGAGTTAGAGAAGGCAGATTGCTAAGTTGGTGAGCTCATTACAGAGCCAAGGATACCTACACCAGAACTAGCCTGACCCCTAAAACACCCAAACACACCCAACACAAGGAATTAGTCCCTTCTCTGCTACACAGTCCCTCAGGCCCTGCATTCCCTTCCAGTGCTATTCAGGGGTGATGGTGAAGAAGGCTATCCCTCTAGCTCTGTCTGTGTGGTTCCAGCCACCAAGTTTATCAAGCAAAACTAAGCCAACATCCTTGCTCCTCTCACAGTCTGGAGACCAATAATTGCACGTATGTAATCAAGTCAACTGTCACAGCTTAAACAGGGAAAACGAATTCTGAGTCATTATTGGCCCTATCGTGGCCAAAATGACTCTCAGGCAAATTTTCAACAGCCCCCAGCATGTAAGGAAGACCACAACCAACACAACCAACAATGTGGAAAAACACAGCCCGTCCTGGGCAACGAGATCACCAAGAAAACATACACAGACCAAGTTGGGGAAGAAATTACAGCCTCTCAGCCTGTGGGTGAGCGTGAGCAACAATGCAGAACCCAAAATAATCCCGTTAGTATAGGATACAGCCACACTATTCACCAATCCGCAGAAGAAAACTACTACGTGGGTAAATCCAGCGAAATCTTGTGCGTGAAGATGAAAAATGAACCAGCAATGGTGGAGAACGAATAGGGCACAGAGAGGACGCAAAATTGGGCATGCGTGAGTGCTCAGCAACTCGTGGAGCCAAGTAAAATGTCTGCATGACACCAAAACTGCCAAGAGCCTGTGCGTGAGGAGAGAATAGACAAAATCGTGGGGGAAGTAGTATTTCCTGCATGAGTGAAGAGTGCGTGAAGGCTTCCCCTTGCCATTCCGAAGTCAAATGCTGGGTGGAGTGTACGTGGAGGCATGGACTGACAGTCTTGCCACCCCACTTCCAAATAATTAACTACCATAACTCCCTTAGCTAGCAGCAGAAATTATTAACTGAAGGTGGTTGGGATAAAACAAAATGAGAAGACACATGGATTTTCAACCCATTGGCCAAAGCTGGACAATTTCCCCACCCTTATCCTTGTGAAAATCATGCCCCTTTTGATTTAGTTGCCACGATTGTAGCTGGTTGTGTTTAGTTTTAATTATAGATGCATATTTACATGAGGATAACTCGAAACGTATGCCGCATGCCCCGATATACCATTGGTGACAAATTCAAATCCAAACATAACATAACTGATCAATGGTGGGGCCTTGGCCTTTAGCTCCACACCATGATCATTTACAATTTACACATCATATACATCTAATGTAACGGGGTCAAAACCGGGACACTACATCAATGCAATTAAATTTGAAAGCACTTTGGATGATGTGAGCATAGACCAGCTTGGCCTCCGGTAGAGTTCTGTTAATGAGGCATACCTACAAGAGAGAATGATAAGTAGAGAAATCTATTTGTTCGTCCATCAAATGCAAAATGCACATGGTTTCTTTCAATCACCATTGTTTACATGCCATCTCACATCGTTCTTCACTCAGGTTAGCATTCATCACCACCACAAGGGCTTTCAGTTTCGCCGGGTGACTGCCTACCTGGTAAAAGTTCAATGGTTGAGTAACTATAGGATGAATAAACTCCAGCAGACAACGAAGAAGGGAGATGATAGACCAGTGGGTTTCTTCTAATCACCAAGATTATGGGTTTTTCTAAAGCACTAAAAAACAACTTTATATTATAAAACAAAGTTGTATCAACTAACTACATTTTTATTTTTCGGAAGAATAGAGTTCTTTATTATAATACAAAATAAATTATCACTTGATAAAACATGATATTTATATTTTCTTCTCCCAATACTATTTTGACATTTTTATAGGTTTTGTAATAAACAACATATCTTAACAACGAAAACAAAACAAGAAAGAATTATGATAACATTAATATAATAACAATGCATATCTAGGTATAATTATGATAACAATTATATAATAACAATGCATATGCATATTAATATAATTTAATATAATAACAATGCATATTGACACTCTACCTAGAATTATGATAACATTAATATTCCTAGAATTATGATAGCATTAATCTTTATTGATTTTCCATTACCTGGAACCCATGGCAAGCAATATTTGATTAAAGATGCAGAGGTCTTGCACAAATACAATCGAAACATCACTCTCTTGTTTCCCTAAGATATTTCATATGAAGGGAAATGTTCCACCACTTCTTCACATCCAAAGGATCTTGGCACCCATGGTCATATTCATCAACTTTGGGTCTTTCATCCCCATTTTGCGATTAGTCTCCTCAACATGCCACAAATGCTTATGAATATTCATTCCAATCTTCTTCATGATGCTTGAAAGGACTTGCATGTCACATCCTTGATAGATCAATAATGCCAACAAAATCAATTTAAATAGAATTATTATGCCAACTAGATTGAGCAACTAAGAACCCTTTTACTGCATATTAATTTTTTATATTTTTTAAAATGTTGACTGAGTGATTGATTTTGGGGAATTCGATGAATTGGGAATGCCCACGTACTTGAATGTTCTCTCAAGTCTAGGAACTTTCCAGACATCAATAAGTAATAGGTAGTGTGACTTATCTAATATGGGCCAGTCTTAGGGTCAAAATATCCCCAAAACAATAATTACTCCTAATTATGGCTTTATTGTTGGCAAATATAGCATAACAGAAGTAGAACTGGGAAATTTTGAGGAAGCTTAAACTTTAAAGGCTAATACAACCCTAAATCAACAAATATGTCCAAATTAACATTTTATTTGAAGCAGTTATGTTAGAACCATCCTTAAAGTCAGCTACCTAGGGTTTTGACAAGTGGTGTAGTTGTCTTGGACCTAACCCTTGCATTACTCCTCCAACAGTTGTGCTAGTACTCTTATAGAATACTATGATTATTGTTGAATGCATGGATTTATGGAGCGCTACATGCATCTCATGAAGCCATAGTTTACCATCTTCGAGAGGAAAATAATTGATGCAGTAACCCAGTAGCTTATCCACCGGCTGGCATTTTTTAATTGAGTGGTGTTTACTGTTTAATGAAAAAAAATTTACCTTATAATGCTTCACCCAATTATATCAATATCAAACACTTCATCTCTATACATTATATATCTATCATCAATTCATAAGTAATCAATCAAACCATTCAACTATTCTCATAAATCCCTGATGCTACTCGGTACCAATAAGAGTCCCAAATTAACTATGACCCAGGTGTTTGTGGTCATTTCTATTCTGGTAAACACGGTCTACTAAATCAAATGGTTATGGATCAACCAAGGCCACTACCTCTCAAATAATCTATCAAATTTACTCTATAATTGGTATGTCAACTGCTTCTACCCCGTCAAAAGGTTGTGTGGACAGTTCTATTATGAAACCCTTGTTTTGTCCTGTAGCAATTTCTTTAGCTGTAGCTATTAAATTTCATATGTGGAGACTATTTTATATGACAGTAAGTTTCTCAACTTTTCAGTGTCGATTACAAGAATTATGAAACATCTACAGTGAAGAGATAGTTTTTTTTCAGGCTGTTAGATTGTTGAGTAACGATTGTGGCAGAAATCCTCATCATCAGGTTCATGTGATAGCATCCTTACTTTGATCCAAACATTGCCAATGGTATTGGTATCCTGCATTGTGATGCCTGTAATACCCATAACTGGAAATTTGATAAATATGCTCTATTCTATTCCTCGTAAATCTAATTTGGTTCGAAAGTGATGTCACCCAATTTTAGATACTAAAAGAGATACAATGCTAATCCATCAAATATAGGTTCTTGTGCCTAGTATTACTTTTATATTTTGGACTAAAGGGTGCTTAATGGCCATTTCTAATACTCTTAAGGAAATCCATGATTGCTATGGATAAATGCTTTTGGAAATATTTAGAGAAGAATAATTGCGAAGGTTGTTGTGGATCTATATTTCAAGGAGGGTAACTTTGTATAGTGAACTATAAATTGAATGGGGTTAGGATATTTCACTCAAATATTGTATTATTGGAAATTTCCTTTTAGGTGTATTAATAATTGTATTATTAGAAATTTTTCATTAGAAATGCTAATGGAAAATCAATATACCTAACAATGACCATTAGATTGGAACATATAGGTACATGTAGATTATTTCACAAATACATGAATTTGACCTAAATTATAGCAAGACATTCCTCTCTCAATGGACTAAAATTCATAACCAACTATTTGTAATTGCATCACTAAGTACATAAGAGACCAAAGAGACAAAAGTTAATCTCTGGTATTGGTGCTAATATGAGGTGTCATATAGTGGGTGAGCACTCTCATCTATTACTTTTTATTAGATTGTAATAAGGAATAATATAATCTTGTTATATGAAAGATTAGATTGTTTCAAAAACATGCACATGAGGCATTGAGTCGAAAATTAAATGAGTTAAGGCTATGTGTAAGAATTTTTAGATAATATAACACACAACCTTTGCCAAAAACACCACATTAAGAGAGGGATACAATTAGCGATCATTGAAGTATAACTAAGGCGCTATTGTGTTATAACCCTAAATAATTGTAGTATACAGTACTCTACTTGGCTGCTACTTCTTGATGGAAAATGAATGTACTATAGTGATGGAGGTGTAGGTAGTTGATTTGGGTGGGAAGGAGGGGAAATTGAATATAGTTTTGTTTTTGGATGGGACTATGGTTTCTAGGGTTTTCACAACTCTCATTGTTTATCCTAAATTTTTGGTCGTACAATAGAAATGGACCTTGAGGAAGAGCTATTAGATTATAGGGAGAATGAGGATGTGAATTCTCTAGCCATATTATATACCCATAAGTAACATTTAGAAGTGTAGAAATGTTGCAAAGCATTTAGCATTGGTGACAAAGCCAATTTGGAAACTAAGGATAGTTCATAGACATGGACAAACAAAACTATGAAGGTGGACTATTAATATTTGGTGATATAAATAATCATGGAAGGTGCAAGTTTGGAATCATGTGGTCGTTTATTCCAACCTTTGGTTCCATCGTCACCTTGATAACTGGTCTTATAACCTAAATCCTAATATTCCTTGTTCAATCTCCTACGTTGAATCTTATGGACATTCTTAATGAAAAACAAGTGTACCAGGGCATGAGTGGGAAAGTTGAAAATGATCCTAGGTCATGATATTGGTTTTGAGAAAGACTTGGAGGATGGTTATGAGTGCCATTAGTAGGAAGAATCATGGCTAAAGTTATTAAGAATGATTATGTGCCATAATGGTTAGAAATAGGGTGGAAATTCCAGTTAGGGTATATGCTAAGGATTTATATTCTAATTAAGTGTTGCATTTGTTTCAGGATCCAAAGTGATAAAGATGCAAGCTCCATTTCAGCTCAAAACTAGTTCAAGGGAGCACCCAATTTGGTTCGAAAGTGATGCCACCCAATTTTAGATCCTAAAAGAGATACAATGGTAATCCATCAAATATAGCTTCTTATGCCTAGTATTACTTTTATATTTTGGACTAAAGGGTGCTTAATGGCCATTTCTAATACTCTTAAGGAAATCCATGATTGTTATGGATAAATTCTTTTGGAAATATTTAGAGAAAAATAATTTCCAAGGTTGTTGTGGATCTATATTTTAAGGAGGGTAACTTTGTACGGTGAACTATAAATTGAATGGGGTTAGGATATTTCACTCAAATATTGTATTATTGGAAATTTCCTTTTAGGTGTATTAATAATTGTATTATTAGAAATTTGTCATTAGAAATGCTAATGGAAAATCAATATACCTAACAATGACCATTACAATGTAACATAGAGGTACATCTAGCAGATTATTTCACAAATACATGAATTTGAGCTAAATTATAGCAAGACATTCCTCTCTCAATGGACTTCGATTCAGAACCAACTATTCGTAATTGCATCGCTAAGTACATAATATCCCAAAGAGAGAAAAGTTCATCTCTGTTATTGGTGCTAATACGAGGTGTCATATAGTGGGTGAGCACTCTCATCTATTACTTTTTATTAGATTGTAATAAGCAATAATATAATCATGTTATATGAAAGATTAGATTGTTTCAAAAACATGCACATGAGGCATTGATTCGAAACTTAAATGAGTGAAGGCTATGTGTAAGCCTTTTTAGATCATATAACACACAACCTCTACCCAAAACACCTCATTAAGAGAGGGATACAATTAGCGATCATTGAAGTATAACTAAGGTGCTATTGTGTTGTAACCCTAAATAATTGCAGTATACAGTACTCTACTTGGCTTCTACTTCTTGATGTAAAATGAATGTACTATAGTGATGGAGGTGTAGGTAGTTGATTTGGGAAAATACTAAGTTTTTTTAATTTGTAGTATAGGTGCAAAATTTGCCTCTTCTACATTTTCTATTGGAGACAAGGTAGAACTTTTGCAATGTGAAGGGAAGGTGGGTGAAGGCCCCATATTCAATACAAATATTGTTCATAAGGTGCATGGCAGGATGGTAAAACAAGGATCCATCTGGATAATTTATTGATCTGTTAAAGGGAAGCTTTAGTTTTTTCACTGAACATGAAATAATAAACGATTGCCCCTAAAGTGCAAGCGCATGGGCAAGGTGTAGAGTAGATTTTATTTCAAGCACAATGTTTCAGCCTAAATGACACATTTTTTGCGAAAAGTTGCAAGACCAAATGTACTTACCCTTGTGACATACCTCCAATACTAAGTTTATTTTATTGTGAAAATGCATTCAGGCACCATGAATATTTTAGTGTGACACCATTCATGGAAATGATGTGCCCAAAGATAATGGGTCTCGATATGAAAGAAGAAACATTTGGAGAGCTTAGCATAAATATTTTTCTCTCCCATATACTTCAAAATCAATGTCAAATACTCCCTGTACCCCTTTGGAGTTTGTGAATAGATCAATATATAATCAAGGAATAGTTGAACAAACTTTTATAGGTACTTATGAAATAAGGAATAAATGAACGAACTTGTCTAGGTACTTATGAAATTTATCATTCATGAGAATCATTCATTCATACTATAGGCACATTAGTCAACCCAAATTGAACATAGTTTGAAGTTGCATAAACATAACACCATCTGACGCTAAAGGAATAAAAACAACACAACTTCCATAGAACTACTAGATGCCATGGGAATAAAATTAACACAACTTCATGCTACAGTCAATGCCATTTATCTTCACCCAATAATCATTATCACCCTTTTAGGACACAAAAAACAAACAAAATACAATCTTCCATTTGAAAAAAAGTTATATTTTACATAAATTAAAAATTGGCATGATTTAATGAATGTAGTATTTGTGTTTTCAAATTAAGGCCATATTTACTTTGAATGTGGATTACATAGATAACATACAAAGATATTTGTGGGGGTTCAATCAACAATAATGTTAATGTTAACACAGAAACCAGTGAATGCCTCCTTTCATTGTAGCGGTTCTATCCCTCATCCAAGCACATAAATGCATGAAAGAGCAAAGAAGTTAAAATGGGTAGAATACCAAGGAATTTGGATGACCACATTTGCATTGGTAAGTCGTTGAATTGCACCCATATTGGGCACAAGCATTGAACATATTGGTTAGCTGAGAAATCTTCAAACCTAGGGACTAACAAAGTACTCTTATAAATCCAAGGCCCTTGTCACATTTCATTTGGGACATGGAACTTGTTAGCAAATGGAAACAAAAAAAATATTTTGGTAAGGGTTCTGGTTTGGAAATATTGCCAACCAAAGGCTCCCTAGTGTTCCCTATCCTAGCTAAAAATTATATCTTTAGGGGGAACCAGCCCCGTAAAATACCCTAGCAAGGTTTCTTCCATATAAGCATACACACAGTATCAAGCTGATCAATTGGGTTTTCTATAGTAACATAGTTGTCAGTTTCATAATTACCATGTTTAATTCTTTATAGTCATAAATGTAGAACAAAACACAAAGTATAGATCAATCGAGGGAGCATATTTTCCTTGTATGCAATCTATAGTCGAAGTTGCCTATGTCAACACCATTAAAATCTACTATAAAAATAGGCTCAAACATATTAGGCCAAATAGATATGATTACAACTACAGGCTATGGATTACATATTAGGTTTCTCTTCGTCATTTAAAGAATATGGATATGCTTCATCTATTGCATGCAGCAAGACTAAGGCCAACTCAACCTGTAGTTGTAATCATATCTATTTGGACTAAAGCTACAAGTCCGAATCACCCTGAAGCTACAAGCCCTAATCCCTAGTGGCATTCTCAAACAAATTTTCCTTACCTTTCGGCAACAACTCATTGATTAAAAATCTCTCTTCATCATCATCCTCATCAAATTTGCTTCTGAAAATGGCATTTGACAACTTCATGTATATGGAGACTCTCTTTTGAAAGGTGAGGAGGAGGGCGCTTGGGAACCAGGCACATGAAATATTTGATTTTAGGAGGAAGCACAGAGGAGGAGGGTAGTTAGGAACCTCCATCAATGGCGGCCATGGCATCTGCAGAAGAGGCGAACCCGAGAACCCTAATGTGTGAGCTGAAACCCTAGCAGAGGAACTAAAATTTTTTGGTTATCCCCTACGTAAATATTTGCATAAGTTCAATGAATGGTCAAAAAAATAACATGACCATTTAAAATAACTTCCATAGTTTCAAAAAATAATAATTAATTAGTTTTATAATTTTTTTTCAAAACAACACAACAATTTTCTATAAAAATGGTAAATTAAATCACTCAAACATAACTCATTCTAAGGACACCTATAAATTAAAAAAAAATCCTTAAACTTAATTTCCCCCAATTTGACAAATATCTTTTGAAAACTTGAAATTTTAGTGGCTATACTGCCAATGACATTGAAATCACCATTTTTGCTCATTTGCTAGGAAGAGAAATTGCTCGATCAGGTGGGGAATTTCAGTCATGGGTTGGAAAACTTCACTTCATATTGCCGATCAGGTCAGGAATTTCAGTCATGGGTTGGAAAACTTCACCTCATAGTGATGCGTGGGTATCAACCTAGATCTTCTCAAGGTCGATTTCATTGATTTTTTATAAAGGGACTTTCACAGATTAGGTTGTGTTGCATTCTGGTCAGGACGAACGTTTTAGGTATTTTCTCAATCTTCTGCAACAATATTTTGTTCAACTTATTTTCCCTATACACTCCATCCCTGTAAACTTCACATAGGGTCGATTTCACTGATTTTTCATAAAGGGACTTTCAAAGATTAGGTTGTGTTGCATTCTGGTCAGGACAAACGTTTTAGGTATTTTCTCAATATTCTGCAACAATATTTTGTTTGGCTTATTTTCCATGTACACTCCCTCCCTGTAAACTCCACACTTGGCATATTAATGTTGGTTCCCCTATCCTTTACTGCCCACTTCAGATTGGATGTGATATGCAACCCACTATAGCTCAAAAAATATTTAGATATTAAACAACCAACACTGTTCATTAAGTTTGAGGCAATGCTATCTTCCACGCATCCACCATAATTCCAATCACAAACCATGTTTTCACCTTCTTGTCGCATCATGCAAGAGGAAAAGTGGGTGGTGTCGCATCATGCAAGAAGAAATAACAAATTCGCCCTTTGAAATTTGCTGCAAATATTCCATTTACCTCTGATTTCTTGTTAAATTTACCATGAACCCTTCAATTGCCACCGATTTCCAGTTGTAGAGGTTTTAATCAGCTAGATCACCCTCGATTTCCATTAGTATAGGTTTTTAACTTTGTGAATGCTTTGAGAGAAGAAAGATACTAAGTTTTAATAGAATGAACTTTTAATTCTAAGGACATGTTGACCTAGTGACTAAGTATTGTCTTCTCCATGAAGCTCATCAAGTTTGAATGATGTCTTCTCTTCTGAGAATAGATGCGAAACTATCAAAACAATGTATTTAGAGTGCAAATCAATAAGTTAATAAACCTTTCATAATTAGCTAGTTCCATTTTACAATATTCAGCTCCATATTGAATTTTGTTCTATTGGCTATGTTTTGAAGCACCAATTCTAGGTTGTTTGTTAGTCTTTATTTCTTGATGTAAAGGAAAGAAGATAGGTGTTAGGAACGATACCCATCTTGACAAGTTCATATTAGCAACAAATCTGCTTACCATGTTTAACAACAGTTCAAAAGAAGAACCGTTGATGTCATTGGTTAAGTGATCTAGCAGACTACTACCTTTTGGAAGAATTGCACTCAGTAATTTTTTCCTACTTTTCCTACTTTTTTTTCTCTGAACTAAAACTAGCTTGCAGAAAGTAGATAGCTCTTTTAAGTAGGGTGTCACTAAAATACGATGCAAAATCTTCTGCAGTCTCATGTCTCCTTTCATCACACTGTACAATGTCAAATATTTGGCAGTAGGCATACTCATCCCAGACTAGTTCATCAACAAAATCACCAAATCTAGTGTACACTCTCTGCATTTTTGATACAAAATTTTCCCAAGAGTGATCATAATCCACCAAAAAACCTATGTCTTGAGTTGATAGCCATCATTGTTTCCATATTGAAGTGGTAATAGGGTTCCCAAATTGATTCAACGTGAATTTACCAATACCTTGAAAGCACTAAATTAACTCTTTTGGAACAATAACAACATTATTACAGGCCATTGTAGCATATACCCCTATCCTTACATGTGATCCATTGCCAAATTCTAGGCCATAAAGCTCCTAATTAGAGGAAATTCCAGTGTCATATATTTTCAATGGTTTGACATTATGAGGAAGAGCCTCTTATACCTGTTGTAGAAGAACTAATTCCAAATTTGCAATATGAGTTATAAAACAGTCCAATAATACCTAGGAAGTCCAAATCCATTCATAAAGTTAATTTGATGGGGACCATAAAAATTCCAAAGGAATGAGGTCTTATCCATGTACATATTAGATCCATGTTGACAATGATACCATATAGGCAAGAGTTTCAAAAGGAAGTTTTAGGAAGTTTTTTCTAAGCTTTAGCTTTTCTTATTTTTGTGCTCTTAGTTCACTTGGGACAAGTTGAAAGAGCAAGTGAGGAAAACACAGAAAAGAAAGAAGCAAGGATTCAATCACAGTAGTATGCAGACCTGGACCGAGACTAGAATTAGTCACTAATGCCAATGCACAAGGTAGAGTGTAATGATATGTAATTGTGCTTTGTACACTCATTCTCTCATGGAATAATTTTTCTTCCTTGGATGTTTTCTTTGTTTTAAAATGAATCTTTAATCTTGTTGCTAGTCAACTTTCATTCTTTCTAAATCCCTACTCTATTGTTGCTTTTGCAAGAATAAATCAGGACACATCTAAAGCAAGTTGTGCCTTGTTTCTAGGCATCTCATTACAATAATATGTATTGGTAGGTGTTTCAAGGCTTTCTTTATGAGTTTTGATTTCTTTTAAATAAATTCATTTACATAAAGTGGAGAATGTTCCTCACACAAAGACTCTTATTTTCATGTTGTTGGTACCAAGTCGATGACTTAAAAGCCTGTTTAGTTTGATGTGGAATCTAGAATTCATTTATATGTTTCTTCACATGAAAACTCTTTTACCCTTGCAAATGGGCCAAAGGTGGCGATTCCAATCATTAATAAATTTTACATGGATCCCATAGCTATGCCAATAGCTTCTCTTACATGTCACGTAGCTAAGAGACAAATAGGAAACACCATAAAAACAAAGACAATCTGTAAGCCTTTGACTGTTGGCTTTAAACTTCTTCAAGTCTGCAACATACCTCTGTTATGAACTCTGGAAAAGACATATTCAGCTTCTCTTTCAACACCTCTATAATGCAGACATTTTTTGTGTCAAAAGATTTAGGGAATTCTCAGGAATTGTGGTTGCACGATCAATATCCCAATAGATCCAGTGTTGATGTCATTAGTTAAGTGATCTACTAGTCTGAGGGATTTTCAGTGGTTTGACATTATGAGGAAGAGCCTCTTATACCTGTTGTAGAAGAACTGATTCCAAATTTGCAAGCTGAGTTGTAAAACAGTCCAAAAATACTTAGGAAATCTAAATCGAGTCATAAAGGTAATTTGATGGGAACCATCAACCTTCCAAAGGACTGAGGTCTGATCCATGTACATATTAGAGCCATGTTGGCATTGATACCATATAGGCAAGAGTTACAAAAGGTAGTTTGTTAACAAGTAGAGTGTGACAATGATGAAGTAGTTTGTTAACTTGAGTAGAGATTGGAAAGTAGGAATGCTTCAATATTCAAAAAGAATGGAATTTACAGCAATCCAAATTTCCCATATAACAAGGAAAGGTGTAACTCTTAGAATTTTTAGTTTTGATCTGACAAACAAAATTTTGAGATGACCTTCAATAGAAGCTTCATTCCAAATAGCATGCTTCCCAAGGTTGTCTTACATATCTTTCCACACATGTTTAATAAATGGGAATTTTATGAAAAGATGAGTAGTGCAAGTCTTGGCATCAGATCTACAAATTAGACAAATGTTTGGCCCAACCTTTTTTTTTGTAGAAATTTCTAAGTAAGAATTGTATGATGTAAAGCTAGCCACATTAGAAGTTTAGTTTTTTAGGGGCTTTTTTCTTCTACAATATAGAGAACCACATACCTGCTACTTGTATTTCATCCCATTCAAAGGATATATATCCTTGTTTTGGATTTTAACTACCACCAACTTTGTTTTGAATCTAGACTAGTGCATCAAAAAAATCACCAAGTCTGATGTACACTCTCTGCATTTGATACAAAATTTTCCCAAGAGTGATCATAATCCACCAACAAACCTAAGTATTTAGTTGATAGCCATCCTTATTTCCATATTGAAGTGGTAATAGGGTTCCCAAATTGAATCAACGTGAATTTACCAATACCTTGAAAGCACTAAATTAACTCTTCTGGAACAAAAACAACATTATTATAGGCCATTGTAGCACCTACCCCTATCCTTACATGTGATCCATTTCCAATATTCTAGGCCATAAATATCCCAATTAGAGGAAATGTTAGTGTCAGAGATTTTCAATGGTTTGACATTATGAGGAAGAGCCTCTTATACCTGTTGTAGAAGAACTGATTCCAAATTTGCAAGTTGAGTTGTAAAACAGTCCAACAATAACTAGGAAGTTCAAATCCTGTCATAAAGGTAATTTGATGGGGACCATCAACCTTCCAAAAGAATGAGGTCTTATCCATGTACATATTAGAGCCATGTTGGCATTGATACCATATAGGCAAGAGTTACACAAGGAAGTTTTAGGAAATTTCTTCTAAGATTTAGCTTTTCTTGTTTTTGTGCTCTTAGTTCACTTGGGAGAAAAAGACAGAGCAAGTGAGGAAAACACAGAAAAAAAGAAGCAAGGATTCAGTCACAGAAGGATGCAGAACTGGACCAAGACTAGAATTAATCGCTAATGTCTATGCACAAGGAAGAGTGTAATGATATGTAATTGTGCTTTGTACAATCATTCTCTCATGGAATAATTTTTCTTCCTTGGATGTTTCTTCACATGAAAAATCTTGACCTGAATGGAGTTAAAATAACTTTTTGAGAACACAATTACTAACCTATAGGACATAACTAATCAAATTAGTGTCCTTTCATATACCTGGTTAGCAAGATAAATTTCATTAGCAGTGGTGCAACAATCACTGTCTATGTTGTTTATTAGATTACATTTTTTCATTTCAGACAAAAGAAAAGTTAAAACTATTTTCAATAGTTATTGAATGACCAAACCTTTTGTGTCATTTATGAGATTGACAAAAGCTAAGGGAGAACTTCCTCTTCCAGTTACACTAATACAATTCCATTTGGCATTGTCACTAGCCACTTTTTTCCTCTTTACTTCCTTTCAAATATACATGAATGCCTTTTGAATGAGTAAACCTATTTTGGCATGGTTTATATGAAACTGTCTAAGGTGAGTCCAACATCTGGTCAATTCAAGTTAATTTTAACTAAATCTTGCAACTATCTTTGCTCATGCATTAAGAACATTGTTCATGAGTCTCCCTGGGTGGCCATTGTGTTTAGCATTGCTTTAATGGAAAATTGGTTAACAATTTTGTAAATTTTTTATTTGGATCTTATATATGTATAATATTGGTCAACTCTCTTACACAATTCTGGAATATTTTATTTCCTTGGAAGAAACAAGCTGAGAGTCCCAAAGATATTTGGTATACTCCTGTATTTATCATATCATATGAGAAATTAAGGAGCTTGTTTAGATTCTTCCCAGTCACTTTATTTGTCATATCTCTATCAGACCACCCACAATCCTCTTATTCAGTAAGTATATGGAAAGCACTCTCCTGATAATGAACATAATATAACTTCCATGGTTCAAATTTCCAAGGCATGATTGCTCTTTCCTACTAACAATTTTTGGAAAATTTATGGGCTTCACAATTCTACTTTGGACAGACCTATGCCAGTGGGAGAGGGAAATGCCAATGTTTAAAAGCTTCCAAGAAAGTTTTTTATATTATTATATTTTAGTATATTTTGATGCATATATATTCTAGAGAAACATGCAAAATGTTCAATTAGTTTCAGAAAACATGAGAAAAGCCAGCTTTTCTTTTCCACTTTTTTTTCATTATGTATTATGTATAGTTTATACCAGTCTATAAAAGTCAGCTTTTCTTTTCTTACATACCAGTCTATAAAAGTCATATTTTCTTTTTCTTTCTTCTGAAGACTACTATGTACTCCTTTTTGTTAGTTGCTTTATACTACTTGGCCTTCTGATCAATGTCAACAATAGGATGCACTTCTAATGGAACTAACCTGATGGAATCTCACTAGATCTTAACCCTCCAATAAAGCAAGCACAACTGGGGATAACACAAACCCTGATTGAGAAGATCCACCTCAAATTTATATATGTAATAAATTGCATCAGATAGAGGTTGGAAATTGACAAAGTATTTGATGCCCACTGCCTTCATCCTTATTTCAAATATCTTACATCTATCACTAAGGCTGAAAGAGGGCCTAAAGGGATCTTATCTGAGTTCTATTTAGTGAGACCATAATGGCTTGGGACTACAAGTTCAAGACCCAAAGTCAATCAATTGAGTGGTAAAGCAAAATGGATGGGGAGAGAATATACCTGTAGGTGGGGGAAAATAACAAGTCATAAAATTTAAATGCACCTCCCCTATGCTCATTTTGTTAATAGAAAACTAACAAATGAAAGGCATTTTAAGAGCATTGTCAAAAACTTCAACAAAATTGTTAAGGAATTTAATAACAAATCATAAATATATGTCGATGATATTAGGAGTGGTTAACAACGAATGTGGTGAAGCATGCTAAACTAGGGGACACCTTACATTGTTATGGATACATGCTGCAAAGAATGGGATGATAACCAATTGACATTAAAAATAGATTTGTTGGCACTATGAGGCCCAATAAAGTAAAGACGAAAAGGATCATCCACAAACCAAATGAAACAACATCCTCTTAAGGGGTGATATGGACAATTGTAAATGTACTCTATGACTTCCACCTTTTAAAGATTCATGGAAATTCCATTGTCTTGAGTATTGATAGAAGATCAAAACTTAGGAGACAACGTATTCCATAGGCAACAGACATACTTGGGATCTCCACTTCAGCACACCTCTATAAGGAGATGTGATATACAAGTCAACAGGTTCAGTTTTATTAAGTTCCATTGAGCTCTGAGTTTGGTACCTTTTGTCCTTATTTTATGAATCTCATTTGTCCCTCCCTACTTCTACATATTCCCTTTTGGTGTCTTTTTAAGTCTTCTGTAATTTAACTGCTCTACGTATGAGATCTAATTTGTCATACCTGTCACTCCACTTTCTTGGTTTCTACTTCTACAGATCCGAGAATAGTTATAACGAACATTAATACTGGAGAATACTACAGATTAAAATCTCTCAGCGATCTTTCATAACATCATTAAAGATCACCCATGAGAGACCAAGGTTGGTTACATTCAATTAGCTGCCGCTCTTCTATCAGGTGGCAAGAGGAAATTTGACCACCTAATAGTAGTGTAAATTAATCAAAATTGACCACTAAAATGGTATGGGTGCTTCTTGATTCATCCATTATTCAACATCGTCTTGGCATGATTGGCATCATTTTTTAGGTTGAAGCAATGATTGATATTAAAGCCTATAATTTTTAATTTGAATGAATTCCTTATGGGCTCCCTGCCATCAAAGCAGAATCATGCATGTATAATATTTGAAATTTATCAATCATCCACACTGGATCACTTCAATAGCCTTTAACTAGACCTTGGAGTCGCTAGATTTGAAATTCATATTTTTAATCAGAGCAACCTGTATCTAGGCATGTCATTTCCCAAAGTTATTTGATGTAAGACTACCATGGAAGAGAAAACCAAGATCTATCGGAATAGATGCAATAGAGTCTGGAGCCTTTCATTAATTAGTCGTGGTTGAAGGAGATGGGTCATAGAATGATGTGGCTCATTTTCCTGACAATAGTGCTACTGCAGATGATTGCCATTTGTCGAGCTACATTGAAATAACAAACTAAGGATGGATTGACTATAGAGAATTTTGTAAAGTCATTCATTGACAGCTGACATGAAGGGAAGGATGCTGAAGTAAGGAGGATATCCAGGCATTTCCTATCATCAATTCATAGAAGCATGTATGGCATTGAAAAGGTGTCACCATGTTCTTCCCAAGTACAAGATATCTTGACAACTTTACATTGTCGTTAACTCTAATTGTAGAAGGTGCCTTTGGAAGATAAAATTGGGTGTAAATTTCTGAAATACTGATGCACCTATGAATAATGCTTCAATTACTGGTTACTTTATATGGTTAACAAGCTAAATACTTTGTGTTGTTCAAGTCTTGTGTCATTTAAGGTTGATACCAACTAAATGATGTGAGTTTTATAAGTCAGTTTCTTATCTATTTGGTAGTCCTAAACTTATTTCAATTATGCTCAAAAGTCACTTGAACTACACTTTCCTAATCCCTTTGTAATAGCAGAATGTACTCATCTAGACTACAATAAGTGTTTTTTAAGCTCTTCTTTGAAGTCTTAATAAAAAAAGAAAAAACGTTTCAGCAAAATTATGATCATATTAATAGTAGAAGACAAAATTTTATATCATTCTAGGCATACCCTATCAATCTATCAATAACTGACAACTTTAACATGCATTTGGCTATTCTCTCATCATCAAATGTAAGGCTCAACAAGTTAGGTTAGGATAAATGAAATAGGGGATCAGATGGAGTTGACCATTCATTGGCGTAGGTGGCATGTGACTGGAAAAAGATTTCTTAGCCTCCAAATCATTAATGCCATATTCATTGAGGGATACTTCCATGGTGCCCTCCCCATTAAACAGAGGGCCCACTGAATTCAAGTATAAAGGCTCACCCTGACTGGAAAATTTAGTTACAGTCCTTGAATCTGCAACCGATACAGATATCCCCATGCATGTAACCTTACCTGAGATCTCACTCATAGGTTCTAAAGTGCCAGTTTTTTGCAAGGATGGAATTTCCATGTGATTTGCTTTCTATATTGATGTTTGTTTTTCTGTGCATATTTTGCATGTCCTTAATGAATCACTAATCAAAATGGATGAACAAACTACAGAACCATGCTCTAGAAATGGAAACAGTACAATATTTCCTAAATCCTTTCTGACCATCTCAGTAGTAGCGCCTGAGGAGAAATTCATGTAATCAACTTTAGCTACTGTAGATGAATACTTCTGTGCACTACAACTTAGGGTTTTGTGCCTTCTATGGGGATAAACTTCAACTAGCCATTGATGTAGGTAGTGAAATGTGATCGGACAAAGATTTATCTACCTTCCCATTACAATGACCAAGTTCACTAAGCAATATCTCTAAGACTCCCTCCCCTTTAGATTTCAAATGTGCCTTAGGGCTCGGATGCAGGGTAGCAGTTGATGGTGCATGTTGCTACAGCTTCTATTTTTTATTTCCCTACTCAGATTTAGTTATCTTTCTCATATTTTCCATTGTTACATGACCTATTATCTTCACACATTCAGTATTCTTCTTTTCCTGAAAAGAGTTATTTTGTTCCAGGCCAGGGCCAGAAACAAAAGTTAAAATAATATTTTCATTAGGAACAATAGTTTCTAGGCTAGGCATGTTCATTGTCAAATTATTAACTGAAGCATCATACTTCTTTGTAGTTGACAGTTCAGTCACAGTAGTGAATTGTGAACCAAATATGTCTCCACTGACAGCCACTAAAACAGCTAAAGGAGTTAAACCATAAATTCTCTCAGTAGCAGATGATGTTGAACAAGAAGATTTCATTTTCAGATCCTCCAATGACATGAGGCTAGTTTCTTCAGCCCGAGTGAAAGGTTTTGATAATCCAATGTTCCACCAGACTGTGCCATAGTTGGAAAATTTTGACCTAAAGATGTATGCACAAGATCATACCTCACATAATTAGCACTTGATGATGATACAACTGCCACTAAAACTGACGTATTTGGTTGCTGATGTAAATTAATTGAGTGGCCATCTGATCTTGCTGGTATTGCTGAGTTGGAATTTAGTTTGTGAGGACTGTTGAAAGCCACAGGCACACCAGATTGTGGAGGTTTATAAGTTGAATATATTCCTTACAAATTATTAGTGTCAAAATTTAGTTTAATAGTCCGAATATCTGTGTGGGAATCAAGCTTTGTGCCCTTTGGACCAATTTCAACTCTTCATGAGTCTCAGGAAGCTAGCAGTTGCTGCAACACTGGAAAGGTATTCCAACATATGGTTAATGTACAAGTAAGGACACTTGATTTCATGTACATTGAATTCATGATATTATCACAGGTTCAAACACTAACCCATCACCAAGCATTAAAAATTGTTTAACAAGTCCCCCTCACTAATAAGGTACCCGAAAAACAATTGATATTGGATATTAAATGCTACAAATAGGAGGACTATGAGAAAAAATATCCCGAAAGAGATTGATAATTAAACTTTAAAAATTTCTATTCCTTGAAGGCATTGGATGACTCCCTGAACAATGTGTTATGGGAAAAAATAGGCTGCCAGATAAGAGGCAACAATTAGAATCTTGTCGAATAACCTGGAAGCATTGAAATAGTAGCTTAGACCTGGAGAAAACTACAAGGGTTGGACTCATCAACAAAAGTATGAGCAGAGGCAGTTGGACAAGAGATAAGAATTAGGAGATTATAGAATAACCTGGCAGCATTGAAGTAGTTAGTAAGGATGAGGGTAAACTATGGAGGTTGGGTACAAATTCATCAAAAAAATGAGCTACTTACCAGAAATCCTAGCATTACTGGTAAATGATCACTGAGGAGTGTGGGAATAAAATTCTACTATCTAATGGAATTCTAATCCATAGTGGTCTAATACAAATGCCTCCAAAGGATGGACCTAAAGAGTAAAATATCTTGGGGAGAAAATAGATGTCATACAAGAATACTTTAAATTTCTTGGTTGGAAATCTTGAAAAATGACAAGCAGGAAAACTTGGTTGGGTAAATCTAGGAGAGTTATTGACATGAGAAATTGTATCAAGAGATGCTAACCAGCATCCCATTGGCACACCCGCAATCACTAAAGAATCATGCCAACTGACACCAAACTTTTATCACAAAATAAACATGTACTTTTAAATAAAAGGATAAGATGTGAGTTTGTTAAACAACTGGACTTCATCAACAGTTGTGTAATAACTAAAAGGTCGTTCCAATAGCTGGCTGATTAGCTGTCAATTTAGCCTAGGCCAGGTGGTGGAGAGTAGGAGTGTTATCTTCAATTCAAGTTTCTCACAACATTTTACTAATCAATATTGATTTTGTTGAGGACAAATCCAACTCTAATTCTGTATTTGAGTGGTGGAGAAAATGCAGAGTTGAGAAGAGGGAAAGTTCAGATGAGATGTAAGAGATTGTTATTTATGACGATGTCCCTTGGTCACAGAAAAAAAATATTTTTTGTTAGTTGGATAATGAAGCACAGCCCACAGTTCAATTTTTTCCTTCAGTAATAATCAAATTTTAATTGCTGACAAGAAGTGCAAGAAGATGATTTATAAGTGCCAAAGATCAGGGTTTGTTTCAATTGGTGGATGGTTAAAAAAAGTTGGCAGTTAGCAGATTCATTATGCTTTATCTGTTCATTTTCATGAAAGAGATAAAGAAACTTAAGGAGGGTGAATAGGAGGAAATGAAGTAAAATGGTGCTTTCTCAAAGAAGAAAACACAAAACTTTGATATCTTGAAGCACCAAGATGTTGAAAATTTGATATTTTGGAATAAGCTATAGACGGGTTAAACGGGTTGTTTTTATTTAGGGAGTATAGGGTGGTAAACAAGCTGAGTAACCAAGGATATAAGCCAATCCATGTAGCCAGGTGAGTAGCTATGGATCCAAATCCTTACTAGTCAGCTATGGAAGTGGGGGAAAGGGTCCAAGGGCATTCCTACCCATCAGAGGGAAACTTTGTTTTTGTTCTGCAGCCTCTCCCTTCTGGCTTGTAACCCTAAAACGAGAAGGTTTCAAAATATGTACATCCTCCCCCACAAAAAAAACATGGATTCTTTTGGTTTTATATAAGTTTTTACATGGGTAATGAGCGCTTAGGATAACCCATTCCAATGAAAAGTTACACATATATATAGTCTGAGTTCGATTTTAGCTCCGCAAGAAACCATAACCTGTAGCGCTGAGAAGGCAGCATATGTATTGGACAAAGTTGAAGATACTTACTTGGGGGTTACTGTTGAGTTGGCTAGGAATCCTTTAGGAAAGATTTCACAATTGTCTTGTGGGGATCATTTTCGACTATAAATTAGTAGTAAGAAGACATAACCTTTGAATATGGGCTGAATCTAAGGGTTAAAATACATTTTTGGGCATGTTTCAGTCTTAAAAGGTGATGAATAACAACATAAAACTAGCTTTGGTAAGTTCTAGTCCAATTTTGATGGTCAAAGCTCCAATTTTGGCATGAGCAGGGATGGTAAGAGAACTCAATTCTCATTTACAACCTATTTGGAGGGGTTTTGAGTGCATTGTGTGCCCTAGAATAACAATATAAAAATTTGATATAGCCTTTTGCATTAGAAAAGGTGACAAAAGTATAAAAAATAGTCATAAATCCTTAAAAAATCCAGGTTTGATGTGTGTTAGGGATTCATGTGTATGAAACAAAAGCCCTATAGGGGGTGATTTACCTGTGTGACCATTCATGCCTTGTTTGAAGTATTTTTCAACCTGCATGGGGCACTCATGGCAAGTTTGGATAGGTTTGCATGGTAGATTGTGAAGCAATTGTTGTAGTAGCATTTGGATCCTTCAGTCAAGTTGAATCCTTGAATCATTACACAAGTGGAATCCAACAATGTGTTTGCTCCATATATCTATGGAATTTAACTTAATAAAGGTGCACAATATGGAAGTTTATGAGAATTTTTGGAGCTTGGGTCTCCTTTTGTTCAGTATATGTGACTTCAGGAAATAAAATTATAAAGATAACCAGCACGTTTTCTAGTTCTTCTCATAGAGATGAATATTTCAATTTGGAAATGTCCTATATGCTTGGAGGGGAGGTTGGATGAAACTAGTAAATAATTTTTTGTTGTTGTTTCAAAAGGCTTAGCTTTATAAGTCAATATAATGTACAAAGAGTAATCCTTTACATCATTGAATTTCCTCTTACCACCACAATGAGGAAGGAAACCATATCCAACTTGGTTGTAATAGTAGAAGACACAATGTACTCTCATAGAAAGGAATGGAATCTAACTCCAGCTAGATTTTTATCATGGTGTAATGTATTTGATAACAATGTGGCTGTGTTAGATGGAAAACTACCTTATGATATCTAACATACATTAGCTATACTAACCTTGCAATGTTTTAAGAACAAAAAATAACTCTAGCCAGATTTCCATCATTGTGCATTGTGATTGATGACAATGTGGTTGCGTTAGATGAAAATCTACATTATAAAATCTAACACACATTAGATTTCACTCACCATGTAATGATTTAAGGACGAAAGCTAACTCCAGCTTTATTTCCATCACGGTGCAATGTGATCAATGACGATGTGTTTTGTTAGATGGAAAACTACGTTATGAAAGCTAACACACATTATCTTTCACTCATTGTGCCATGTTGTTAGAAGGAAAGCTAACTCCAACTAGATTTACATCATGGTGTAAGGTATTTGATGACAATGTGGCTGTGTTAGATGGAAAAATACCTTACAAAAGCTAACATACATTAGTTATTACTCACCATGCAATGTTTTAAGAATGAAAGCTAACTCTAGCCAGATTTCCAAAATGGTGCATTTTGATTGATGACAGTGTGGTTGTGTTAAATAGAAAACTACATTATGAAAGTCAACACACATTAGATTTCACTCACCGTGTAAAGATTTAATGTTGAAAGCTAACTCCAGCTAAATTTCCATGATGGTGCAATGTGACAATGTGGTTGTGTTAGAAGGAAAACTACCTTATGAAAGCTAATACACATTAGCTTTCACTTATCATGCCATTTTGTTAAAATAAAGCTAACTCCAGCTAGATTTTCATCATGGTGTAATGAGTTAACACACATAATATTTCTTTTATAGTGCCATGTGATTAGAAAGAAAGCTAACTTGAACTAGATTTTCATCATGGTGTAATGTATTTGATGACAGTGTGGTTGTGTTAGATGAAAACCTACATTATGAAGGCTAATAGATATTAGCTTTACTTACCGTGCAATGTTTTAAGAATGAAAACTGAATCTAGCCATATTTTCATCATTGTGCATTGTGATTGATGACAATGTGGTTGTTCTAGATGAAAAGCTACATTATAAAATCTAACACACATTAGATTTCACTCATCATGCAATGATTTAAGGACGAAAGCTAACTCCATCTTGATTTCCATCACAGTGCAATGTGATCAATGACGATGTGTTGTGTTAGATGAAAAACTACGTTATGAAAGCTAACACACATTATCTTTCACTCATTGTGCCATGTTGTTAGAAGGAAATCTAACTCCAGCTAGATTTGCATCATGGTAATGTATTTGATGACAATGTGGTTGTGTTAGATGGAAAACTACCTTACAAAAGCTAACATATATTAGTTATTACTCACCATGCAACGTTTTAAGAACGAAAGCTAACTCTAACTAGATTTTAAAAATGGTGCATTTTGATTGATAACACTATGGTTGTGTTAAATAGAAAACTACATTATGAAAGTTAGCACACATTAGATTTCACTCACAGTGTAAAGATTTAATGTTGAAAGCTAACTCCAGATAGATTTCCATCATGGTGCAATGTGACAATGTGGTTGTGTTAGATGGAAAACTACCGTATGAAAGCTAATACACATTAACTTTCACTTATCGTGCCATGTTGTTAAAAGAAAGCTAACTCCAACTAAATTTTCATCATGGTGTAATGAGCTAACACACATAAGCTTTGCTTTATAGTGCCATGTTGTTAGAATGAAAGCTAACTCCAACTAGATTTTCATCATGGTGTAATGTATTTGATAACAATATGTTTGTGTTAGATGAAAAACTACATTATGAAGGCTAATAGATATTAGCTTTACTCACCGTGCAATGTTTTAAGAACGAAAGCTAACTTCAGCTAGATTTCCATCATTGTGCATTGTGATTGATGATAATGTGGTTGTGCTAGATGACAAAATATAGTATGAAAGCTTACACACATTAGATTTCACTCATCGTGCAACGATTTAAGGATGAAAGCTAACTCCAGCTAGAATTCCAACATGATGCAATGTGCTTGATGACAATGTGGTTGTGTTACATGGAAAACTACCTTATGAAAGCTAACACACATTAGCTTTCACTCATTATGCCATGTTGTTTAAAGAAAAGCTAACTCCAGCTAGATTTTTATCATGGTGTAATGAGCTAACACACATAAGCTTTCCCTTATAGTGCCATGTTGTTAGAAGGAAAGCTAACCCCAACTACATTTCCATCATGGTGTAATGTATTTGATAACAATGTGGCTGTGTTAGATGAAAAATTACCTTATGAAAGATAACATACGTTATTTTTATTGACCATGCAATGTTTTAAGAATGCAAGCTAACTCTAGCTAGATTTCCATCATAGTGCATTGTGATTGATGATAATGTGGTTGTTCTGGATTGAAAACTACATTATTAAAGCTAACACATTAGATTTCACTCATTGTGCAATGATTTAATGATGAAATCTAACTCCATCTAGATTTCCATCCCAGTTCAATTTGATCAATGACGATGTGTTGTGTTAGATGGAAAACTACCTTATGAAAGCTAAAACACATTATCTTTCACTCACCATGCCATGTTATAAGGAAAGCTAACTCTAGCTAGATTTGCATTATGGTGTAATGTATTTGATGACAATGTGGCTGTGTTATATGGAAAACTACTTTACAAAAGCTAACACACATTAGCTATTACTCACCATGCAACGTTTTAAGAATGAAAACTAACTCTAGCTAAATTTCCAAAATGGTGCATTTTGATTAATGACAATGTGGTTGTGCTAAATGAAAAAATACATTATGAAAGGTAACAAATATTAGATTTCACTCATTGTGCAATGATTTAAGGTTGAAATATAACTCCAACTATATTTCCATCAAAGTGTAATGAGACAATGTGGTAGTGTTAGATTAAAAACTGCCTTATGAAAGCTAACAAACATTAGCCTTTACTCACTGTGCAATGTTTTAAGAACAAAAGCTAACCCCAACCAGATTTTTATCATGATGCATTGTGATTTATGACAATGTGACTTTGTTACATAAAAAACTACAGTATGAAAGCTTACACACATTATATTTCACTCACCGTGCGACGATTTAAGAATGAAAGCTAACTCCAACTAGATTTCCAACACAATGCAATGTGATTGATGACAATGGGATTGTATTGCATGGAAAAATACCTTATGAAATATAATACACATTATCTATAATTCATCATACCATGTTAAAAAAAATCTAATTCCAGCTAGATTTCTGTCATAGTGTAATGAGCTAACACACATAAGCTTTCCCTTATAGTTCCATGTTGTTAGAAGGAAAACTAGCTCTAGCTAGATTTTCATCATGATGTATTGTATGTGATAACAATGTGGCTATGCTAGATGGAAAACTACATAAGATTTCCCTTATAGTGCCATGTTGTTAGAAGAAAAACTAGCTCTAGCTAGATTTTCATCATGATGTATTGTATGTGATAACAATGTGGCTATGCTAGATGGAAAACTACCTTATGAAAGATAACATACATTAGTTTACTCACCATGCAATGTTTTAAGAAGGAAAACTAACTCTATCTAGATTTTCATCTTGGTGCATTGTGATTGATGACAATGTGGTTGTGGTAGATGGAAAACTACATTATGAATGCTAACACATTAGATTTCTCTCACTGTGCAATGATTTAAGGACGAAAGTTAACTCCAGCTAGATTTCCAACACGATGCAATTTGTTTGATAACAATGTGGTTGTGTTACATGGAAAACTACCTTATGAAAGATAACAAATATTAGCTTTCACTCATCGTGCCATGTTGTTAGAAGAAAATCTAACTTCAGCTAGATTTCCATCATGGTGTAATGTATTTGATGACAATGTGGTTGTGTTAGATGAAAAACTACTTAATGCAAGCTAACATACATTAGCTTTACTCACCGTGCAATGTTTTGAAAACAAAAGTTAACTCTAGCTACATTTTAATCATGGTGCATTATGATTGATGACAATGTGATTGTGCTAGATGAAAAAATACATTATGAAAGATAACACAGATTATGTTTCACTCATCGTACAATGATTTAAGGACAAAAGGTAACTCCAGTTATAATTCCATCACAGAGCAATGAGATCAATGACGATGTGGTTGTGTTATATGAAAAACTACCTTATGGAAACTAACACACATTAGCTTTCACTCATCGTGCCATGTTGTTAGAAGGGAAGCTAACTTCAGGTAGATTTGCATCATGATGTAATGTATTTGATGACAATGTGGCTGTGTTAGATGAAAAACTACCTTATGAAAGTTAATGCACATTAGATATTACTCACCGTGCAACGTTTTAAGAACAAAAGCTAACTCTCTCAAGATTTTCAACATGATGCATTTGGATTGATGACAGTTTGGCTATGTTAAATGGAAAACTACATTATGAAAGTGAACACACATTATATTTCACTCACCGTGTAATGATTTAAGGTTGAAAGCTAACTCCATCTAGATTTCCATCACGGTGCAATGTGACAATGTGATTGTGTTAGATAGAAAACTAATCCGGCTATGTTGTCAGGAGCAAAGCTAACTCCAACTAGATTTCCATCATGGTGTAATGTATTTGATGACAATGTGGTTGTATCAGATGGAAAACTAACTTATGAAAGCTAACAACAACTAGATTTCCATCACGGTGCATTGTGATTGATGACAACCTGGTTGTGTTAGATGGAAACTACATTAATGAAAGCTAACACATTAGATTTCAATCATCGTGCAATGATTTAAGGACTAAATCTAACTTCAGATAGATTTTTGTCATGGTGTTATGTATTTGATGACAATATGTCTCTTTTAGATAGAAAACTACCTTATGAATTCTAACACACATTAACTTTCACTCACCATGCAATGTTTTAAAAACAAAAGCTAACACTAACTAGATTTCCATCTTGGTGCAATGAGCTAATGCACATTAGGCTTTCATTCACCATACAATGCTTTAAGAATGAAAGCTAACACATTGTTAAAAGGAAAGCTAATTATAGCTAGATTTCCGTCATCATGTTATATATTTGATGACAATGTGATTGTTTTAGATAGAAAGCTACATTTCGAAAACTAACACACATTAACTTGCACTCAACCATGCAATATTTTAAGAACAAAAGCTAACTCCAGCTAGATTTCCATCATGGTGTAATGTATTTGAGGACAATATGACCGTGTTAGATGGAAAACTAATTTATGACAGCTAACACACATTATATTTTACTCATCGTGCAATGTCTTAAGAACAAAAGCTAACTCCAACTAGATTTTCATCATGTTGAATTATGATTGATGACAATGTGGCTATGCTATATGGAAAGCTACATTATGAAAACTAACACACATTGTATTTCACTCACCATGCAATGAGTTAAGGACAAAAGCTAATTCCAACTAGATATCCATTGTGGTACAATGTGATTGATGACAATGTGGTTGTGGTAAATAAAAAACTACCTTATTAAAGCTAACACACATTAGTTTTTTCTCATCATGACATGTTGTTAAAATGAAAGATAACTCCAACTATATTTCTATCATGGTGTGATATATTTGATGACAATGTGGTTGTTTTAGATAGTAAGCTACCTTATGAAAACTAACACACATCAGCTTTCACTCATCGTGCAATGTTTTAAGAACGAAAGCCAACTCCAACTACATTTACATCATGGTGCAATGTGACTGATGACAATGTGGCTATGTTAGATTTAAAACTGCATTATGAAAAACTAACACGCATTACCTTTTACTCACAGTGCAATGTTTAAAATATGAAAGTTAACTGTAACTAGATTTCCATCATGGTGCTATGTAATTGATGACAATATGGTTTTGTTAGATGAAAAACTAATTGATGACAATGTGGTTCTGTCAGATGAAAAACTACCTTATGAAAAGTAACACACTTTAGCTTTCACTAACCGTGCAATGTTTTAAGAACGAAAACTAACTCCAGCTAGATTTCCATCGTAGTGCAATGTGATTGATGACAATGTAGTTGTGTTAGATGGAAAAATTTCTTATGAAAGCAATCGTATGTTAGGTTTCACTTACCATGCCATGTTGTTAGAAGGAAGCTAACTCCATTATATTTTCATTATAGTGTAATGTATTTGATAACAATGTGGTTGTGTTAGATAGAAAACTACCATATTAAAACTAACACAAATTAGCTTTTAGTCACCATGCAATGTTTTATGAATGAAAGCTAACTACAACTAGATTTCCATCATGGTGTAATGTGACTGATGACAGTGTGATTTTGTTAAATGAAAAACTACATTATGAAAACTAACACCGCTATATTTCCATCGTGGTGTAATGTAATCGATGACAATGTGATTTTGTTAGATCAAAAACTACATTATGAAAACCAACACAGCCATATTTCCATCATGGTGTAATGTGATTGATGACAATGTGATTTTTTTAGATGAAAAAACTACATTATTATAAACTAACACACATTAACTTTCATTCAACGTGCAACATTTTAAGAATGAAAGCTAACTCTAGCTAGATTTCCAGCACATTCATACACATACACCAATAATATAAGTCCCATGTCCAAAGTCAACTAGAAATTTGGTGGTTTTATTGGAGTTGATATCTATCATTCTCTAATAATTAATGGATCTCTTATTGCTATCTCTTCATATATATTTTGTGTAATTTATATGTAAATTCATTTTTTCTAGCGTGCACAAGATGTAGGGGAACAATGTTTCGTGGCATAAAAAAGGGCTACCCTATTGTTTTGAATTATTGCAACTATATTACTTTCTTGAACATACACTTCATATGGCTTAGCCTTAATTACAAACTACAATTCAAATGTGTTACAGAAATTGGGAGGAGTTACAATGGAAAATATAATTTTGACAAGAGGAGACTATGTTGACCTCCTAATTAATGGTCAAGTTGTTGGACTACGAAGGGTTGAATCTACAGAGAGTACAACTCATTATGGTGGACAAAGGCTTAATGTAGGATATGTTATGGTTTTGATAATTGATGTCATTGAACCACATTTGATTGTGGAAGATGTTGATGAAGGGGACTTACATCCATGGAAGATCATATATTTGAGGCATAACAAAGTTAAATTAAAATCTTGAAGCACATGTTAAGTGTTTTTGATAGTACATTGCTTGTTTTTTTTGAGCAAATACTAAGTTTGTTTAATCTACTATGTAGGTGCAAATGTCTCTTCTGCATTTTCTATTGGAAGATCTTTTGCAATGTGGATTGAAGGTGGGTGAAGGCTCCATATTCAATACAGAGATTGGCCATAAGGTGCATGGAAGGATGGTGAAAAAGGGATCCATAGTAGTTAACACTAAGAAAGTGTTAAAACATGATGCTCTTTTGCCACATCCAATAGGATTTGAGAATACACTAGGGGGTGCATTGGGATCTTATGAGATTTGGCAAGAATCAAATTTGGAACCTCATTGTCATGATCATCTGGTAAATACTCCCCAAGATAGGTTTACATTCACATGTAAAAATGTTTCTCTTACACATGAATGCACAGGAACAAGCATGCACATTGCCAAAGGGATCATAGTTAATATCCGTGAGGATGACATGGTTGAGGGTGAAATGTTAGGTGAAAAGGAATTCGGTGTTTTTGTGGTAGACATAGATATAAATTGTGAAAATGTAGGATTGGGGACAAGTATATACATTGTTTCGTTAGATGGCCAATAAATAAGTTGGTGGACAATGAAGGTGAGATTTTAAGGGTGAATGAAAATTTCAAGGAGGCACCCAAGGAAATGGCGGTATGGGATCTTATAGAGGACACAAGTCCCTTAAACACATGGGATGATGATATTTATAATGAAAAAGATCCAGACTCAATTACTATGCATGCAACGAGGCCATATAAAAGGATTAAACGAGTTGTGGCTACAAAAAAAGTTGGAAACTTTTAAGTACAAAGAGATGAAGAGAAAGAAATCCAACTTTTGGCAGTAGATGAATGTTGCAAACAAGATTGTCTTCAACATGTGGATAGGAAAGCCATTGCAACTGCTAGAAGGGGTATGAAACTCTTTAAAAAAAATGACATTAGGGAATTTGTCTTGAATTCACTCATTTCCAACACAATCATGTCAAAGAGCCATGGCCATGGCCTACCTCCTACTATTAGGAAAGTAAAGGAAATGAGGTTTAATGGAGATATTATTTGTAACAAAGCATGGTACAAGATACATAATATTCCTCAAAGCACCTTCTATACTTACCAACATAATTTCCAACAAGGACATGTCAAAGGAATTCATGGTAACACCAACAAATGCAAACCACGTGCACATACTATGGTAGCCATAGAAATATTGCACAAAATTGTAATGGATAATTCATACTTTTCACCAAACCAAACACGAAAAGTTGAAGAAGATGGAACATCTGCTCCTTTAAGATTGCTTCCATCAATGTACACCCAAAGTTCTTTGTTAAAAGAAATCAACGAGGCTCTTCAAGAGCTAAATTTTCCATCAATATCACAACCAACAATGAGCAAGATCTGGAATACTCATTTTCCATATGTGGAATTCTCAAAGAACACTAACTTCAGTAAATGTAGTGAATGTATCGTGTTGAAAGCAATGATGAAGACAGTGACTACAAAAGAGCTGGAAGAAAAGGAACGGGCTAGACTGAAGAAACATAACAAGATTGTTATGTGTGGAAGATATTGCTTTTATGCCCACAAAATTATGTCATAGCGGTATCCAAAGGAATACTTGAGCATTATCCATGACAAAATGGAAAAAAAAAAGACTTCAATCCCAAGATTACGTGTCAAATAAAAATATGTTGCAGGAACAAACTTGGGTTTGTCGTTGACAGGTATGCTAACACATGGGCATATCACAGGAGGTTTTGGTCATTTTTCCCTACCATTTGTACACATGGGACCACAATTTACCATTACATCTCTTGCAAAGTGCTTGAGGGACCTTGAAGACCCACACCTTAATATGTATGGTGATTTGCTTTATGACAATGGAAGTTCAAGAAACACACTTTCAAATGCATTACTTCAAAACTCCATTTACTCAAAATGTAGAGTGTACAAGGATTCTTTCCTATCTTTAAATGGAAGCTCAACAAATCAAAATTTTTATTTTAAACCTCTTCCTCCACATTTGTTGTTATAGTTGGACAATGCAGCTAGTGATAATAAGAATCGTTATGTTTCCATGTTTCTATCACTATTAACTGCACTTGGTGTCTTCATCACTATTGAGGTTGGGTTGTTGCTTGTGGGGCACACCCATGAATACATAGATGGATCCTATGAAAGAATGTCTTCCAACTTGAAAAGTAAAGATATATATTATTTACCTGAGATGATGGATACATATCTCACAGTAGAAGAAAAAAGGGTGTTTCCACCTAAACTTATTGACAAAGTGTATGACTTCAAAATTTTTCTTAATGGGTACATCAAGGAGGGGAAAAATGCACTAGTTGGACATCTTAATGTCCAATACTTCCAATTCCTTGTACTCAATGATGTTCCAGTTATGAGGTATAAAGAATCCATCAGAGACATTGAGTGGTCAGAACTAGTGGAGCTGTGGAATATAGATGATGAAGGCTGACCTATATTGCCCATAGGGAAGCCATCTTTCTTACGCCCCAAAGATAATGATGAATATTTAAAAGAACTAAAGGAAGGAATAACATCATACATAAAAATGTGGAAAGAGACTATTGGCGATGAGAATTCACCAATTGTTACAGAAGAATGGAATGAAAAAATAGATTATTGGAAAAGAGTTCTTGATGCATTAGATGGAATCTACAATGACCATACACCCTTGGATGAAAGTGATTCTTCTTTTGATGATTTTTGGCCAAAGACGAGGCAAAATTTTCACATTGATGGTAATGGACTCCATGCAATATCAAGTATTATGGATGGGGATTTCGATAATGTGACAGATGAACCGGTATATGTTGGACCCAAGTGAAGCAAACCAAAGCCAACATTCGATCCTAGAATTGATGTTGAGAAAGGAAAGATGTTTCTTGTTAGATCGGGAAATGAGGATGAAGGAGAGATGATTTGGATGGAAAAAGCCACCTCAGATATCTTCCAGGATGATGACAGTGAGACCCTTCATGTAAAGATTGATTGGTGGAATCCTAGCTCAGGGAAATACAAGGAAAATTTTTTAGAACAATATTGGGTACCAAATCCTGATAACACAGAACTTGGATCTATTCCAATTAATACCATAGTTTGGGCATGGATGCCAAAGAAATAAGATTGCAAGAAGATAAAGATAAGGGCCTGTGCAAGAATATGATGGACCTTTTTGGCGCGTTAGATGCAATAGAAACCTGAAAAATCAGGCATCCCTCAACTTACTTTGATTTTTTGAGATACTTATGCAAAATATCTTGCATTGAGTAAAAAACATGAAATGTAGGAAATTGAATTACCTTTCTGAATATATAAATTTTATGTATCAAAAATTTGCATAGCTATGTCAAATTTCATTTTTCCTAACAGGAACTTTTTATTTTTCAGGGAAATTATAAGGTATATGTTTTTGTGGGTGCAGCCTTTGAGGGCCTAAATGATCGAATCAAGCTACACAAATTGACATCCATGTAGAGAACCCATAGCACTAGTGCGGCATTATTTTTCGAAAATTAAATTAGTAATTTTATAATATTTTTATAATTGTCTAAGTGAGAAAACCTCGAAAATGGTACGTGTTTTGTGGGTGTAGCCTTTGAAGGTCTTAATGCAAAAATCATGAAATGGGGTTTTGATATAACGTAGAGGTTAGTGTCGACTTGTGCACCATACAATTTTTGTTTGAAGTGATCAAGAATTGAAAAAGTTATAGAAGAAACACTAACAATGTGTTTCACGAGTTAAGGAGGTAGGAGAGAAAAGAATTTGAAGAAAAATATGAAAAATTAATAATTTTAAATAAAAGTTACATATTTGAAATCTGTAAAAAAAACCATATTTGTGTTTACAATTTCGTCAAAAATGATTGTGTGTAGCATACTGTAAAGAGTGGTTAAACACAGGTTTCTTCAGAAACTGGAAGAAACACCCAATTAGCTTTGGTTCATGATTACCATAGCACAGGTTTGGTATTACCGAAGCAAACACCAAACCATACACATAGGATTAAGGTTGACATGTGACCAAGTGATTCGGATTGGTTTTGACTCGAAAAAACATGGCGCGTTTTATTTGAATTCAAAAAAATATTCCCGCTCATAGATTTTTGAAACGCGCTCGCGTTATAGTGAACAAAAACGCGCTAGCATTATAGTGAACCCACACATGCACGTGTTATTGAAAACATAAAAAATATTTTTTAATAATTCAGAGGGGGTAGGAAAGACTTTGGTTAATGTTTTAGAAGGGGTGGGGAAGGATCAAGGGAAACTATGGCTAATATTTAATAGGGGTGGGGAAGGGTTAAGGGAAACTGTGGCTAATATTGTATAGGGGTGGGGAAGGGTCAAGGGAATCTATGTGTAATATTTAATAAGGGTAGG